>CM028377.1:151632325-151668057 GCA_013146195.2 Codonopsis lanceolata | reverse complement strand
CAAATTCCTTATGGAAAAGGTTTTCAAAGAGGTAAAATTGACACTACTCTTTTCTCTTTGAAGCACAAAGGTAATATTTACTAGTCCAAATTTATGTTGATGATATTATTTTGGATCTACTAATGAAATTTTGTGCAAAAGATTCGAGCATCTCATGAAGGGAAAGTTTGAGATGAGTATGACGGGAGAACTAACATACTTCAGTTTGCAAATCAAGCAACCGAGGAAGGAATTTTCATTCATCAATCTAAATACACTAGAGAGCCATCAAGAAATACAATCTACAAGAAGCAAATTCAGCAAACACTCCAATGGGAGTTGAATGTCATTTAGTCACTGATGAAAAGGGTAAGTCAGTTAATACAACTGAGTACAGAGGTATAGTTGGATCTCTTCTTTATTTAACAGCTAGTAGACCTGATATCATGTTTGCTGTATGTATATGTGCTCGTTTTCAAGCTAATCCTAAAGAATCTCATATGATTGCAGCCAAAAGAATCATTAGATATTTGATTGATACTGAAAAGTTTGGTATTTGGTATCCCAGAGACTCTTCATTTAATTTAACAGATATTCGATCTTGACCTGCACCGCAGAGTTAATAGAAAGAGCACCATGGAACATGTCGGTTCCTTTGGAAATGCACTAGTTTCATGGGCATGTAAGAAGCAAGCTTCGCTTCCACTTCAACAACCGAAGCTGAATATATTGTCAGCTTCTTTGGAAGTCGTTGTTCTCGCATTCTTTGGATGAAAAACAGAAGCTTGATCGGACTATGAAATGCCCATGGAACTTGTCCTATTTATTGTGATAATACTTCTGCTATTTCAGTCTCTAAAAATCCTGTCATGCATTCTAAAACCAAGCACATAGACATCAGATATCATTTTTTGAAAGATCATGTGGAGAAAGGAAATGTTCAGTTAGAATATGTCCCTACTGAATTCCAATTAGCTGACATTTTTACAAAAGCCCTGAAAGCTGACAGATTTGAGTTCTTAAGAGGAGAATTAGGAATGCTTGTAATGTCATAGATCAATACATTTGGCTTGACTAACGTATGCAGGGTATTCTTCAGTTTTGTTTTGTGCTGACAATTTATATCAGCAAGCAAATGGTCGCCCAATAAGGAAATAGTTGTCGGCCCAAGTTTTTATTATGACACATGAAGCTACGGTACAACAAAGCCTCTCAGCTGACACCCGTCAGCTGACAAAACTTATCTTCATTCCTTGATTAAATTTGTCAGCCAGAAGCTGACAAACACTCATAGCTGACATATAATGTAGTGATTAACAGTCACTGTTCAGGTAGCCTCTAAACCCTAAGTCAAAGCTGATCGTATCTCAGCTAAGACTTAATCTCAAAAGTATTTAAAATGCCTTATTTATTTCCCGCCATTTATTTTCCTTGGAACTCGCAAAGCTTTCTTGAAAAGCCAAAATGACCTTTCCACTAACCCACCAACTCTGGCGGTTGAAATGACGTGGTTTCACAAAAACGGCTCATCATTGTGATAATGACTATCTGTCATAAATTTCCATTTTTTATCACAAAAACCAAAATTCTGTGTACTTTATCACTACACTACATATCTTCGCTTTTAAAACCCACTATAAGCATCCGTACGTATCTTATACCCTTTAAAAACCCACTCACTGTCTCACTTTTCTATTACCTCTCTCTCTCTAAAAAGTCTTCTGCTACTTTCTCTCTCTCTCTAAAATCCTTCTTCTTCTTCCTCAAAGCCCTAAAAGCTAAAGTATATCGGCTGGAAACTCCATTGATACTCGTAAAAACACTCTGAACAGAGTGTGGTATCACCGGAGAACACAACGCCACGTACTTGATCTACCGAAAATCTTCTTACCCTATTTTGTCTCTACACACTTTCGGTACTCTTTACTTCTTTCAAAATCCCTCTTCTTTCTTTTGTTTTTAACAAGTTCTTAACTTGTCTGTTCTTGTTTCAGGAAATGGCCTTGAACACAGCCATTGGATGTCTTCTTGATGTTGTCTCTCTGAATGAAGAACCTCTAGGGCTCGAGTTGATACATCTGCTTACAGCTAATGGGTTAATGCCTCTTCTATCATTCACCATCCGAAACTACAGCTGTCAACTGACTGAGGAATTCTTTATGGGAATGGAGGAAAACCCAGCTGATCCTTTTTCTCTCATAGGCCATATCAGAGGAATTCGAGTTGTGTTCGACTCAGAGACCATTGCCGCTGCCTTCCCCGGCCTCTATGATGACGGTTCTACGACCTACACCGTTCCTGATGTAACCCAGCAAGCAGGCTGGATTACCATGAGAGGTGAGGTCCCAGTGGAACTTGCATATGACAGGCACAAGCACCGCTTTGCCCCTCTTCACTATGCTCTAGCCACTATAATCGACAAGTGCCTGATAATAAAGTCCGGAGGTCATGACAAAATTACAGAGGCTCAATTGTTCCTTATGGAAGGCATTGTGGAAAATTGCGAAATGAATTGGGGAGCCATTCTGGTCGAATGTGTGAAGGTGAACATTGCTAAGTATAAGGACAACATGGAAGCTGGGAACCCTCGACTGACTCACCACCTGATTATCAACCAATTCCTTCGATCCATACCAGCTCTTCAGCACATATTTGTCAGTATTGGTGATCTTGAACCAGTCAAGATCAAGAAATATGTTGCTGCTGACATACGAAGAGCTAGTATTTCTAGCAGGTTTGGTCAAGAGCCTCAGCAAGCTCAGTCTAGCAGGAGACCAAGAAGAACAAGGACTCAAGCCCTCACTGCTGTGTCATCTAGTCAGCCAGCTGATGATGGTCAGCAAGCTGAGGTTGCTCAGCCAAGTGTTCAGCCAACACGAGTCCAGCCACCAAGGGTCGGTGTGGTCGGCTAAGAATTGGTCACCACCGTGGTCACCGGTGATATGCCGAGATTCTTGAGAGAAGGCAACCAAGGAGGAGGAGACTGACACTGGCAGCTGATACTGCTGCAAAGAGGCAGAGAAGGAATCCTGAGCTAAATCCAGGTACCTTTGTCCCTTTCTCTACTACCACTGCTGCTGATCCTGCTCCCATCTCTCCCCCTTCTGATCCAAAATCACCAAACACTGCTCCAATCAAATTTTTCCCTCCTATTAGAAATCCTACCTTTCACCCTAGGCACTCCTACTATCAGGCAAATCCTGTTCCCATTCCTCCAAACTGGGTCTTTCCCATTGATCATCTACCTTACTTTGTTCAGTTTCTCCTCTCTTTTCATGAGGAGAAGAAAGCTGACAAGCCCCCTGTCAATCCTGTAAAATACATAGACCATAACCTGAAAAGGAGACCATATGTCTTGTATCCTGCCACTCCAAACCTTAGTCAAGAAGACTTGGTAGCAAACTACGGGAAATACTTTGACCCTCTTCCTCTGCTTTGGAACAGATTCTATCTCTCTAATGATAGATTTGTTCAAGATGAGTTAGTTTATTTGGCCTGGACCATTTACAGTAAGGTCCACAATCTTCCAGCTCTCCCTTCAAATGATCCTTTCCTCGTTGGCAGACCTGCATTGCCTGAGGATGAAGAACTTAACCAAGACTGGGAACAACCCTCTGTTGAGCCTGATAAGTTAGCTAGGATCCAGAGAGCAGCCAATAAGTATGTTCAAGATGCAGTGAATACTGCTAATTTAGCTTACATTGAGTTACACAGACGGATGGCCTCCATGCCAGGAGGAGCTTCCATGGACACAGCCTTCCCTGATGCTATGTCTAGCCAGCCAGCCCCTTTAATTACTGAGTCAATTCCCACTATTTCTTACATCACCCCCTCAGCTGTTCCATTTGTTGTGTCAGCCACCACCATACCTGTTTCTGTTTCACCTCAGCAAATTGCTGTTTCCACTTCCACTCTGCAACCCATCTCTCTTCCATCCTTCACTCCAGTCACTGATGCCTCATCTTCCATTCCAACCACATCAGTTGCTCTCCCCACTTTACCAATATCAGCCCAACTACGCCACCTTAGTTCCTCTTTCCTCAATTCCAGTGGTGTCGGTCCTCGGCCTATTCAAACCATGTCGGTCACCCGCCTTCCATCTCACCGATCGCCACTCCTACTCTTGTTCAATCTCACGGCCATGCCTCCACCTGCGCACCACACCGTGTCGCCACTCCCTCTTACGCTCCAGAAACTCTAGCCATTCCTCCATCAGTTCCCTCATGTCACGGTCATATCATCCATTCCTCCCTTGGCCGCTATTCCTGCCCTCTTCCCATCAGGTCGGCTGCACGAGGTTTCATTGCTATTCTTATATCCTCACCGGTGACACCTGCATTTGCTTCTCTTCCTCTTCCCCCAAGCCCGACCTTCCTACTCACCCAAACCAAGCCTCTCTTTGTTTATTGCGACCTATCTCTTCACACATCCCACACCCTCTCTGCTCCCGGTTTACGAACCTTGATCATGGTTCCCTCTCCCCAATTCTACGGCTCCCGCAATGGACTCATCTTCGACTCTTCTAAATCCATTTCTCTCAGTGGACTCATCTTCGACTCTTAAATCATTTAGGGCAGTCTCTTCTCTCCCCTCTCGGTTAGCCAAGAGGAAAGCTCGACTTCAACGCAAAATAATTTCAAAAGCTTTGCTACATCCCACCGGCACTAAAATAGTCTTTCAGAAGACATGCCTACCCCTTCACGAACACGAGCACGAAGCCCAAATCGGCCTACCCCATGGATGTTTTCTTTCCCCGACCACGAGGATGCGATATTCATACCCATCGGTTATTCTCCGATGCCCCTCAGCCAGCTCAACCACCTGCTTCAGCCTCTACCTCTTCTGGTTCCATGTCTCTGTCAGCTAGGCTCGACCTTCTCTATGCTCATCACTTGCATATGAAGTCAGCCCTCACTCGTCATACACATCAGCTTGCTACCATTCAACAACAAGTTGCTTCTCTGCTCCCAAACCTCACCCAGATCATTACTACCGAGGTGCAAGCTGCCATTCTTCTTTGGTGCTCCTCGTGAAGCTCATATGGATGGTGGCGGACTCTCTGCTCTATCAACAAGAATGGTCAAATCGTGCTTTTAATCTTTGGCTGCTATGCTTCAAACCATTCGAGAGGAGAAGAAGCGTAAAGCAAGAGGCGATGCATACATGGTAGAAAACCGATTCTCGAGAACGCGAAGTTAATGCGCGGCCGGTGACTCACGAGCGTCTTGCTAAAGAACATGGTGAATGAAAAGAAGGCGATCGAAAGAAGCGGCGATGCTCAAGTTGAGCCACAAGCACCTCAAGCAGTGAAGGGGAAAGAATTCAAGAAGTGAAGGAGAACAAGTTGCGGCGAAGGAAGGCTGCACCACCGAGAATGAAGTGAAGTTGGTCCATCAGTTGAAGCAGTCCAAAACAACTGAAGGATCCACATCAGTCTATGGAACATTTCATCTCTCTTTACTTTGAACAAACTCCGTTAAACTCTCGTTTTAGTTGTACCTTACATTGGGCATTACTCTTATGATATCAGTTACTACATTGTGGTACTAACCAATTTTGCAGGAACTTTAAAATTCTTGGCTTTCTGCTTTCAAGTGAATGGTTTTAAGCAAATAGGAGGAGATTGTTGAATCTTTAAATTTAAAGGATTTGCTTAAAAACATTTCACTTGATTGTCAGCCAGGACAAGCAGCTTAAATTTGGTCAGCTGGTTATTATTTTGTCAGCAAATCTTCTCAGCTGATCAATACGTTGCTATGAAATGAGTTTATCTTTTCCTTATTTGTTTAAACATACTCTAGTACTAACTCTTTCCTTCTTTGTGTTTGTGATAGATGTCACGCCATAAATATCTCCCAAGATCCTTTGCGATCTTACATCTGTGATAACACATTTTCAAAATTCAAATGTGTTCCTAACGGGTTGCTCACTCAGACTATCTATATATACCCATTGGAAGCATTGGTGAAGACAACGAATCTGAAGAAATTTTCAAGTCAAGAAACTTTCCACTTACAAACTCTCAGTCTTCGTCTTCGAAAAACTTTAGCTAGATACTCGCCTTTGAAAATTTCTTTCTAGTTATTGTTTAGGCCAAACACTGAGTACTTCATTTCAAATTATTTCGAACTCAGTCAGTTTGTCTCACGAGTTTGATTGTTTCTCAATCATTCTCCCAAACACCGGTCTTTTGTTGTACACTGATCCATTATAGATCAATTAAGATTTTTAATAAAGTTAGTGCACTTCAAAAATCCAAGTCTGACCAACTTGGTAGTGGACGTAGCAGTTTATCTGTGAACCACTTCAACTGAATTGTCAGCCATTTCTTATATCTCTGCTAATTGACTTAACACTTAATAAGTTATTAAACTGATTAAGTGTCAGCCAGTTAACAACACCTGTTTGCTTACTTGTTTAGTTAACTTGTGTTTTAATTTCTTCTCTATATTTAGTGATCAAACATCAAAACAAATTCATTTTGAAAAACTGTTGTGTCAGTCAACTGACCAACTCACTTCAGCTTAAGGAATTTCAAAAGTGTCAGCTAACTGACAAACTCTTCAGTTGACTGACAAGATCAAGTTTTCCGCTGCCAATATTTTAGGATTTTCAAATCAACCACCAAAAGTTTTTAAAGGCTATTCACCCCCCCCCCTCTAGCCTTAACTGTTGCCATCTGGACTTACAAGGTTCATACATGATCTAGGTGACAGATAGATCATAAATCTAGGTGACAACTAGATTGATAGTTCCTGTGCTTAGGATATAGAATGGATGAATTTTGCGGGGATGGAGGCTGAACCAATTGTTCAACAGACTATATCTATCTTTAGTGAACGAACCCAAGACATTGAATATAATATTATGAATTAAACATAAAGGAGATACAAGTGAAACCCAGAATCCTAGATTGCCACCCACCATAAGATCTTCATATCTGTTATTACTGCTAATTAGTTATTAAACATCTAAATATAAATAGTAGTTTAGAGTAGAAATAAACATAAAAACCCCCTTTAGATTAATAATTTGCTATCAATAAATTGTATTGTTCGTGATCACTTGTCTCTGTGGGTTCGACCCTTGCTTCCAATACTATTCTATAATAGTCTTGTCCACTTGCAAGGAAAAAGATTAATTAAAACATCGATCAAGTTTTTGGCGCCGTTGCCGGGGACAAGCTAGTTCACGTAGTTAGTTTGTTGGTAGCGTAGTTTTTAATTTAATTTAGTTTTTAGTTTAATTTTCAGTTTTCATAAAAATAAAAATACAAAAAGATTTTATTTTATTTTTAATAGTTAGTTGTTTTTAAATTGCTTTAAATTATTTTTTTTATGCACGGTCGTCGATCTTTGAATCCTAAATTGGTAGACTTAAATCAAGATATAAATATTGTTAGAAGAAATCAAGAAGTCCTTGAAAATCTAGCTCCCGAGTTTGATAATCAAGACCAATTGAATCAAGAGGATCCTCTGGTTGATCCTCCAATGGAAGAAAATAATAATAATCGAAATCCTGAAAATCCTATTGACCCGTTAACGGAATCAAAGAGAAGAAGAACCTGCAAGAAGAAATATGGAAGTAGTGATAAATCAAAGAACTATTAATGACTTTAGTAGACCTTCATTAAATGTTGTGACATCATGTTTAGTCTTGCCAGATGCTGTAAGGAATTTTGAGTTAAAAGGTCATTATTTTAATGCCATACCATCTTTTCATGGAATGCCTCATGAAGATCCTGTCAGTTTCTTAAGAGAATATGAATACATGATGAGTACTTTTCCTTTAGGAGGGTTAACTTAAGATCAAATTAAAATGAAATATTTTCCCAGTGCATTAAAAGAATTGGCAAAGAGATGGTTTATGAACTTAACACCAAATAGTGTTTATACTTGGGCTCAATTATATGATTTGTTTATGAGTAAATTTTACAAGCATGCATCTCTTACTGAATATAGAAAACAAATCATGTCATTCCAAAATGAACCAGGTGAAACATTCCATGAGTCATGGGATAGATTTAAAAATCTGCTCATTATGTGTCCTCATCATAATTTGGCTCAACATGTGTTAGTGCTTCAATTTTATCATGGTCTTTCGCCAGGCTTACAAACTATGGTTGATAGTGCAGCTGGTGGTTCTATTAATAGAATGACACCAGAAGCACTAGAAGAATTATTTGAGATGTTAAGTATTAATTCCCAACAAAAAAGTGCTAGAGGTAAAAATAGAAGCCTATATCAATTGCAAGATAATTCAAATACACAAGCTCAATTTGAAAATTGGCAAATTCAAGAAGCATGTGCTTTATGTGGATTATATTCTCATGCTACTAATTTTTGTCCATCAAGTGCTATGTATTCTGAACAGGCTAATGCTATGAATATGTATCCTCAAAGGCCAAGGAATGATCCCTATTCAAACACATATAATCCTGGTTGGAGGAATCATCCTAACTTTTCTTGGGGAGGAAATAAGCCTTTGCAACCTCAACAATTCCAACCCCAACCACCACAACCTCCACAGTTTCCAAATCAAAATTAGTTGAGAATTGAAGAAGTTCCCAAACAAGATGTAGCAAGTAAAGGTCAAGCAGCATTGATGAAATACATGCTTGAAGAGATTGAAAATCTAAAGAAGCACATTGCAAATTCTGAAGTAGATAAAAGAGAAGAAGGGAAGTTCCCTAGTCAAACCGAGCAAGCCAAGTCAATCACCGTCTTGCAAGCGGTAAGGTAATAGGTGAAGAGGTAAGTGATCCCGATCCTTCTTCTAAAGTGCTACAAGATAGAAAATTATGAAAAGGAAATTGAAAAAGAAATCGAAAAAGATAGTGATAGTAATAAAGAGAATAATGAATTAAATAATCAAGAAGTAGAAGTAGAAGTAGAAGTTCCAAGTAAGGAACAAGAAAAAGAGGTTCAAAATAAAGATAATACAATAGAAGTTGAAAAAGAATTGGATCAAGAAGAAGAGGAACCTTATGTGGCTCCACCACCTTATGTTCCTCCAATTCCGTTTCCAAGAAGACTTATGAAAAACCGAATGGACAAACAATTTACGGAAATTTATAATATGTTATCCAAAGTGAATGTTAATCTTCCTTTGCTTAATGTTATTAAAAATATTCCAGCTTATGCAAAGTTTTTCAAAGATCTTCACTCTAAGAAACACAAGTTTGAAAACAATGAAAAGATTATTGTTTAAAGCGTAAGTTACGTTTACAACCCGAATTACCTCCTAAGTTAAAAGACCCTGGTAGCTTTAATATCCAAGTTTCCTTGGGAAGCTCTAAAAAGATGAAAGCAATGCTAGATTTAGGAGCAAGTATTAATTTGATGCCTTTTGCGGTCTATAAATAGTTAGGGTTAGGAGAACTAAAACCCACTACTATGTAATTACAATTAGCTGATCGTTCAGTTAAATATCCCTTGGGTATAGTGGAAGATATCCTAGTTCAGGTTGATAAACTAATCATTCCAGTTGACTTTGTGGTTCTAGAGATGGAAAGGAAGATATGCACTAATAATGAAGTCCCAATTTTGTTAGGCGGACCATTTATGGCTCGCCAATACAATGATTAATGTGAAGAATGGTAAACTCACAATGTCGGTCCTAGGTGAAAGCTGTTGAAATCTACGTGTTTGATGCTATGAATAGACCTAGTGACATAAGTGCATTTTCAATAGATGAGATTGAAAAGTTATCAACCGAAACCTTTGAAGAAGAGGAAGAATATGAGAGAGATAGATTTATAGTTTATGATGATAGTCCTATCCCTCCCATAAAAATTGACATTGAGGAGATTGAAAGAGAAATAGAAGAAGAAGAAAGACAAGAGAGAGAAAAGTTAGAAGCTAGTAAAAAGAAGGATAAAGAAGAAATAAAGAAGGAATCAGAAAATAATTCTGATAAGTTTGAAAAAGAAGAAGAAGAAATTAATGAAATTGAGGATGATGAAGTAGAGATTCTGAAATCTCTCTTTGAAGAAATCGAGATAGAGAATATTGAGGAAGAAATTGAAGATAAGAAAGTAGAGAATGAGGAGGCTAAAATAAAAGAAACAATTAAAGTAGAAAATTCTGAATTTATGTCATCCATTAATTCTCCTAAAGTCGAAGAATTAAAGCCATTACCACCCCATTTAAAATATGCATTTTAGGGAAGGTAACACTTTACTGTTATTATAGCGGCGACTTAACGGAAGAGCAAGAATCTAGTTTATTAAAAGTTTTATGGACACATAGAGAAGCTTTAGGATGGTCCCTAGCTGATTTAAAAGGCATTAGTCCATCAATGTGCATGCATAAAATACATCTAGAAGAAGGTAGTAAACCTTCAAGAGAAAGGCAAAGAAGACTTAACCCACACATGGAAGAAGCCGTAAGAAAAGAAGTTCTTAAGCTCTTAGATGCAGGTATAATTTACCATATATCAAATAGTAAATGGGTTAGTCCTGTCCAAGTAGTTCCTAAAAAGTCATGAATTACTGTTGTTAAAAATAAGAAAGATGAATTAGTCCCTACAAGAACAATAATTGGTTATAGAATGTGCATTGATTTGAGAAAATTTAATGCGGCAACTAGGAAAGACCACTTTCCTTTGCCATTTATTGATCAAATCCTTGAAAGACTAACCGGTCATGAATATTATTGCTTTCTTGATGGTTTTTCTGGTTATAATCAGATCCCTGTTGCACCCGAAGACCAAGAGAAAACAACTTTAAAAAAAATAAATAAAAAAAAATTTCAAAATTTTCATCCTCAAGTTTAGGTGTGGTAATGCTAGTCGTAGTTGATGAGGAGTTAATGCAATGAACCGCATAGTTAGTCCGTAGATCCCTCTGGAATTTACTTAATTTTGCGAAACTTTTACTTTTCTCCAAATTCTTTATGCACCCACACCAGTCATAATTATGGATTGATTAGAATAGTTTTATAAAGTTTATAACACCTACTTCATTACAACTAGATATGCACAAGAATATGATGCATAGCCATTCGAACATAATTGTTGCATTAAATTGTAACTTAGGGTCAATTGCATGATAGTTAGATCCGTTGGATTTTTCTCATTTATATATCTCAAGCACACTTTCGAACCGTGTCTACATGTTAGTCTCAATTGTCCCTACCATCTGTCTTAGCGAATGCTTATGTGAAATCCAGTGATGCTAAACATTCAACCCCCAATTCCCATAGTTGATGTGATATTTTGTGTTGTCTTACTTGCTTTAAAAACTTCATGAGCATTTGACATTAAGAAATGACTTAGGCCATCTTTGGATCGTTAGAGCCTAAATATTCCCTAACCTATACTAAAAATATCCCTAGTGTCCCCGTTGAGCCTAATGAAAAAGAATGGAGTGTGCTAAGCACACTATTTAAACCCCCATTCGCCATCGTTTCTATTACCCACATTAACTTAACCCTAAAAGCCTATACACTTTTAGCCTATCCTTTGAGAGAGTAGGATGCGGGTGGGAAATTGATTTTGGAGGACCGCTTCTTTTCAGTTAGACTATTTTTCGGAAGACTTCTTCTTTCCGTCGTCGAAAAAAAAAAATTATGTATCGACGAAAAATGAAACGAAAGAAGAAGAGTGTAACAAAGATTCAAATGGAAGCATAACTTTCAAAAGAAAAATATGTCAGAAAAATCATGCTGATAAGAATGATGTGATATTTTTGGAAGTATATATATTGCCCAAAACAAGTTTGAGGGGGAAAGAAGAAAAGTGAAAAGTAACAAAAAACACCCCTCCACTTGTGGTCTTTGCAGGTCTTAGCCTAAATAGGGAAAACTTCTTTTTGCTTGGAAGTATGAGGGATAAAGGGTAGTCTTATTCTCTCACTTTGAATTCCAATCCCTTTCCATCAAATCCCCCAACACCTTGGCCTTACATTACAAGCTAAATAAAGACCTAATGATCTTCTTGCCAATGCTTATGCTGTTTTAACTGTCAAGTGAGTCATATGAAATTGATCACACACTTCATGTTCATTATTATTCGCCCTAAAGCTCACTTTGTTAGCATAATCTTAGCTATTATAAGTAATTGGGATAGGAGAGCATTGTATGTCATACATAGAAGTGCATGGGATGGATGTATAAGTCTTTGAAATCCTTGGGACCTTTCTGTCTGTAATTGACCAGGTTTGGATGGTAGATCTCATAATTCTTAATGCATGGTTTTCTGTTAAACTTTGATTTTCATATGAATGTGGTGTTTAGCTTAATAAAACTGTTTTAGTTAAGACATTCTTTAAGATTGGTGAGCACACACACACGGAGAAATTTAAAGTAGTAGCAGTTTTAAGAAAAAGTCAGTTGGTTTTATGTGACTAAGCCTATATATGTGGTGAACATCGAATTGAGATTACTTGCATACCATACACTTATAACTTGAAGTTGAAGCCAAAAAGATTTTATGTTTTAATCGTAGTTTAATTTTTATTTGCTTTTGTATTTATCTGTTTTTGTATTTATCTATTTAGTCGAGTCACTCGAAAGAGTCTCCTTGAGTTTGTGGGTTTATAGAGGAGTGTAAATAGTGTCACCCTCCAAAAAGATTTTTCATTTTTGTTAATTATTTGCTTTTGTATTTATAAGTATTATTGTTTACTCGTGGACGAGCAAAGTTTAAGTTTGGGGGTATTTGATCGATGTATTTTATACGTCGATTTTATATGCTTCTATGACTTAAATTATGCTATTTCACGAGGCTTTTGGCTACTAATATATGTTTTCGGTGAGCTTTGTAAGTTTCAGGGTTATTAGTGAAAATATGCGAAACTCCAGGGTTTTAAGTGCAAATTTCAAGAAGGGCCAAAAAGGAAAAATGAAGAAAGAACGAAGCTGTCGATTCTGAAGACCTTGCGAGTACAACCTTGCGACCGCAAGGTAGGGCGGTGTGGGCAAGACAAGCTTTTCAAGGCCAGATACACTGGAGACCTTGCGGACGCAAGGTACCCAACACCTTGCGACCGCAAGGTGGTCAGAATGCTTGATTTTCGGATTTTCACACAGTTATTCGATTGGAACACAACTCCCGAGTATATATAGAAGTCAGATGCCGAGCCAAGAGCCAAGAGAGAGAGGCAGTGGAAGCTCTCTTTAGTAGATTTTAGGTAGTTTTTAGATTGTATATCATAATTAGACTTTGTAATTTCAAGTATTGAAGATCAAATCATGTATCCGATCATCTCCATGTGCTGTTCATTGTCTATGATGAACTAATTCATCCATAATCTAGGAGGTGGGAGGTAACTTGTATCGAATTTATGTTTTGATTCTTATATATGATCATTCAATTCTTGTTGATTGTGTTGTTTATCAATCCCTATATTATTTTGCTTTGAACAAATGAATGTAATCACAAATAATAAAGGCTTAGAGGTGCGGATAAGCGCATGACCAATGTGCATATGTCGTACAACGGACTCACCAACACAATAAATTGGACCTATCGATGCACGAGAGTGATAAGTTAGGACCAGGTTCATACATGATGTAGATGACAGATAGATCATAAATCTAGGTGACAACTAGATTGATAGTTCCTGTGCTTAGGATATAGAATGGATGAATTTTGCAGGGATGGAGGCTGAACCAATTGTTCAACAGACTATATCTATCTTTAGTAAACGAACCCAAGACATTGAATATAATATTATGAATTAAACATAAAGGAGATACAAGTGAAACCCAGAATCCTAGATTGCCACCCACCATAAGATCTTCATATCTGTTATTACTGCTAATTAGTTAAACATCTAAATATAAATAGTAGTTTAGAGTAGAAATAAACATAAAAACCCCCTTTAGATTAATAATTTGCTATCAATAAATTGTACTGTTCGTGATCACTTGTCTCTTTGGGTTCGACCCTTGCTTCCAATACTATTCTATAATAGTCTTATCCACTTGCAAGGAAAAAGATTAATTAAAACATCGATCACCTACTACGAGGAAATTGCCAGACCGAGCTCCTCATGAGACCTCGGGACACACAATTGGAGAGATGTTCCTAACAGCACAAAGAGTGGATTTACTGGATGGCGAGCAGCCCCCTACCATAACAAGCTCGCGACCAGTCATGTCCCCTCCAGGCCTAACTAACACCGCCGATCAGCCACTCACCACATACAAAGGTCACAAAGGAAAAGACCAGGGAAGGGCTCGGCAGGACGAGGTTCACCCAGAAAGGAAGAAAGAGGAAGAACGAGGTGCAAAGCTCACCGGTGAGATCAGGGGCCCAAGGCGAGACAACGAGTTAAAGGACTTTACCCCTCTCAATACATCAAGGGAACACATCATGGATGTCCTCCTAACAGAAAACAAGATACGACCACCCTTCCCCATGAAGTCACCCCTCGATACCCGAAATCAAGGAAAAGATGCAGTTTACACAATAAGATCGGCCACGTGACATAGGAATACATATAGCTCAAGAGAGCTATACAACGGGTTATAAATGAAGGGGATCAGAGGTTCGTAGCAAGAGAGCCAAACCATTGCGCCCCCGGACCAAGGGCTCCGGGGGCGATAACGGACAGCCAGACAACAGACTAGTGGTCAACACCATCCGAGAGGAGGCTCAGAATATCACACAATTGAAAAATGCAATCAACAGTTTGAGCAACTCGGCTGACAGCATGATGGAGGGGTGGTTGAACATGAAATGGTTTTCAGAGACACCGAGCTAGCCGTTAACACATACGCTCGGCAAAATCCTTTGACTCTACAAATCGGGATCCACAACAGCCTCGTCAAAAGACTGCTGATAGACACAGGTGCCGGAAGGGACGTAATGTACTACAAATGCTTTATATCATTAGGGCTCGGCGATTCCCACCTCGCTCCAAGCCGAGTCCAGATGGAAGGGTTCATGGGCCATAAAGTGACGGCAAAGGGAACCGTGGCCCTCAAAGTCGACCTAGGAGAAGGAGACACCGCCAGAAGCGAAGAGGTCATTTTCCTAGTCCTTGATCTCCCATCACCATATAATGCCATCCTCGGCGCACCGTCTCAGACGAAATTCTGAATGGTTGCCTCAATGGCACACCAGAGGGTCAAGTACATGACCTCATGTGGGGTAGGAGTCCTCAAGAATGACGCTCGAACTACCCTGGAATACCTCATAAAAGAGAGGAGAGAGGCGGAGAAAAGAATGAAAAGGCCGAAGGGAGCCGAGGAAATGCAAGAAGAGAATGTAGTCAAACGAACCCGAGGACTCGACGGAGAAAGCTCCGCCCCATAGCAATCAAGGCGGGCCGGAGAAGCTAGCCTGCATCAGGACGAGGGGACTTCAACTGACGAGGCTGAAAAAACTGAGATCGACAGCCTCGACATACGAGACCACCCAGTAATACAGCCCATGGAGGACGTAGAAGAGGTCATCATCAACTTCAACTACCCCGACCAAAAACTCAAAGTGAGAATGGAAATAGTCGGCGAGGAAAGGTGAGCTATCATCGAGTTCTTAAGAAGCAACACAGACGTCTTCGCGTGGAAAGCCGAGGATATGGAAAACATAGCCGAAGAAGTTGCGGTCCACCGGCTAAGCATCGACCCAGCATTTTCACCCATCCAGCAAAAGCCGAGGTATTTCTCCCCTGAAAAACAAGAAGCAATCAAATAAGAGATAGCCAAGCTGCTACGGGCCGAAATCATAAAGGAAATCCACTACCCCACGTGGATCGCAAATGTGGTGATGGTAAAGAAGAACAATGGAAAATGGAGAATGTACGTCGATTTTACCAATCTTAACGAGGCATGCCCAAAAGATTGGTACCCACTGCCGAGGATAGATCAACTGGTCGACTCTATCTTGGGCTACAAAATCTTAAGCTTCGTAGACGCCTATTCAGGATACCACCAGATCAGAATGTGGAAAGAGGATCAAAGGAACACGACCTTTCGAGCAGCAAGTGCTCTTTACTGCTACAACATGATGTCATTCGGCTTAAAGAATGCAGGCGCCACCTATCAACGAATGGTGAACAAGGTTTTTGGGGACCAGTTGGGAAGGAACGTTGAGGCGTACATAGATGACATGGTGATTAAAACCAGGGAAGCCAGCCACATCGACGACCTCAGGGAAACTTTCGCAAACCTCAGAAAAAACAGAATGAAGCTCTATCCCGCCAAATGTGCCTTCGGCGTAACAGCGGGAAATTTTCTGGGGTATATGGTGAACGAGCATGGGATAGAGGCGAACCCCGAAAAAATCAAAGCCTTGACCGAGATGAAAGTCCCCAAATGCATTAAACAAGTACAACAGTTAAATGGGAGAATCGTGGCCCTGGGAAGATTCATCTCGAAATCAGCAGAAAAAAGCCTCTTTTTTTCAAAATCTTAAAGGGGCGAAGAGATTCATGTGGGACAAAGAATGCGACCTCGCCTTCGCCGAACTCAAAGAGTACCTCGACAGTTTACCTTTGCTCAGCTGCCCCATACCGGGAGAAAGACTCTACGTCTATCTCTCGGTTACGGACACAGTCATAGCATCGGCCCTATTACGAGAAGAAGGGGGACACCAGAGATCCATCTACTACGTGTCCCATGCACTCACCGGGGTCGAGACGAGGTACATGCAGATAGAAAAAGTGATACTCGCGTTAATGATAACGGCGAGGAAGCTGAAGCCATACTTCAAGGCACATGAGATCGGGGTGTACACCAACTTGCCCCTGCGAAGGATCCTGCATAGACCTGACGTCGATGGAAGGATGATGAGATGGGCCGTTGAACTGATAAAGTATGCCATCATCTACCTTCCGAGAAAATCTATTAGAGCTCAAGTCCTGGTTGACTTCATTGCTGAAACCTCCTTAAACTCGGCAGAAGGAAGAAGCGACACACCAGACCTGGAACCCTTCACCAGCGAGCAAGTGCCCAGGCAAGAGTTGTCTCATAAAAAACGACCAGCTCAGCCCTGGACATTGTTCGTAGACGGGTCATCCAGCAAAAACGGGAACATAGCGGGCATCCTACTCGTAACACCAGAAGGAACGGAGATCAGTAAAGCTCTTAAACTGAACTTCCAAGCGTCGAATAGCGTTGCCCAGTACGAAGCACTTATAGCAGGGGCCGAACTGGCTGTTGAAATGGGTGCAACTCAAATCTTAATCTTCAGCCACTCCCAGCTCGTCGTGAAGCAGATTTCGGGGGAATATGGGGTCAACCACCCAACACTGGACAAATACAAAGAGCTCGCCCTGAGCATCCTCACCCGATTCGAATATTGGGAACTGGAGCAAATAGGAAGGGCCGAAAACATAAAGGCTGATCACCTCTCCAAAATGGCCACCAGCGAGCTCCCTCCAGAAACATGTATCGAAATTCTCAATACCCCGGCCATTGATAAATAAAAAATAATGGTACTAGAGCAGGCCACGAAATGTTGGATCGACGACATCAAGAAATACATTGACCAAGGGGTGCTACCCGGCGACAAAGAGCAAGGATGGGGAATGGCAAGAAGGTCGGCCAGATATACCGTGATCGGGGATGTATTGTACAGACGATCTTTCACCAAGCCTCTCCTAAGGTGTGTTCACCCAGAATTCACACAAGGACTGCTGGCCGAAGTACACGGGGGGATATGTGGAAGCCACCCGGGGGCTCGAACGTTGGCCGACAGGATCATTTTCCACGGATACTACTGGCCCACATTGAGGAAAGACGCCGAGATATATGCCCGAAAATGCGACAAATGTCAAAAATTCGCAAACATCCCAAGATTGCCTTCGGCACCTCAAACCCCTGTAATAGCAGCATGGCCATTCGAAATGTGGGGACTCGATGTGATTGGGCCATTCCCTCTGGCCAAGGGCAAAAACAAATTTGTGATAGTTGCAGTGGACTACTTCACAAAATGGATCGAGGCCAGACCCCTTGCGAGCATCACCGAGCAAAGGCCCATCGACTTTGTTCGAGACAACATCTGGTGCAGATATGGAATACCGAGGGCCATTGTGTCGGACCACGGCACCCAATTCTCCAGCAGATTTACGACAAGCTGCGAGGAAAGAGGATTCGCCATTGTAAGTCCTCGGTAGCACACCCTCAAGGAAACGGCCAAGCAGAGGCAGGAAACAAGCAAATTCTCCATGCCTTAAAAAGAAGGCTAGATGAGAAGAAAGACGCTTGGCTCGAGGAGCTTCCCGCCGTTTTATGGGCCATCAGAACATCCCGTCGAGGTTTCACAGAAGAAACACCTTTCTCCCTGACCTATGGAACCGAGGCCATGGCCCCAGTAGAAATGGCCCTACCCACAGCAAGAGTCATCCACTTCAATGAGGAAGCAAACACCGACTCAAGGACACTGGACCTCGATTACCTTGAGGAAAGAAGGCTCGAGGCCAGGCTAAAAGCCATCAACTACAAAAAGCTCGCCAAGGTTCATCATGACAAACGATTGAATCCCCGCACATTCTCGGTCGGCGACCTAGTGCTAAGGAAAATCGAGGTGACTGGAAACAAGCCAGGAAGAAACAAGCCAGGAAGAAACAAGCTTTCCCCCAACTGGGAAGGACCATTCCGGGTCACAGACACTATCCGGGCTGGAACCTACAGGCTCGCAAAACCAGATGGAACTCCATTAAAAAACCTCTGGCATTCAGACCACTTGAAAATGTATTACCAGTGATTTGATATTTCTGTTATAAAGAAAAATCTTGAGGAAAAATGTATCTCCTTAAACACTGCACCTAAAACCACTCAGTTTTTCACAAAACCTCCTCACCTAACCGAGGAGAGGCCAGGCTCTAATGCCTTCAAATCCTCCTCGCCTAGCCGAGGAGAGGCCAGGCTCTAATGCCTTCAAATCCTCCTCGCCTAGCCGAGGAGAGGCCAGGTTCTAATGCCTTCAAATTCTCCTCGTCTAGCCGAGGAGGGACCAGGCTCTAATGCCTTCAAATCCTCATCGCCTAGCCGAGGAGGGGCCAGGCTCTAATGCCTTTAAATCCTCCTCGCCTAGCCGAGGAGGGGCCAGGCTCTAATGCCTTCAAATCCTCCTCGCCTAGCCGAGGAGAGGCCATACTCTAATGCCTTCAAAAGTAATCATAGGAAATATAAACGAAAAACACAGGAAATACCTATGTTGAAACCACATCACACAAAAGTAATTACAGAAAACATTATATCATTGTAAACATTGTTCAAAGCCTATTGTACCCTCTCCTCCCTCTCGCGGGCTTCCTCTTCACGAGCTGCCACTTGCTCGGATTCATACTGATGCTTGGACAGCTCCTCTCGACTGGTCTTTTGGCCCTCAGGCTCCACCATAAGCCGATCTCCGACGTACTCGGCCTAGAGAGGAGAAACAGCCCTTGGCGCCACAAAGTGACGATAAATCTCCTTTACCCAAACTTTCTCTTGATCCATTAGGGCAAAGAGATTTCCCGTCTCGACAGGGGTGGGCAGCCACTCGGGAGCCTGGTCCGAAACATCCGCGGCCTTAATCTCGCCAAGCTCGTTTTCATCAAAAAGAACCAGGGAGGAGACCCCTCGGCATTTCGGACCGTATGAAGCAAGAGTAGCCATCTTCACCACCTCCAGCAATGGCACCCTAACCGCAACCGCCGCCCGAAAAGTCTGAATCCGGCTGGTCTCCATATAATTTAGGGCCTCCTCCTCATATTCCTGCGAGCCCCGGTGCTTCTCCAAAACCTCGTCCCTGTCAGGCTTCGCGGCCAACTCAGCTCGCAAACGATCATTCTCGCTGGTAAGGCCCTTTAACTTGGCCTCGAGATCAGCCACCATCCCCTTCAGACGATCACTCTCCTCGGCTCTGCCCTTCAGCACTTCTTCCCTCGCCAGCCAGGCCATCTTCTACAGGCCCAGTTTGGAGAGCTCGTCCTTTTTAAGCAACAGTTTGCCCTCCAAAGACGCTATCTTCTCGGCTGACGACGAGACCTCTCCCTTTGCGCTCGCCAACGCCCGCTCTAGGCTCGTCACGGACTTGGCTGCCTAGTCTAACTTGGCATTATACGTAGCAAGACAAATGCCGAGCTGCAAAAACACAGAACAGACGTTAAGCAAAACAAACCAAATCAAAAGGGCCAAGCTATAAGCAAAGCCGCCTACCTCGCTAATCGCTAGGGTGCTAAGATCATTCAATTGGAAATCCTTGGCAGGGAGCAGCGTTCCCACGGATTCGGCCGGGACACTCTAGGCCATCAATCTCCGCCCATAGCCAGCAAAGGAGGGAGGAAAGTTATTGACCGACTTGCAGATGTGACCGAGTATGTAGTCGTTGTCGCTCGCTTCTTCGGCTGCCGGAGTAGGCTCGGGGGCCGAGGCCAGTGGAAGCTCGGCAGAAGTCGAGGTAGGCGGGAGCTGACCTTGAGTAGGGCCCAACCTTTGCCTCTTGGGCTTTAGGACGTTAGAAACGGGCTGTTTACCCTTTGCCTTGGAGCCCGAAGTAGTGGGAGCAGGGGTCACCTTGGAGGGATCCTCCAACACGCCCATCATAGGCAACGACCCAGGATTTTCTCGAGCCGCCTCCTGCGAATGAGAAGCCTTCAGCTCGGCCTCTCTCCGCTCTGCCTCGGCCTTCTTCCAGGCCATAATGGCATCGCGAGTCAAACCCATATCTGTAAATCAGAAAACTCACATCAGAAACCAAGAGACAAATACAACCAGATGACTAAAAAGTAAACAAGGCAGAAATAACAATATTAACCTAGCGTCGAGCACGCAGACCCGTCTATACCCTTACACTCCTTACACTCCGAGCCAAACACCCATCCCCGGTACAGGGACCAGCCATCTCGGCTTACATATTCAAAATCCGAGTAGGCCCTTTATACCCCCTCAACATTGGCAACAGAGACCCTGAACTTGGACAGTAGGCCTTCGTCTCCAACTATGGCCTTCCAGTTATAAGAGCGAACCTGCTCCCCTTCCACATTAAGCAATGGGGCCTCAATGGCGCTCTTCACAGCCTCGTCGACAGCGCTTAAATTCTTAGTCTTCAAAAGATCGTGGGTTTTCCCTCGGGAGCCTCAAAATTCCACCCCCGGCTTGATTCCACCAGAAAGACTTTCTCCGACCATCAATGATCATTATTGTCGAAACTAGCCAACAAGGGAAATCCTTGCGCATGCCTCAGAACGGTCAACCGATTCATCGAAATACTAACCTTGTAGTAATAACAGAAGAGTGAGAGGGTTGGCTCTAACCCCTTCGATCGGGTACATACTATGAAGCTGACCAGCGCTCGTGTAAGGTTGGGAGTAAGATCCAAGGGGATGGAGCTCGTTTGGGTCAGAAATTCGCAGATAAAGGGGTCGAGGGGTAGACGCAGCCCCGACGACTCGAAAAGACTCGAATAAAAGCCCACATAGCTGCGAAGACCACGCAGCTTGGAAATACCTAAGCCGAAATTGGGGACCAAACCCCGGAAAAAGTTAGAACCATACACCCGGGACCATTCCACTACGTCTTGCGAGCTTATCTTGTTCTCAAAAGGCCTCAGGAAGCGAGGCACCTTCTCCCCATCATTGCCAGCTCGCCCGGACACAGAAGCCTCAGGATCGCTCGCCATTCTCCCAAGTTGCCGACGGTGCAGATTCCTTTCAATTTGACGGAAATGCAGAACTCTCTCCCTGGTGAAAAATTGAGTAATCAA
Source organism: Codonopsis lanceolata (assembly GCA_013146195.2). Taxonomy (NCBI): domain Eukaryota; kingdom Viridiplantae; phylum Streptophyta; class Magnoliopsida; order Asterales; family Campanulaceae; genus Codonopsis; species Codonopsis lanceolata. The sequence goes on along the minus strand of CM028377.1, from coordinate 151,646,436 downwards.
ACTTAACGCAATACGGCCTCTGCTCGCGAACACCCTCATAGGGGTACTAGAAGGATAATCCAGAGTAGAAAAAACTTCATCACCAAACTTCCAATGTATGTTAACCTTCACTCCAAAGCTCGCAAGGAGAAACCTCGCTTACCGAGGAGTAACCGCTACCCACCTACCCTGGCACTGCCTGTACATAGGACCCCCACGCAGAGACTTACCAAAAACTGACTCAAGAAACGGGCCCTCGTCATCAGAATCTACGGAGGAGATCGAACACGACGAAGAAGTACCCAAGCTCAGAGGGCCCACAGTCTTCTCTACATAAACAGTGGTGTCTATCACTCTCTCCTCGGCTAAACAAACATTCACCTCAATACCACTCCAGGCCAGGCCGCGAGGGATAGACTCAGCCTCGTCATCACTTAGTATATCCCCCTAGACTCGGCTAAATTGGGCTCCTCGGCATCAGGACTAGCCGAGACCTGGGAAAGAACCTCGGCACGAGGGCTGTTCACGCTACGAAAGGGTACCAAGGCACGAGAGAGATCCTTGGCATGAGGAGACACACCAGAAACACCCTCGGCCAAGGCCGAAGCCTCGACTACGTTACTAGGGAGGGGAAGAAGAGGACTCCTAATTGACACGGGTATACAAATTACCCTATTCCAGTAGTCTATCAGCTCCATGGAGGAACTACTGGAAGAAGAAGAAAAAAAACAGGAAAAGGGAATCTACGAGACATACTCCAAACAAGAAAAGGGAAGAAACACCGTACCATGAGACGAAGCTGGAAAGGACGCCGGACAAATCAACAAACAAGCAGAAACACGTCTGAAAAAACCAAAAAGAAGCCAGAAAATTAAGCAAACAGGAGAAAAGACCCCCCGGACAGAGAAAACAAAAAGCCAGAGAATAGAAACTGGTGATAAAGAAAGACACCAGAACAAAGACAACGAGAAAACAAAAAGAGAACAAACCTACGGATGTAGACGACGGGAGTCACGGGAAGGAAGGCCGGAAAATAACACCGAAGAAAGGAACAGTGAGAAAGTGAAAAGTGAAAAAGGTGAAACGTAAAAAGTGGAAAAAAGAGTTTTATATCCCTCTTGAAACGACGTCGCGTACAGTCAGGGCGCCCTTGCCCATCGGGTCAACCCGCGTGTTTTTTCTTAGAAACATCTGAAACGACACCGTACTCCCTAGATATTTATGAATTTGGGAAAAAGAGCGGCAATAAAGAATTTAAATTCGAAAGTCGCCTCGAAATTAAACAAAATTAAACAAAAGCCGCTTCGCGTTTAAGCGTCGGTCGAAAAGACAACCGTAAATAGTGGATGGATACCCAAAACACCCCATTATCTTCTTCAACCCTCGGCCTAAACCCCAAAACCGACCTCGGCATCGATTTTTCATTACCAAGAATTCGAGAGGAAATACTTCTTGGCCTTATGACAGCAAACGACCAAAAAGTAGGGGGCTAATAAAAGGATGAAACCGTGGAAATCATCCTCGGCACAATTACGAGTCCCACTATGGAAACCGTTAGCAGATTCAGCAGGCTTCCGAGCCAATGCGAGCTTGCCGAAGACACCCCATAAAACCATTAAGCCAAAGTAAGGAGCAAATAAGACCCAGAGCTTTCAATCCCCTCGGCCTCGTCAACAAGAGTGGCTTTCAATCCCCTCGGCCTCGGCAACAAGAGTCTACTGCCCTCAGACCGCTCGGCCTCGGCAAAAGGTCAATAATCACCAGGCCTGACAAAAAGCTTCCCAAGACCCGGTGAAACCGCTGCACGCAACCACCAACTCTTTGACAGCGGTCAGCCCACTTATTTCTGATAAAGCCTTTAGTGCATTTAATACCCGCCGCAACCTGTTCCCCAACGAGAAGCTGTCACGTCACCAGGAAAATCAGGTATAAATAGGGAACATTCCTTATTGTAAAGGACAAGTCAATTTTCAGATATCCAAACTCTCTTATCAAATCCTCTTATCGAACCATTTATTACTACGACACATTTATCACCCATTTCCACCGGAAACCTTACTCTCACGTCGGAGGGTTCTAGTCGGGCTACCTTGACTCCTGAACAGCGTTTATTATTTATCTTGTGCAGGTAACCAAGAGACCGGATGAGGACGAACGTGCAAAGACCGTGACATTCCTGTTTCGTATGTGGACAACAAGACAAGTTCACCACCAAAATTGCGTGATCAAAACTTTTATTCCGTAAATTATTTTTATAATTTTACTAACCGCAGTTTAAATTATTTTTGTTTTATTGACTCCGTAACTATTATTTTTGTTCCATCAAATACTTTTATTTAACAAATTTATTTTTGTTTTACATATATATTTTTAAGATTTTGTTTTAAAATTTTATTCCGTAAATTATTTTTATTATTTTAGTAACTTCAGTTTAAATTGTTTTTGTTTTTATTGACTTTGTAACTATTATTTTTGTTCCATCAAATCTTTTTATTTTAGTAACGTATTTTTGTTTTACATATATATTTTTAAAAATTTGTTTTAAACTTTTGTTCCATAAATTATTTTATTTTACTAACCTCCGCATTAAATTATTTTTGTTTTGTTGATTATGTAACTTTTATTTTTATAGTCGCTTGTTCCATAAATTATTTTTATTTTACTAACCTCTTATAGTTTTGTTTTATTGACTTCGAAACTATTATTTTTGTTTTAGTTACTATTTTTTATGTTTAAAAAGAGAAAATATTTAAAAATAATTAAAAGATAGGAGATGGTGGTGATGAGAGCGAAAATAGGGAGTAGACGGGAGAGAGAAAGAGAAATATATATATATATATATATATATATATTTAAAGTTGGTGAGGAACACTATGGTTGTGTCACCTCACCACCTTTGGATGAATCTTCATTGCAAAGCATCCATGTGGAAGCCTTATTTTTTTTTTAGTTTTCTAGTCATTAGCTAATAATAATACATAATAATAATCAATATGATAAGGGGTATTAGTATTAGTATCTATAACTTCTTCTAAAGTCAATAATATAAGACTTATATTTAAGAGTGACCCTAAACGCAACACCTAAATCACTAAACGTAACACTATTTAAATCATAAAATGACGTAAATACCCTTATGGATAATTAATAGGAAATGTTACAATTTAATCCCTTCATTTACTCTTTCAACCAACCACCACCCTCTTCCAATCCAATACTACTACCAACTTTGAAAACACTCTCATTACTCTCAATCTATTCATCCCTCACAATTCTTCATCTTTTAAAAACAAAACCTCTCTAAACCCTCCACTCAACTCATAATGGGTTATGATTGAAATCCTAATGAAGATGCAAATGCTAACAAGGATGATTATTTTCAGGTAAATGTTGATTTTTTAATGTATTTTCACTGAAATTTTGAAAAAAATTCGCAACTGGCCAAAACATCCGCTAGGGCACAGCGGATATATAGCCAAAGTACCGCAACTGACAAGTGGATGTTTCTGTGTAGGTCCGCTTTTCAATAACGAATGTAACTCAATAGGTCCGCTGTGCAGTAGCGGCTGTTTATATGAATAATCGCTACTTTGTAGCGGCTCTTTCGTTGAATTTGCTGGAAATTTGTTTTTTTTATATTATTAATTATTTATATGGTTTTATTGTTATTTGTTGATAGGATTACCAGTTTCAAAACGAGAATAATTTATTCCCGGATGTATCTCATTTTTTTGTGACGGATGAAAATTTCATTGATCGAGAAGCAGCAGAAAAGTGGGTTAGAGATCCCGGACGTGCCGAGAATATGTACTTTTATGTGTCCAGAAGTAAAACTAAATTTGATAACACTCGTAAAATTTGGTTGAGTTGTGAGAATGGTGGAAAACCTCGGTATAATGGTAAAAAAGATTTGAAAGATGTAAAGAAAAATGGTTCGAAGAAGCTTTTTTGTAAATTTGAAGTGTATTTGCAGGAAGTAAAAGATGATGGTTGGAGAGTTAAAGTTAGCGAGTTTAACAATGCTCACAACCATCCACTTTCAATGGGAGAAAAATGGCACACTTCTGCATCGAAGTTGACAAAGGCTGAGATTGAAATGGTTGATCAAATTTATAGTGCTAATGTGAAGCCGAAACAAATATTGAATCTATTGAAAAAGGAAAATCCTGATAACAGAAGTTTGAGTAAGCATGTAGAGAATGCTTTGGTAGGTATAAGAAAGAAGAAAATGGGAAATAAATAAAAAATGGAGTATTTTTTAGATGAGATGCGTCGACGTGGATATATTTTCTGGTTCAGGTCAAAGAAACTTGCCCAAAAAAACAAAGCTTTATTGACTGATGTTATGTTTGCTCATCCGAAGGCTGAAGAGATGTTAGCCTTATTTCCGTACGTTCTCCTTATGGATTCAACATACAAGACTAATAAATATGATTTACCGTTATTGGAAATCATTGGACTTACATCTGTGGGGAAGAATTTTCATGTTGCATTTGCATTCTTAAAGAATGAGAAAAGTGAAACATTTGGTTGGGCATTACATCAGTTGCGTGCTTTATTAGTTCATGTTCGCCCACCGGATGTCATTGTCATAGATAGGGAATTGACTTTCATGAATGCAATACGAGATTACTTTCCAACGTCTCAGCATATGTTGTGTAAGAGACACATAGCGAAGGATGTCGAGAAGTATGTAAGGAACCTGTTCGGAAGTAGGAAATATGCTTCAATATTTATGAAGAGGTAGATGGATATAGTTGAGTCAAGAACCGAGGAAGAATACACAGAACATTGTTGAGATATGGAAGAAGCGTTGGCAAATAGTCAGGTAGTTGTTCGATATGTTAATTCGACTTGGTTGGAGCCCTATAAGGATAGATTTGTTTGTGCTTGGACCAAACAATACATGCATTTCGGCAATCAAACGACGAACATGTAAAACTTATACGTTTATGAATGCAATATATTTATTGTTTATGACCATTATGTAATTTTTTGTAACTGTGCAATATGTTACAGAGTTGAGAGTGCACACTCCCAGATGAAAAGATGGTTATGCACATCAGCTGGGGGTTTCGATCATATATTTGATCAAATGCACGATGCTATCGAGCTGCAGTTCAATGAGATCTTGGCTCTATTTGAAAGGTCTTTGAATGTAGCTCATCCTTTGACATCCTCAATGTTTATTCTCCGTCGATTGAGATATAAGGTATCTTCTCATGCCCTTGAGTTGCTAGAATACGATTGGAATTCGACACAACGTATAAAGAATCCAGTGCTGGGTGATTCTAAAAGGTGTGGGTATTTGTTGAGGACAAGTTACGGTTTACCATGTAGTTGCCAAATATGGCACATGGAGCAGGCAAATGTCTCGATTGAACCCCATCAAATCCACGTGTTTTGGAAGACGTTGTCTATGGGCGGAGTTCAAGATATGAGTACATCAAGGGAATATGCGGCTGATTTGATAAAAAATCTATTATCAGATATGGATGGGACTTTTGAATCGCAACAATATCATTATGCTAAACAGTTTTTCGATTTTGTACATCCCCCAACTAACATTGAGGAACCAGAAATAGTGTGTTACAAAGGGCGTCCAAAGAAGAACTCGACAAAGAGAGACCTCTCAGGTTTTACAATGTTAAATGTTTACATCACATTACTTTTTACATTTGCGTATAATAAATGATTTATGCTTTAATGTTTATAATTTTCACCTCAACAGGTTATGAACATGCTAACTGTCAACCAGAAACAAAATCAGGAGGTAGAGGTAGAGGAAAAGGACGTAACTCATTAGCATCGACGTGTAATTCAATTTCATACGCCTCTCAGCTTCCACCATTGATGATCACTTTCATATCAAATGTTATAGATGTCAAAGCGGATGGAAATTGTGGTTTCCGAGTTATTGCCCACTTTATTTATCACGACGAAGAAAAATGGGATCAGGTGCGTAATGACTTGATGCATGAACTTTCTGACTACTGGGACTTCTACTCAACCATCAACTTCTTGGAAGGTGACCTTGAAGGATCAGTGGTATGTCTGAATTGGCATACCTCTCCAACTCCAACTAAGCATTGGTTGAATCTGGGCATGCTCGGTTTCATCATTGCTACACGGTATCAGAGGATTGTGACTTGTTTGTCTAATATATCGCTTGGCTGCAATACATGGTTGCCGTTGCAAGCACGATTTGTTGATGGACAACCGCCACAACCCTGGTCCACAAGTATTGACCTTGGGTAGGTTAATTGTATCCATTTCATAGCACTTAGGATGAAACCTTCAAGTCCCCTGCCTCGTCTGCCTATTATTCCGAGGTGGGAACTTTCTTGTGACCCAACGATACGACATTGACTGCCAATTTGGCATGATCGATTTACTAATTACCTTAGTGTAGAGGGTTAACAGTTAATTTTACACTTTTTGTGATGTAAAACATTAATTAATTATGAGGGTTAATTGTTATTTTTGCAAAGTTCGTTTGTCAAAATAATTGTTTTTTTTTTGTAAAAGTGTAGGGGTGAATTGTTAAATTTCGAAAAGGTGTAGGGGTGAATTGTTGAATTACTAAAAGTGTATGGGGTGAATTGTTAAATTTCTAAAAGTGTAGGGGTGAATTGTTTTTTTGTAAAAGTGTAGGGGGTGAATTGTTAAATTAATAAAAGTGCAGGGGGTGAATTGTTTTTTTGTAAAAGTGTAGGGGTGAATTGTAAATGCATCACAACAAGCCGAAATAAACAAAATAAACTTATCTAACAATCATGTCCAAACAAATACATCACACTCCAAGTTCAAATAAAATATATCAATGGCTGGACCACAAGTATATCACATAAACATACAGTATATCATAATACATCCTCAAACTGTTGAACAACTTCGTCAACAGTAGACATACAAGTACCCTGGACCACAAGTGCATCTCGCCTGGACCGATGGAGTGCCCTAAGCTGAGGAAGTACACCTGCGACTCGATCCTCAGCCGATCTACTCGCAAATGTGTCAGCAACTCTCGATGGATGAGAAGGCCTTTGGGATGCCCTCTGTGACGGCTGCATGCGATCATGGGTGATCCACGATGGTTGATGATCCCCCATCTCCTTAGTGTCGTCATCATCATCTTCATCATCATCAACCGGTGACATCACACGATAATGTGTCCATTCCCGAAACCACTACTCGTAACCATCTATGGTGGCGAATGGAATCCTGGCTCCACTTGATCCAGCCCTCTTTGGGTTTATAGAATTATGCTCCCATTGTTGGAAATTGCGAAGCATCTCATCGTGGACACAAATGTACTTCCACGGCTTTGGACCTCTATAAACCTAAATTTGGAATACATGTGGCTAGAATAATTTGGATATATCCAAGCGTCTCAAGCAACGATCGGGCATGTATGGCTCGGTGATTTTACGACAATGAATTATGTCAGAGAACAAAGCCCCGATCGGTACCTCCTGTGATGGCCTACGTGTTAAAGGAGTCCAAGTGACCTGGAAAAATAAATATTAATATAAATATCCAACTTTTTATTTGATACATTATTTATAAATGATAAATACTTACGGCGCTTAACAGCAGGTCATCCGATCGAGGACTCTCGATACTCCAACAGTATCGGGATCATTTCTTCTTCCACCGAGAGAAGAGGTCCATCTCTTAGCGTATGGCTCTCGAGGGGTCCATGTCATTGAACAACAGTGCGAATTAAGGAAAGTATTCATATATTCAAACCTACAATAAAATAAAATAGTGTCAAATAAAATAGCGTCAAATATAATAGCGTCGAATAAAAAAATTTAAATTTTATAGTATCCAAACAATTCATTTTTATGCAGTAGAAGAGACAAGCACCCGGCCATCTGTCTACAACCAATCCTCGATGCTATACCGCTGCCGGTATAGAAAGGATAAATCATTGCACCCCAAGTGTGATTGGGCATATCACAGATATCCATCACATACGGTAGAAAGTGAACATTTACCCGATTCGATGACTTGTCCATGAACAATGTCGTCTCCATCAACCACAACAAATAACCAACCTTCCTCGGTTGAGCTGACATAGTCTCGCCACCTAAATATTCTTTCAATGTCAAAAATCTAATATCACTTCCCCTCACCTCACTGTCCACCTTGGTAGTAGGAATACGTAGGAGAATGGCTAGAGATGACTTGATCTGGGCTAACTTGGTACTTGCCAAAATGGTTTCCGACCAGGGATCGTAAAATGTAATGCACATCGTGCAACGTCGGCGTCATCTCCCGAATGGTAAATGGAAGCTGTTGGTTTCCGTGCCATCTTTCCTGGTGATATCAATGGCATGTTCAAGTGCTGTAACATGCACTCCCTCAAGTGTCCTAGGTTACTCCTAGTGATCCACTGAATAGTCCCCATATCATTTATAAACTAAGGCAATGTTGTTCGGCGGTCCACGAAGCTATGACAACACAATACTGGCCTCTCCTGTTGAACATAATGAAATAATCTCTCATCAATATTAAAGCAATACTACGTAGCCAATTTAATAAATTTTTGTCAATACTATCATGGTCAATATAATAACTTACCTCGCCATTCCATATTGCAGATGCAATATGGCCACGAAATCTAGAAAGTAACTTAGTGTTCTCGGGTCCACCTCCATGCGGCTCCATCAACATCCAACCATACGCATCCACATCATCGTCTGAATCATCATCACCACCATCACCACCATCACCACGACCTCCTACTTTGCCTCTACTATGTGCTCGGCCCGTTGCCGTAAATCGACCAAAACCCAAATCCTCCTCCTCATCCTCCTCTTCATCAACTAACTTAGGTGTCTATCTGTAGTGCGTAGTGCGTAAATACATCGGCATTCATTGGACCCTTCCTTCCGCGTAACATGCTCGAACTACCACTCGCGCCACCCATACCACCCATACCACTCATGCCACCCATACCACCCATACCACCCATGCCACCCATGCCACCCATACCAACCATACCACTCATACCACCCATGCCAGCCATGCCACCCATACCAACCATGTGACGACCCGACCCGAACCCCAATGCGAGATCCCGGATCGCGCCGTCCAAATAATCAAGTTAAACACATAAGCATGCATAAGTAGGGTTTTAAAATTCACGTGGCGCAACATTTCAGACAATTAACAACTCGGCTACACTTGGCCGGAAAAACAACTGATTTAAACAAGTCATCGGCGTTACGTTAGGAACAACAACTACTCCTACAATTAACACATGCTTAATAAACCTCAGCGGCCACTGACATGCCGGAGACAATAACAATAATAATACTTAAACAAGCTTTAGCGGAAGAAACTATGATGAACCATACACACATATAAACGAGCGCGACTTATAGTCGGCATACCAAAAGATTTCAAGTATTAATAATAAGTTACTACAACACAAAAACCCAAGCTAAGTCTACGTGACTTGCTTCCCATAAATCCTTTCCAAAATACAAGATTAACCAATTAATGTCCAAAGAGCAACCTTGCTCACAACGTCCAAGCGAAATGCGTGAATCTAGCGTGGAACGTCACCTCGGCTTTGATCTAAGGAAAACAAAGCAAACAAATAGAGTAAGTCGAGAGACTTAGTAAGTTACCAAAATATGCATGTTCATGTTATAGCATGACATTTATCACTAATATGGCATATTATCACAATTATGGCATGTTATCATCGTTTAACACTTAGCACCCTTATTCACATAAGTGCGTAAAGTAAAGCATACAAGTAGGATATGATAGTCACGGCCGCTTCGTAGCTCCTGCAAAACATTTCTGTTACTGGTTCGTGCCATCGATGTTATGTGAATTCATCGACTTATACCGAGAATCCTCTCGATCTAGATAGCAAGCCAATGCGGCGCGATACGACAAAGGGCTACTTCCCCACTGCGGCCCACGGTGGAGGGTGTGTGGAGTCCAGGTGCGGCGATCCATAGCGACACGAATCCCATAATTCGTGAAGGCGATGTATCGTCCCACCCTAACTTGAAAAACAAACCATTCAATGCCAGCTGGACTTAATGCAATGCACAAGTAGATATTTACTTGACTTAAACCAATTTAAGGTCCGAATCCGACAAGAGCGAATTCGACCATCCAAGTAGGGGTTAATCTCTACCGTAATCACATCAAGGCAATAATTTGCACAAATACCAATCTTTCATAACAACTTGTTACAATCAATTAAACCAACTCATACTTGAGTAAACCAAGTCAAATGACGTTCAAACTTCGTAGGGATTGAAATTAGAGTCTAACATGTTCAATTCTTCCCTAGAGTCGACTCCGTTGAGTCTTTTCACTAAATTCCCAATTTTAGGGAAATTGAAGCTATATGCTTCATAACTTGACTTAGGTCACTTCTAAGTTCAACGAGGCATAAATTCACCTACAACATTTTAATACAATTTATGTTCTTCATGTAGTCCAATAATAAGGATACAACACTTAACCACTTTTACACATACCACATAGGCATAATTTAGGGCATTCACAAATAGATTTCACCTTCATCAACAAACATATTACATTACTTCTAACATGTTCAAGACCTCAATTAATCATAGTGAAAGAGTAATTTCAACATCCAAAGGCAAGAATCAACCTAGACATGCTCCTAGCAAAATTATACATTCAAAATTCGTAGGAAGCAACTATGTGTCCCCATTGACCTCACACATCATAAACTTTGTTTCCTTAGAATTGATGGGTACTAAAATGAAGAAAGTAACTTACTTGTTATACACCAACGGAAGAAATAGAAAAACTAATCGGATGGAAATGCTCCCCTTCTCGAGCTCTACAACTTTAATGAAAGGCTCTTGGGCAAATGATGAATGGTTGATGAAGACCAAGGATGAGACCTCAAAAGCCATGGAAGAACCTTGAGAGAGATGAAATTCGTTTTTGGAAGAGAGAGGGGTGAGAATGAGGGTCAAAAATGATTTGGGGCTTATAAGTGGTCAAAGTTTGAGTGGGACATGTGTCAAACTCTTGTGGTCCCTTGAGATTCTTAGGATAGGGTTTGGATGATCAACAAGCTTCAATCCATCATTAAAATTAAGTTGGGGATGTTAGGACTTAAGTAGGAAGGGTTAGGGAGGTTTAGGATAGGTTTAAGTAGGGGTTTGAAGTGTACAATTCGTCAAATTCCGAAACAGGAAGAAATCATCCGTGCGAGGCGGCAAGTGACGGGCGCCTCACCTGAGCCCATCGTGCCGCCTCAGCCTCTGGGACCATTCCCGAGTTCGATCCATTTCTCAATTGCTCTGTATTTGAGGCGGGCGCCTCACCGGCTCCATCGACGCCTCGGCTCAGGAATGCCTAAAACTTGATCTAAACTTGATCTAAATGGTCCCAAACTTTTGGGCAACCATTCTAGGTCTAACCCTACTCAAAATGAGTCGAAACACACCCAGAACAACTCCAGAACAAGGTAGAACAAGGCGCCGAACCACGCGGCGAATGAACACGAATCAAACTACAATCAACGTCATTCAAACTAGGATGTCTTGGACATGAAAGACTTGTTTCAACATGATTAAGACCTGAATATAAAGCCAGAACTCAACAAACACTTCGTGCGTCGAAATAGAAGCAAATCTGACAAGAGGGGAATCGCTAAGGCTAAATTCAAAGCGATCAAGCCGGGATTCAACAAACGGACTTTCGTGATTCTAAACATGTTAAGAACTTCAAGAATGATTTAGAATGATTCTAAGGCGTTTATAAACTAGGTAAACATGATCATAATCAACCAAGAAAGCCTGAAATACAAGCATAGAATGCACATGCAAGAACACGAGGCGTTACACTCTCCCCTGCTTTTAGGAATTTAGTCCTAAATTCTTACCAAGTTCATCGAATAAATGTGGATGCTTCTCGGCGCATCTCGCTTCCGTCTCCCAGTCGCTTCTTCAATGTTGTGGTTTCTCCAAGAACCTTAACTAAAGGGAATTCTTGGTTCGTAGCACTTGCTCCTTGGTATCCAATATCTTGTCGGGCTTTGGCGTAAGACATATCGGCTGGCGTGATCTCTTCATACTCGAGTACATGGGTATCATCCTTCAAATACTTCCGCAACATGGAGACATGAAATACATTATGAGTCTCAGAAAGTGAAGGTATGGCAATGCAATACGATGCGCTAAGGTCCCACTCTCCGAGAACCTCAAGCGGGCAATGTACCTCGGTGTAAGCTTCCCACTCTTGCCGAATCTCTTAGTACCTCTCTCGGTGTCACCTTCAGAATACGTAGTCACCCACGGAACTCGAGATCTCGCCCGATTATCCGCATAACTCTTTTGTCGACTTTGAGCGGTCTTAAGCGATCTCAATCAACTTCCGAACCCCAAAGTTTAAACCTCCAACTTCATCCCAACAAATTGGCGATCTACACTTACGTCCATACAAAGCTTCATACGGCGCCATCTTGATACGGCCCGATACTGTTATTATAAGCAAACTTCGGCTAAAGGTAAGTGAGAATCGGCTTTCCTTGAAATCCACCAAGCTTCATGACATATCCTCCAAAATCTGAATCAATCGCTTCGGGTGACCATCCGTTTGCGGATGAAAATCTTGAAGTCTAGTTTGGTCAAAGCCTCTGCGTGCGCCCAAAATCTAGATGTGAACCTCGGATCTCTATCGGATACAAATACTCACAGTGCGCCATGAAGTCTCACGATCTCACGGATATACAAAGGCGCTTGCCGAGTCAACGAATAAGTGATCGCGATCGGAATAAAGTGTCGAGACTTAGTCAATCTGCGACTATAACCCAAACTGCATTAAAACCTCTCCGTGTCTTGGTAATCCTGTCACAAAATCCATGGTAATGAACTCCCACTTCAGGAATCTCAAGTGGTTGTAGAAGTCCTTGAGGCCTCGATGCTCGGCCTTAACACTGGCAAGTCAAACACCTTGACATACTCCGCAATTTCTCTCTTCATGCCTTTCCACCAAAAGCGTCTTTTGGATCTAAGTACATCTTCGTGCTCCCGGGTGAATGGTATACCTCGTTTTATGAGCCTCATCTAGAACCAACCTCTTATGTCATCATTAGAAGGAACACAAATCACGACCTCGAAATGTCAACACCCCATATTAACCACAAAATCGAGGCGATACATTGTCATTAACCCATCAATGATTTTCTTCAACTCGGATCATCCCTTTGCGCTTCTTTAATCTTCCCGAAACAAAGCTGGTAGCACGAACATTCGCGAAAATCACTCTCTATCCAAAAAGCACTAGGACTCCAATCACGCAAGTCCTCCCGACATCTTCCATTCTTTAACCATCATACATGACATGAACCTTTCTACTCAAGGCATCCGCTACTACATTTGCCTTCCCGGATGATATAAAATAGTGCAATCGTGGTCTTTTAGTTTCTCCATCCATCTTCTCTGCCTCATGTTCAACTCCTTTTGGGAAAATAAATACTTCAAACTTTTGTGGTCGGTGAAGATCTCAAATTTAGCACCATACAAATAGTGTTTCCATTTATGCAAGCGAAGATAATACTTGCAGCCAACTCCATATCGTGTGTCGGGTAATGCTCATGAATAGACAATTTCCTCGGGCATGGCGATAACCACCATCTGCATCAACCACAACCTGCAAACCTTCCTTAGAAGCGTCGCCCATAAATTATATCTCCTCCATTAGGCAAAGCCAAAATAGGTGCCGCGTCAACCGCTTCTTAAGCTCTTGAAAACTAACTTCACATTTCTCGCTCCAAACAAACGGTACGTTCTTCTGTGTCAATTTAAATTTAAAATAGGAGTCACGATCCAAGAAAAACCCTCAATAAATCTCCGGTAATAACCATTTAGACAACCAAAAACTCAGAACCTCTATAACCGAACTAGGCCTCTTCAATTAGTCACCGCTTCAACCTTAGAAGGATCATGGCTACTCTGGCTAGAAATGATATGCCCCAAAAGGACACTTCCTCAAGCCAAAAGGCACATTTGCTAAACTCGCATAAAGTGTTTCTCCGAAGAATAGACAAGACAATCCTCGAAGTGTTTCTCATGCTCCTCGAGATTTCGAATATACCAAAATATCATCAATAA
>CM028377.1:151608605-151632225 GCA_013146195.2 Codonopsis lanceolata | reverse complement strand
GGAACTTGTGCCTAGACTCACGATCAACAAGTCATTGGAACAAAATGGGTGTTCGTAAACAAGTTGGATGAAGAAGGAAATGTTACAAGGAATAAAGCAAGGTTGGTAGCCCAAGGATATAGATGTGAGGAGGGCATTGACTATGACCAAACTTTTGCTCCTGTAGCAAGACTTGAAGCCATCGATTATTTCTTGCCTATGCAACCTTCAAGGACTTCAAGGTATATAAATGGACGTGAAAAGTGCATTCTTAAATGGAGACCTTCAAGAACAAGTATTTGTTAAACAACCTCCTGGATTCATTGACCTCAAAAAGAAGGACCATGTCATAAATTAAGAAAAGCCCTTACTGGTCTTAAGCAAGCACCAAGAGCATGGTACCTAAACTCTATCCAAATTCTTTATGGAGAAAGATGTTTTCAAAGAGGTAAAATGACACTACTCTTTTCTCTTTGAAGCACAAAGGTAATATTTTACTAGTCCAAATTTATGTTGATGATATTATTTTGGATCTACTAATGAAATTTTGTGCAAAAGATTTGAGCATCTCATGAAAGGAAAGTTTGAGATGAGTATGATGGGAGAACTAACATACTTCTTAGGTTTGCAAATCAAGCAACCGAGGAAGGAATTTTCATTCATCAATCAAAATACACTAGAGAGCCGGGAGAAATACAATCTTCAAGAAGCAAATTCAAAGCAAACACTCCAATGGGAGTTGAATGTCATCTAGTTACCATGAAAAGGGTAAGCCGCTTAATACAACCGAGTACGTGAGGTATAGCTGATCTCTTCTTATTTAACAAATAGCGCACTGATATCATGTTTGCGTATGTATATGTGCTCGCCAAGCTAATCCTAAGGAATCTCATATGATTGCAGCCAAAGAATCATTAGATATCTGATTGATAATCAAAAGTTTGGTATTTGGTATCCCGTAGACTCTTCATTTAATTTAACAGATATTCGATGTCGACCTTACAGCCAAGCAGTTAATAGAAAGAGCACCAAGGAACATGCCGCCTTGGAAACAGATCGTTTCATGGGCATGGTAAGAAGCAAGCTTCAGCCTCTACTTCAACAATCAAGTCGAATATATTGCCGCCTGAAGTCGTTGTTCTCTTTATTCTTGGATGAAACAGCCAGCTGCTAGACTATGAAATGCCCATGGAACTTGTCCTATTTATTGTGATAATACTTCATTATTTCAGCCTCTAAAAATCCTCACATGCATTCTAAAACCAAGCACATAGACATCGATATCATTTTGAAAGATCATGTTGAAAAAGGAAATGTTCGCTAGAATATGTTCCTACCGAATTCCAATTAGCCGACATTTTTACAAAAGCCT
This sequence comes from Codonopsis lanceolata, assembly GCA_013146195.2. Taxonomy (NCBI): domain Eukaryota; kingdom Viridiplantae; phylum Streptophyta; class Magnoliopsida; order Asterales; family Campanulaceae; genus Codonopsis; species Codonopsis lanceolata. Next base: position 151,630,874 of record CM028377.1, on the reverse strand, counting down.
CGAAAAGTCCATGATTTGAATTTTTAAGAGGAGAATTAGAGATGCTTATAATGTCATAGAACGATACATTTGGCTTGACTAACTTATGCAGGGTATACTTCGCTTTGGCCTCAAGCCGACAATTTATATCAGCAAATGGTCGACTAGACTCAAGGAATAGTTGTCACCAAGAAGGACACATGAAGCTCTTGTACATTAGCCTCGCCTAACACCGTTAGCCGACAAAACTTATCTTCATTCTTGATTAAATTTGTCACCATCACCGACAAACACTCACAAGCCCACACATATTAATCCGACAAATTGTCTAGTCTGATACATAATGTAGTGATTAATACCACTGTGTAGTTCTAAACTCCTAAGTCAAAGCCGATTGTATCTCAGCTAAGACTTAATTTCTATTTATTTAAAAAATTTCCTCATTTATTTCCCGCCATTTATTTTCCTTGGAACTCGCGAAGCTTTTGAAAAGCCAAAATGACCTTTCCACTAACCCACCAACTCATGGTTGAAATGACGTGTTTTCACAAAAACGCTCATCATTGTGATAATGACTATTCATTATAAATTTCTATTTTTATCACAAAAACCAAAAATTTCGTACTTTATCACTACACTCCATATCTTAGCTTTTAAACCCACTATAAGCATCCGTGACGTATCTTATCCCCCTTAAAAACCCACTACTCGCTTCATTTTTATATTACCTTCTCTCACTAAAAGTCTTCTACTACTTTCTCTCTCTAAAATCCTTCTTCACCTTCCTCAAAACCCTAAAATCTAAGTATATCGGCCGGAAACTCCATTGATACTTTCATAAAAGCACTAACACGAGCAGTGTGGTATCACCAGGAGAACACAACGCCACGTACTTGATCTACCAAAAATCTTCTTACCCTATTTTATCTCTAAACACTTTCGGTACTCTCTACTTCTTTCAAAATCCCTCTTCTTTCTTTTGTTTTTAACAAGTTCTTATCTTGTCTGTTTCTTGTTTCAGGAGATGGCTTTAAACACAGCCATTGGATGTCTTCTTGATGTTGTTTCTCTTAATGAAGAACCTCTAGGGGTCGAGTTGATGCACCTTATCACAGCAAATGGGTTAATGCCTCTTCTATCATTCACCATTCGAACCTACAGTTGTCAACTGACTGAGGAATTCTTCATGGGAATGGAGGAAAACCCAGCTGATCCCTTTTCTCTCATAGGTAATATCAGAGGTATTCCAGTGGTGTTCGGTCGGAGACCATTTCAGTCGCCCGGCCTACTACAATGACGGCGGTTCTACGACCTACAGTTCTGATGTAACTGCCAGCAAGCGGGGATTACCATGAGAGGTGAGGTCGATGGAGCTTGCATATGGCAGGCACAAGCACCGCTTTGCCCTTCACTATGCCCCCCAGCCACTATAATCGACAAGTGCCTGATAATCAAGTCTGGGGGTCATGACAAGATTACAGAGGCTCAATTGTTCCTAATGGAAGGAATTGTTGAAAATTGTGAAATGAATTGGGGAGCCATTCTGGTAGAATGCGTGAAGGTAAACATTGCCAAGTACAAGGACAACATGGAAGCTGGGAACCTAAGACTGACTCACCACCTGATTATAAACCAATTCCTTCGATCTATACCAGCTCTTCAAAGACACATATTAAATCGATGTTGGTGATCTTGAACCAGTCAAGATCAAGAAATATGTTGCTGCTGATATAAGGAGAGCTAGTATTTCTAGCAGGTTTGGTCAGGAGCCTCAGCCAGCTCAGTCTAGCAGGAGACCTAGAAGAACAAGGACTCAAGCCCTTACTGCTGTGTCATCTAGTCAGCCAGCTGATGATGGTCAGCAAGCTGAAGTTGCTCAGCCAAGTGTTCAGCCAACTCGAGTCCAGCCACCAAGGGGTCAGTCAGGTGGTCAGCTAAGAATTGGTCAGTCAGCCCGTGGTCAGCCAGCTGATATGCCAGAAGCTGAAGTTACTGAGAGAAGGCAACCAAGGAGGAGGAGACTGACACTGGCAGCTGATACTGCTGCAAAGAGGCAGAGAAGGAATCCTGAGCTGAATCCAGGTACCTTTGTCCCTTTCTCTTCCCCTACTGCAGCTGATCCTGCTCCCATCTCTCCCCCTTCTGATCCCAAATCACCAAACACTGCTCCAATCAAATTTTTCCCTCCCATTAGGAATCCTACCTTTCATCCTAGGCATTCCTATTATCAAGCTAATCCTGTTCCCATTCCTCCAAACTGGGTCTTTCCCATTGATCATTTGCCATATTTTGTTCAGTTTCTCCTCTCTTTTCATGAGGAGAAGAAATCTGACAAGCCCCCTGTCAACCCAGTAAAGTATATAGACCATAACTTGAAAAGGAGACCATATGTCTTGTATCCTGCCACTCCAAACCTTAGTCAAGAAGACTTGGTAGCAAACTACGGGAAATACTTTGACCCTCTTCCTCTGCTTTGGAACAGATTCTATCTCTCAAATGATAGATTTGTTCAAGATGAATTAGTTTATTTGGCCTGGACCATTTACAGCAAAGTCCACAATCTTCCAGCTCTCCCTCCAAATGATCGTTTCCTCGTTGGCAGACCTGCTTTGCCTGAGGATGATGACCTTAACCAAGACTGGGAACAACCCTCGGTTGAACCTGAAAAATTAGCTAGGATCCAGAGAGCGGCCAATAAGTATGTTCAGGATGCAGTGAATACTGCAAATTTAGCCTACATTGAGTTACACAGACGGATGGCCTCCATGCCAGGAGGAGCTTCCATGGACACAGCCTTTCCTGATGCTATGTCAAGTCAGCCAGCCCCCTTAATTACTGAATCAATTCCTACTGTTCCTCACATCACCCCTTCAGCTGTTCCATTTGTAGTGTCAGCCACCACCATACCTGTTTCTGTCTCACCTCAGCCAATAGCTGTTTCCACTTCAACCCTGCAACCTATCTCTCTTCCATCCTTCACTCCAGTCATTGATGCTTCATCTTCCATTCCAACCACATCAGTTGCTCTCCCCACTTTACCAACATCAGTCCCAACTCCGCAACCTTCAGTTCCTCTTTCCTCAACTCCAGTAGTGTCAATCCCTCAGCCTGCTCAAACCATGTCAGTCACCACCCCGCCTCCATCTCACCAGTCCTCACCACTCCTACTCTGTTCAATCTCGCCCATGCCTCAACCTGCACCACTCGTGTCGCCCACTCCCTCTTCTGCTCCCGAAACTTTAGCCATTCCTCCATCAGTTCCCTCATGTCGGTCCTTATCATCCATTCCTCCCTTGCGCCACTATTCCCCCCTCTTCCCATCAGGTCGGCTTGCACTCGTGGTTTCACCGCCATTCTTCTATCCTCACCGACAACCGCATGCTTCTCTTCCTCTTCCCTCAATTGACCTTCCTACTCACCCAAACCAAGCCTCTCCACTGCTCATTCTCCCTGACCTATCTCTTCACACATCCCACACCCTCTGTCACCTAGTCCGCTTCAAACCCACTGATCCTGAACCTTTCCAAGTAGATGATCATGGTTCTCTCTCCCCTGAAAACTCTCTGGACCAGACTGTCATGGACTCATCTTCTGACTCTTCTAAATCCATTTCTGAGGACGAGTCTCTTCTCTCTCCCTCTCAGTTAGCCAGTAGGAGAGCTCGACTTCAACGAAAAATAATTTCAAAAGCCTTGCTACATCCCACCGGCACTAAAATAGTCTTTCCCGAAGACATGCCTACCCCTTCACCTGAGCTTGAGCCTGAAGACCAAATCCCAGCCTACCCCATGGATGTTTTCTTTCCCCCTGACCCTGAGGATGCTGATATTCACACCCATCAGTTATTCTCCGATGCACCTCAGCCAGCTCAACCACCTGCTCCAGCCTCTACCTCTTCTGGTTCCATGTCTCTGTCAGCTAAGCTTGACCTTCTCTATGCTCATCACTTGCATATGAAGTCAGCCCTCACACGTCATACACATCAACTTGCTACCATTCAACAACAAGTTGCTTCTCTGCTCCCAAACCTCACCCAGATCATTACCACCGAGGTGCAAGCTGCCATTGCTGCTGGTGCTCCTCGTGAAGCTAATATGGATGACTGGAGGACCATCTTGCTCTATCAACAAGAATGGTCAAATCGTGCTTTCAATGCTGAAGCTGCTATGCTTCAAACCATTCAGGAGGAGAAGAAGCGTAGCAAGAGCCGATGCTACAGTGAAAACCGATTCTCGAGAACGAGAAGGCGATGCCCGACCGCCTCCTCAAGGCATTCGCTGAACTGAAAAAAGCGGCCGATGCACAAGCTGAGCCACAAGCCACTCAAGCGAAGCTGAAGGAGAAAGAATTCAAGAAGTCGGGTTGCGGCAGGTTTGCAGCAGTTTGCCGCAACAAGCGAGAATGAAGTGAGTTGGTCCATCGCTTGAAGCAGATCCAAAACAAGCGAAGGATCCACATCAGTCTATGGAACATTTCATCTCTCTCTTTACTTTGAACAAACTCCGTTATACTCTCGTTTTAGTTGTACGTCACATTGGGCATTACTTTTATGATTTCAGTCATTACATTGTGGTACTAACGAAAATTTTGCAGGAACTTCAAAATTCTTGGCTTTCTGCTGTCAAGTGAATGGTTTTAAGAAAATAGGAGGAGATTGTTGAATCTTAATTTAAAAGATTTGCTTAAAAACATTTCACTTGATTGTCAGCCAGGACTAGCAGATTATAATTGGTCAGCTGAATATCATTTTGTCAGCTAACTTTCTCAGCTGATCTATACGTTGCTAAAGAATGAGTTTAGCTTTCCTTATTTGTTTAATCATGCACTTGTACTAACTCTTTCCCACTTTGTGTTTGTGATAGATGTCCTGCCAAATAATATCTCACAAGATCCTTTGTGATCTTGCATCTGTCATAACACATTTTCAAAATTCAAATGTGTTCCTAACGGGTTGCTCACACAGACTATTTATATATACCCATTGGAAGCATTGGTGAAGACAACGAATCTGAAGAATTTTTCAAGTCAAGAAACTTTCCACTTACAAACTCTCAGTCTTCGTCTTCGAAAAACTTTAGCTAGATAATTACTATTGAAAATTTCTTTCTAGTTATTGTTTAGGCAAAACACTGAGTACTTCAATTCAAATTAATTCGAACTCAGTCAATTTGTCTCACGAGTTTGATTTTTTCTCAATCATTCTCCCAAACATCGGTCTTTTGTTGTACACTGATCCATTAGAGATCAATTAGATTTTTAATAAAATTAGTGCACTTCAAAAATCCAAGTCTGACCAACTTGGTAGTGGACGTAGCAGTTTATCTGTGAACCACTTCAACTGAATTGTCAGCCATTTCTTATATTTCTGCTAACTGACTTAACACTTAAGAAGTTGTTAAACTGATTAAGTGTCAGCCAGTTAACAACAATTGTTTGCTTACTTGTTTAAGTTAACTTGTGTTCGAATTTCTTCTCTATATTCAGTGATCAAAACATTAAAAACAAATTTCTTTTGAAAACTGTTGTGTCAGCCAGCTGACCAACTTTCTTCAGCTTAAGAAAATTCAAAAGTGTCAGCCAACTGACCAACTCTTCAGTTGACTGACAAGATCAAATTTTCCACTGCCAATAATTTATGTTTTTCAAATCAATTCCCAAAAGTTTTTAAAAGGCTATTCACCCCCCTCTAGCCTTATCTGTTGCCATCTGGACTTACAGTCCCCATCATAACTTTTCACAAGATATTTTAATAACTCAATTTTATGACTCATTTTTAATGCACCAACAAACTATGGTAGATAGTGATGTGGGAGGGTCAATTCATGGATTGGCCCCTGATCAAGCTTATGATTTATTTGAAATGATTGGATCAAATTCAAGACAAAAGAGTGTGAGGGGAAAAACTAGGACAATTTATGAGTTAAAATCAAATGTTGAAGAATCCAATGCATTAGCAATAGCTAATGCTAGAATTGAAGCTTATGAAGCCATGATGGCTGTGACCAATTTAAATTTTCCTATTGATCCTAATTCTAATTATGGTAATAATTCTCTTGCTACTAATGGTTGCCCCTCTAGTGGAAATATACTTGTTTTTCAGGAACATGTAAACTCGATGAATTCGTACCTGTCACGTCAACGTAATGACCCCTTCTCCAATACATACAACCCTGGATGGAGAAATCATCCAAACTTCAGTTGGGGAGGAAACAAGCCATTACAACCTCAACCACAACAATCACAGGGATTTGGACAAGGGAATCAAAATCAGAATTTTGGCAATCTTGTACAAAATTCTCAACAAAAAGACACTGAAATTCGTCTACAGAAATTGGAAGAAGGCCTAATTGCAGTAAATGCTACTCTGGAAAAGATGATGATGATGCAGAGACAATTGAGCGATGATGTAAAGGAAATCAAGGGACGTGATTATGGGAAGTTCCCAAGTCAAAATGAGCAAGCTAAGTCAATTACTACTTTATGAAGTGGTAAAACTTTTGGTGAAGAGGTAAGTGCACCTAGTCCTTCTACTTCTTCTGAAATAATAAATAATGAAAAAGATAACAAGCATAGTGAAAGTGTTAAGAAAGTAAAAGAAAAACCAATTTTTCCTGACATAGAACAACCATATGTTGCACTTCCTGCTTATGTGCCACCGATCCCGTTTCCTGGCCGTTTGATGCAATTTAAAGCTAATAAACAATTTGCTGAAATTTATAACATGCTGTCTAAGGTGAACATAAATTTACCCCTATTAAATGTGATTAAAACTATTCCTGCTTATGCAAAAATTTTCAAGGAGCTAAGTTCTAGAAAACAAAAATTTCAAAAAGATGAAAAAGTGATTATGTCTGAAAATGTTAGTGCTGTTCTTCAACAAAATCTCCCACCAAAATTAAAAGATCTTGGTAGTTTTAATGTTGATATTACTCTAGGAAATTCAAAGAAAATCAAAGTGATATTAGATCTTGGTGCTAGTATGCCCTTTTCGGTATATAAACAATTAGGGTTAGGAGAATTGAAACCCACTTCGATGGCATTACAACTAGCAGATCGATCGGTTAAGCACCCATTAGGAATTGTGAAAGATATCTTGGTCCAAGTAGAAAAATTAATTATGCCAGTTGATTTTGTGGTCCTTGAAATGGAAAATCGAGCTAGTGCTACACAAGAATCACCTCCTCTTCTTCTTGGAAGACCATTTTTGGCTACGGCTAATACGGTAATCAATGTTAAAAATGAAAAACTATCTATGACTGCTATGGGAGAAACAGTTGAAATTTCTATATTCAATGCCTTGAAGCAACAAGATGATATGAGTGAGTGTTTCTATGTTGATGAGATAGAAAATATAGTGGCTAAAAAATTAGTGCAAGAAGTGAAAATGGAAAAATTAGAGGAATTCCTAACTGGTCAAAATAAAAGTGAAAACAATGAAGTTAGTGAATTAACAAAACAATTTGAGGAAAAAGAAGAAATATCAACGGAGAAAATAATTCGTGAGCCCTTAGGGAATTTTAATGATAAATTAGTTCCCTATATTGAATCACATCATGTTTTAGAATTAAAACCCTTACCAGAACATTTAAAATATGTTTTCTTAGGAAAAAATGAAACAATGCTTGTGATTATTTCTTCAAATCTGACTAAAGAGCAAGAAGAAAAATTGATAAATGTTTTACAAGAACATAAAGAAGCTATAAGATGGACCTTAGCTGATTTGAAGGGTATAATCCCTACCAAATGCATGCACAGAATCCACCTAGAAAACGATGCTAAACGTTCTCGAGAGCTTCAGAGGCGTCTAAATCCTCACATGGAGGAAGCTATAAGAAAGGAAGTTCTTAAACTTCTAGATGCAGGTATCATTTACCCCATCTCTGATAGTAAATGGGTGAGCCCTGTTCAAGTGGTCCCAAAGAAGTCTGGAATCACTGTGGTAAAAAATGATAAGGATGAGTTAGTACCTACAAGGACTGTTACATGATATAGGATGTGTATTGATTTGAGAAAACTTAATGTTGCAACTAAGAAAGACCACTTTCCATTACAATTCATAGAGCAAATCTTAGAGAGGTTAGCTGGTTACGAGTTTTATTGTTTTCTAGACGGATTTTCTGGGTATAATCAAATTCCAATAGCCCCAGAAGATCAAGAAAAGACAACCTTCACATGTCCATTTGGTACTTTTGCTTATAGAAGGATGCCTTTTGGTCTATGTAATGCTCCAGCTACTTTCCAAAGATACATAATCTCCATTTTCTTTGATTTAATTTAAAAGTGTGTTGATGTATTTATGGATGATTTTTCTGTTTATGGAGACTCGTTTGATAAGTGTTTAGATAACTTAACTTTAGTACTTAAACAATGCTGCAAATCCAATTTGACCCTTAGTTGGGAAAAATGTCATTTTATGGTCAACCAAGGAATTGTTTTAGGACATATCGTGTCAAATAGAGGAATTGAGGTTGACCCAGCTAAAGTAGAAGTTATTTCTAAATTGCCCCCTCCTGTTTTAGTTAAAGGTGTAAGAAGTTTTCTTGGGCATGATGGTTTCTATAGACGTTTCATTCAAGATTTTAATAAAATCTGTAAGCCCCTGTGTAATTTTCTTGCCAAAGATACATAGTTTATTTTTAACAAAGATTGTTTAGATGCTTTTAATCTACTAAAGGAAAAACTAACAACTGCTCCAATTTTATCTAGCACTAACTGGTCATTACCATTTGAAATTATGTGCGATGCATTAGATTTTGCCATAGGAGATGTTCTAGGTCAAAATATTGATAAGAAACAACATGTAATCCATTATGCTAGTAGAACTCTTAATGATGCCCAGTTAAATTATACAACAACCGAAAAAGAGTTTTTAGTTGTGATTTTTGCCTTAGAAATATTTAGATCCTATTTGTTAGGTTACAAAGTGATTGTTTATTTTGATCATGTTGCTTTGAAATATTTGTTGACTAAGAAGGATGCTAAACCTAGACTAATTAGGTGGATGCTCTTACTTCAAGAATTTGATATTGCAATCAAGGATAAGAAGGGTTGTGAAAATGTAGTAGCTGATCATTTATCTAGATTGAAGCTTTGGCCGTATTTTGAAAATCATTTGATTGATAGCAATATTCCGGTGAAAGATGTTTTTCCCGATGAGCAATTATATTCGGTGAAAATTAGTGAGCCTTGGTATGCTGATTTTGTAAATTTTATTGTGGCAGATGTAGTGAACCCTGATTTTGGATATTATGAGCGGAAGAAATTTCTCTCCGAAGTTAAAAACTATTTTTGGGATGAACCTTACCTGTTTAAACGTAGTCATGATCTAGTAATTAGAAGATGTATTCCAGAAGAGGAACACAATAGTGTGCTGTCCTTTTGTCATGGCTTTGCTTGTGGAGGTCACTTTAGTGGAGAAAAGACCGCTAGGAAGGTACTATAGTCTAGCCTCTACTGGCCATCTTTATTCAAAGATGCTCATCAATTTGCAAAAAGTTGTGACAAATGCCAAAGGTTAGGGAGTATAAGTAAGAGAAACGAAATGCCCCAAATTAGTAATTTGGTTGTGGAAGTTTTCGATGTTTGGGGAATAGATTTTATGGGACCCTTTCCTATCTCCCAAGGATTTGACTATATATTGGTAGGAGTTGATTATGTGTCAAAATGGTTCGAAGCAATATCTACAAGAAATAATGATGCTAAGACAGTGATCAAATTTCTGTGTGCAAATATTTTTAATAGACATGGAATGCCAAGAGAGATAATAAGTGATCAAGGGACCCATTTCACTAACAAGTTAGTAAATGCCTGTCTAAAAAGATATAGGGTAGTTTATAAGTTGTCTACTCCTTACCACCCACAGACATCTGGTCAAGTGGAAGTGAACAATATGCAAATTAAAGGCGTGTTAGAAAAGACTGTCCAACCCAATAGGAAAGATTGGTCATTAAAATTGAATGATGCTTTATGGGCATATCAGACAGCTTATAAGACTCCGTTAGGATTAAGTCCCTACAAAATTGTTTATGGAAAAGCATGTCATTTACTTGTAGAATTAGAACATAAAATGTTTTGGGCAATTAAAACCCTTAACATGGATATGGCTTTAGCAGGTGAGAAAGGAATGCTCCAGTTAAATGAATTGGAAGAACATTTTAGAATCCTATGAAAACATGAAAATTTATAAAGAAAAGACTAAATGATTGCAGGATAAGAAAATTCTTCGTAAAGACTTGTATCCTGGTATGAAAGTCCTTTTATTTAATTCTAGGTTGAAATTATTTCCAGGAAAACTTAAATCGCGATGGTCAGGCCCATTTGAAGTAGTAAATGTTTTTTTCCATGGAGTAGTTGAGCTCAAGTGCTATAAAACTAATGAAACATTCAAAGTAAATGGACATAGAGTTAAACCCTACCATGAAGGTGTTTCGTTTGTGAAAGGTGTCGAGTCAATGGATGTTTTTGACTTTGACTAATGGGTTAACTAATGTCGAGCGAACGACGCTAAACAAAAGCGCTGTGTGGGAGGCAACCCACGTAATTTTAATTTGTTGTTGTATAATAGTTATTTTGAACCCTACTTGATTTTGAGAATTTAAAAATTTATTTAATTTTTGCAAAATTTAAGTCTGGGGGAAAAATATTTAATAGTATTGTATTTATATGTTTAATTTTTTTATTTAGTGTAATTGGTAATTAGTTTTAGGTAATTGAAGGATATATCAGAGCACTGAAGGAAGATATATTTGGACCTTAATGTTAAGTCATGGATACTCAACTATTTTTATAATAAGAAATTCATTATTTGTAAAAAATAGCCTGAGCGATTGCGCAAAACCCAACACTGCCGCTTCTTAAATTTTGACCTGAGCGATCGCTCAGTGTATAGACTGGGCGACCGCTCAGCCCTGTTATTTCTAATGTGTCGGAGCCCGAACAGACACAGTAACAGTGCTCCCTTTCTCTTTCTAAACTAAAAATGAAAATCTCCACCTTCTCTCTAAGATTCTGGCCAATCCGACCTTCCAAATTCATTCAAACTTCATAATCCAATTCCTCTCAACCTACATTCCAATTCTATTTGTTCATTTTTCACGATTGGTGAAGATTGTGCCCCGACAGATTCCGGTGACTTCCATTTTTTCCGACGAATTTTTAGGCGACAAGCTCTAAAGTGCTACCCATTTTTGAGTAATCTCTTCCCTTTTCTACATTTATGCACATTTAATTTGCTTAAAAACTTGATTATTGCATAAATTGTTAGTTTAGGATAATTTTTTTTATATTTGTCATTTAAGAGCTTTGTTGGGTTTTCTGATTTGAGAGAAGTGTTTTGAGTGTTATTATTTTTGTTGATTAATTTTAAATGGCACCTAAAAAGTTTAGTAAAACTTCCGGTGAGGGCACATCATCTTCTGCTCAGGCTATAGAATTTGATCCTGCCCACTTTTTAAATGCCGAACATTATCAGAATTAGTTGAATAGTTTTCATTCTAAGGCTATTGTCCCGAAGCGCGGTTTTGATTTTAAGAGTTATCAATTGAAAAACCATTTTGCAAGAAATGGTTGGAAAAATTTATGCACGACTCCTGGCGAGGCCGTTGTGCCAATTGTCCGTAAGTTTTATGCTCACAGTGGACAAGTAATGAGGGATGGCCCCAACTATTCATGGGTTCGGGGCTGTATTATTAATTTTGGTCATTCTACCATTCGAGATTATTATCGTTTACCTATTGTTAGGGTTGATGATTATCAATCCTATTTACCTTATAACATCCCGATGGCCACTGTTAGTGAGAGGATAGCTTTGCATGGGTTCGAGTGGACCTATGGATGAAATGAGTTGGTTGGATGCCCTCGTTCCATTAGGGAGTCTCTCTTGACTCCCCAGGCTAGGGGCATTTATAAATTTATTTGTGCGAGGGTGATACCCACGACACATCAGTTTGATGTGACGTGGAATAGGGTGGTGGTAATTTACACCATCCTAACTCAGGATTCCGTTGATGTCGCTACAATCATCAATGGGAAGCTTAGAGGCATGGTTAAGAAAACCATGAATACGGCCCTTCATTTTCCAAGTCTTATCACTGACCTCAATGCTGCTGCGGGAGTCACGTGGACTCCCGATTTAGAGCGAATCAAGCCGATGCCCAATGTTGCCCACAAAGGTGTCATAAATAGGACACGACAACCCTATGATTGTCACCCCGCCGATCAAGGCGAGGATGTTGAGGTGGATCCGGAGATGGATCCTTTGGAGGAGATCTCTACCCAGTTAGTAGAGGTCCAGCTAGGCTTAGACATGCTCCATCAGCACGTAGACCATAGGATTGACATGCTTCAGGAGCATGTCGATCATCGATTAGATACGATTGATCGGCGTGTAGAGCAGGGTCTAGCTGACCAAATATTTTTTTTTATGGGTATAATACTCAATTTTTCCAAAACATTGCCTCCAACCTCAACATGCCTTCGGACACTGTCCCTGAATGGCGTCTTCCTTCATTATTTGGTCCTGGCTCATCTGGAGCCGACCCTTAAATAGCGTCTTCCTTCGTTATGCGAATTTGACATTTGTTTTCCATTTCCTCCTTTGTTTTCTCCCTTATCTTCCGGTCCAACATTTTGAGGACAAAATAGAATTTAAGTTTAGGAGGGGGGGGGGGAAGAATTCTACGCCCAGGGTCCTTTCAGATCCCAGCCTAATGAGAATTGAGAACTTGTGGTTAAATCGTGCTATGTACATGGGACAACTAGTGTCCCTTATATCCCTTCTTCTACATGTTTTCTTATTTTTGCTTATTTTTATTTTAGGAGTTGATGACCATCCCAGCTGTCTGCTTATCTAGCCTTATTCCAATTAGCATCAATATCCAATTTTTTTTTTTATAAAATTTTTTTAAAATTTTATTCTCGAGTTTGTGTGCAGAATTAAAGTCGATGATGATTAATGCTATGACCCGCATGACTTCATCCTCGATTCTTTGGGAATTTACTCTGTTGTGTAAATTTCCTATGATTATCCCCTTTGTGTACTCATACCCCACCATTATTGAAGGACTTGGACATTTTTATCCAGCATATAGCTCACATGGCATTCTCTGAGAGACTGGTTTTGTGCACCTAATTAGGAAGAGTAACTATCTTTATGCGAGTGTTACATTGAATTCTAACTTAGGGTCATTTTTTTTAATAGAAATTAGAATTTTTGGAATTGTCTAGCTAATATATCTCAAGCACACTTTTGAATCGTGATTGCATGTTAGTCTTTAATTTCTCGATATCTTTTCTAGTGAAAGCTTATGTCAAACACGTTAGGAGCTATTCTTCATTTCATATATGGATGTGATGTTTATAATTGCATTTCATTTTCTATGAAATTTTGCATGATGACTTGACACTAGGACATGATTTAGGCCATCTTTGGATCGTTTGAGACTTTTTAGCTTCTTGACCTATGTATATTATATCCCTAGTGTCCCTTTTTGAGCTTAATCAAAAGAATGGCGTGTGCAAAAGCACATATCAACCCCCATTCGACATCATTTCTTTAACCCATATTAACTTAACCCTAAAAGCTTATACACTTTAGCCTAACTTGGAGAGAGTAAAACTTGGGTGGGGAATTTGATGTTGCATGGGTTGTCATTATTTTATATCCTCTGTTGATTCTTATGTTAGATTTATATCTGTTCAGTTCATTACCCTAGTTTTATACTTCAGTGGCTAATTGGGCTGCGTATCGATTAGCGTGGCAACTATGTATAGAACTTTGCCAAGTATAGTTTTTAATAGGACTTTACAGGTTCAGCGGAAGACCTCTTCACAAGCTTCACCGGAAGACCCGCTCAAAGCTTACAAGCGGGAGGCGTTGTGTCCACGGTCATTCATGGCGTGTCCTATCCGACAATGATTAAATGGATCGGTTTAAATTTATCTCATCTCGTTTGAATTTAAGCGAGACATTCCTGACACATCAAGCCCGCAGCGACTTTCAGCAGAAGACTTTTCGCAAAGCGAGCGATGAAAGCGAGGAAGCGTGTCACCTACATGCGTAACAACTCTCGAATCGACACCCAGTTGCCACACTTATAGAAGATCTCGAAATCATTCCTGCTCTAGATATGCGTGAAGGCAATTTCTTGTTGGCTTGACCCCATGCATTTAATGCATTCATAATAAAATTAAAGTCTTCGTCTTCTCCAACGGCTCTCAAGATTGCACCTGCTATAAATGTTGCCATTAAAGACTGAAGAAATAGCGAATCAAGAATCGAACACGTGAAGAATTGCGCTGAAACTCTATAACTCCAAGTCTTACTACTCAGTGCATTCAAGAGATCCTCAACAGATCTAGAAGTCCTCGTCAACAACAAGAAGCCGTGCATCAACATTTATTTCTATACTTCTTGTTGTTATTCATTTATTAACTATATACACTTGCAATTAAATATCTTGTTTATACAGATATTTAATTCCCTAGACAAACACAAGTCAATATTTTGCACACGATCCATTAGGAATATTCTTTGTAATAGATCTAGTGGAAAACATAGTGCACTATTTAAATCCAAGGTTGACTGCCTTGGTGGTGGACGTAGCACTCTTTATAGTGTGAACCATCCCAAAATTACTTGTGTTATTTCTTTACTGTTTGTCTCTGTTTGAACTGTTTATTACTTTAATCATCTTTATCCTTTATACAATAGAACTTAAGTAAACTGTCAAAGGTCTACCGGTAGTCCTTATCGGCAGACTTGAAACAGCTACTTTGAAAGTCTTCGCTACTTCAATCTTTTCCATAGATTGTAAGTATCTTTCAAAGAACTTAAACAAAAGTTTTTAAGTGTACAATAAGCTATTCAACCCCCCCTTCTAGCTTATTATTGTGCCCGTTGGGACCCACAATTGGTATCAGAGCCTTACTCTTTGAAAACAAGTTTTTCCGAGATTAAACTCTTGAGAGATACGATCAAATGGCACAAACACACTACATGCTGCCTACATCTAATGCTAACCACGTCCCAATATTGGACGAAGGTCATTTTGATGTATGAAAGGACAAGGTAATGTGATTTATGAACTCTATTGACAACAGATTATGGAAGTACGTTACTGCAGGTCAACATGTACCAATGAAGGCAAACCTTCTAGCCTCCATCGCTGGGAATCCTGCAGAAATTCCCAAAGAAGAATCAGAATGGACAGAGGACGAAAGAAAACTGGTAGAGCTTGACAGTAAATCAATTAATATAATCACCAGCTCTCTAGACACAAGCACATACCAGCAAGTGATTCGATGTACAACTGTAAAAGAGATGTGGGAAGCTCTTGTGGAATACTTGGAAGGAGACCAAGACACAAGGGATAACAGAAAGTACACATACATCCAGCAGTTTGATTCCTTAAAAAAGGATCCAAAGGAAACCTTGAGACAAGCATACGATCGCTTCAGTGAGGTAATAAATAGCTGCTTTTCTCTTGGTAAAACTTATGACAAAAAGGAAATGAACATGAGGTTTCTACGCTCTCTAGGTAGCTTATGGCATGTTAAGACCACTGCTATGAAAGAATCCAAAAACTTAAATGAGATGACTCTCCGTAGTCTCTACGCAAGTTTGAAGGTTTATGAGCTTGAAGTAAATCAAGCTCTTGAGCAAGAAAAATAGTTCAGAACTGTGTCCTTGCCAGCCATGGACCAAGAAGAAACCACTGTTGAAAACAAACCTTCCACTTCCTCCTGTGAAAATGATTTCCCATTAGACGAAGGAATTTTTCTGGGGTATTCCAAACATTCAAAAGCATTTCGCATTTTCGGTAAAACTCATTTGAAAATTTTAGAATACGTGCATGTTTCTTTTGATGAATATGACTTGTTAGAGCCTAGAGGCTCGAGCGTTGCTAATGATTACGATAATGATGAGACAGTACAAATATAGCATCTACTTCCACTCCTCATCGAAAACGGCAAGCTGCAGACCCCTCGATTACCGCTAACCCATCACCTGAAGCGGACCTAAACTTCTGCCGGTTCAACTCTTACGTTGACCCAGAACCCATCTCTTCTGTTTTACCCCAAGCACCTTCTGAATCACTCATCCTTCTTGTTCACCGAGAAAATGAAGGTTTTGAAGACGATCTCTTACGACTGATTTTGGTGAATCTCCTTCTCAACCTACTCCGGAATTCTTAAGGGAAGAACCCACTAGAAGTGATCTTCCTCCAACCATTATCGAAACAAGAGATCATCCTATTTCTCAAATCATTGGTGATCTCAACACGAGGGAGTTCGTGCGAGAAATAAAGTTCGAGAAGAGACTATGTTTGCATATGCATTCGTATCGAACTCGAGCCAAAGAAGATTGATGAAGCTATCGAAGATCATAAGCGGATTGAAGCTATGCAAGAAGAGGCTGAACGGTTTGAAAGATGCAAGGTGTGGAGCATAGTTCAAAGGCCGACTAATCATCCGGTCATCGACACCAAATGGGTTTCGAAACAAAAGAGATGAAGATGGAAATGTCACGAGAATAAAGCTAGACCGGTTGCTCAAGGCTACAGAGCGGGGAAAGAAGGAATTGACTTCGATGAAAATTTTGCTCATGTTGCTAGACTAGAGGCAATCGAGACTCTTTCTAGCTTATGCCTCGTTCATGGACTTCAAAGTGTATCGAGATGGATGTAAAGAGTGCCTTTACGAATGGTGATCTTCAAGAAAGCGTATACGTGGAGCGACCTCGAGGATTTGTCATTCAAGACAAAGCGGATTATGTCTACCGACTCAAGAAAGCTCTCTATGGCTGAAGCAAGCTCCCGAGGCTTGGTATGAAACTCTATCCAAGTTCTTAATAGAACAAGGATTCGTGAGAGGAAGGATAGACACTACCTTATTCATCCTCAAGCACAAAGGTCATTCTCTCTTACAAATATATGTGGACAATATCATCTTTAGATCAACTAACCCAGCACATTGTAAAAGATTCGAGAAGCCGAGAGGCGTGCAAAGCAAGTTCGAGATGAGCATGATGGGGAACTTACCTACTTTCTAGACTTTGCCAGATTCAACGGACTTAGGCGGAATCTTCATCAGCCAAACCAAATATGCAAAGAAACTAATCAAGAAGTTTGGTCTTGATTGACTAAAGGATTTGATACTCAATGTCTACCGAGCGCCATCTTGATAAAGATGAAAAGGGAAAGCAAGAGAACATGACCAAGTACCGAGGAATCATAGGTTCACTTCTTTACCTTCTTGCCCGATAGACGACATTATGTTTCTTTGTTTGTGTTTGTGCAAGATTTCGAGGCGGATCAGAAAGGAATCACATTTGCTTGCCACCGTATCATCGGATATGTATCAAGAACAACAAATCTAGGCATCGGTATTCCAAACACAACAATTTCGATCTAGTTGGATACTCGGATGCATATTATGCGACTTGCAAAGTGGCGAGAAGAAGCACCAGTGAGACTTGTCAATTTACGGGAAATAGACTTGTCTCATGGTTTTGCAGAAACAAGGATCGGTTGCAAACTCAACCACGGAAGTGAATACATTCTTTGACAGTTTTGTCTCAACTCCTATGGATGAAGCAACAACTAGTGGACTACAACATCATGATGGCGCAAATTGTCCAATTATGTGTGACAACACATCAAGAATTCGGTCTCCAAAATCGATGATGCACTCCAAGACAAAGCACATTGATATTCGTTATCACTTCCTCAAAGATCATGTGGAGAAAGGTAACATCGATGCGAATATGTTCCAAGCGAGCATCAATTAGGCGACATTCCCACAAAGCCACTTGGATGCCACCGGGTTTGCTTATTTAAGGAGAAATCTTGGTATGATTGATCCTCTCTTGCTTAATTTCAAAGTTTTATTACTTTTCTTTCATACTTAGGTAGACTTAGTTTTAAGTGACCGGAAGACGTAAGCTTCCCTTGAGCGGAAGACTTAAAGGTTAGCTTCTTTACTTAGTCTATTTTTATTAAAGAGGTTTCTAAAGCAATAAAGGGGGTCAAGGATAAAATTTGGTACTAAGAAAATATCTTAAGTTCCCGCTTTTACGCTAAAATTTTCTCGCCTTTAAATAGACCTTGAACCGCCTTTTGCAAAACTTTACGAAACCCCTTTGATAAAATATTTCTCTCTCTATTCAAATTCTCTCTATCTGTAACTGCTTTCTGTATTCCCAAATCTTCTTGTTTCTTCTTCTCATCAAACATCAATGGTATGTTCTTCTCTACTCTACTACTTGAAACTTATTTTTTACTGTTCTGCATTTCATTTCATAACCTAAATTGTTTTGGAATTCAAACGGTCACTTTCGAGTTTCTAACAGTTTTCGCCATTGTTGTTCTTAAAAATCTAGAAACTAACAGTCGTTTATATGCTTTAAATGTTTACTCTCTTGAAAAAATTCTGTTATACATTTCTCTGGTTTGGATACTCTAAACATTCAAGGGTTTCAAGTTTTCATTTAAAAAATTTCCAATAATCTCAGAAAACCTTGAAATTTCTGCTTGTTTAGTTCTTGAGGTGAAAAGCCCTAATTTTTGATTGCATTTCTTTCAGGCAAAAACTTCAAAATCCAAGCGTGACAGCAGAAAAGTGTTAGACCCTGAGAAATACATTCCACCAAACTTGGACGTCAATCTTCCGGGATATCCCACTTTTCCCGCCTCTCATGACATCATCGTGGCCTTGGACCCAAAACTTTACATACCCGGGATGTGCATTGACCTTCGGTCGATCTGCCTGATAGCCGCAGGAGTCAAGGCATGCGAGGATATGAATGCCTCTCGTATTCTCCTCTCTCGCCTCAACGACAAAGACTACAACGTTTTCCTGGCAGAAGAATTCTATCAAAGGATGGAGCTAATGAACAAAAACGCTCTACGAGGATGGATTAGAGGCCGTCCCATTTCTATCACCGCCAAGACCATCTCCACCATCATCGGCGTACACTTCGGTGGAGTACTTGAGGCAACCATTGATGAGGCTATTCATGCCTGGGAAGCAATGAGGGGAGTTGATACCCCTAGGGAAGCACAAGGGAAGATGCTGAGGAATCTCTTCCCACTAGACGTCTACTGCACAAGCCACCTATTGGACAAGGGGCTTCTATTCAAGAGTGGAGCACATGACATGTTTACGGCAATGACTCAACATGACTGTGTAATATTTCTTGAACCCGTCTCAACCGGGCCATCATCTTCAATGATCAAGCTGGTGGGTAGAGAAGTAAAGAATAACCCACTTGCAAGCGCCTCTTTCGTAAGGGCGATCAATGCCCCCGAGACACGAGGAAGTCAACTCTTCCTTAAAGGAAGATGAGCGATAGTGGTGGCCAAGGAGAAGAAGCTAACCGCCTCCTTCTTCAACAAATATACGGAGTATGAGAACAAGCGAAGGCTGCAGAAAGGTCTTCCGCCAGTCACCCTTGACAAGGTTGCTAAGCCGCTACCGATCATAGTAACTCGCTTCAACATGGAAGCTTATGGCGGCAATGCCAGAACCTTCAGAAGGCCTGCAAAGTTTGACGAACAAGTTGCCACGTCCCTCCATCAAAAAGCCAAAGATCTGGTTGATGAGGTAAAGCAGGTGTTGAGATCCAAACAGAAAGGCAAAGGCAAGAAGACAAGGCCAGAAGATGCAGTGCCTACTGAAGAGGAGCAGGCAAGATGGATTCGAAAGGAGATGAAGGAAGGCCAAAAAGACAAAAGTCCAGCCAACCCAATTCCATCTCCTTCACCAACCCATCCCTCACCAGCCCAGCCATCCTCTCAAACTCATCCAACCTCTTCTTCCCAGCCCTCTACTCAAGCCAAACGACCACCCTCACCTTCTCCTATACCCACTCCTAAGCCTAAACGTCGAAGGCTTCGAAAAACCTTCGAGGACCAGCCACCGCCGACATTCTCGCTTACCAATGAACGAAGTGAGTCTCTATTCACCGCTAAGGAAGAAAAGGAGGTCTGCCGGTACCAAGCCAACTACCGCCAGCCAAGCCTTTTTCGACGCCCAACCAACTACCGACGACCAACCAACTACCGCCACACCTAACCAACAACCTATTCCCCCTGAGTCATCTACTCAGAGGAATTCACCACCTCTGGAGGAGTCTATCCCTCAGGAGGAGCCTCATACACAGGAGGAGCCTACCCGTACCCCCACTGCTCCTCCTCCTTCACCTTTCAACTACTCTCCTAACCCATCCACACCCACCTCACCTCACCTCACCATACCCAAACCACATCTTCAACCCCAACAAAACCATCCAAACCAATAGACTCTGCTGCTGCCAAGTTCCTTTTTGAACTTTCTTCAGTAGCAGAGCTCTTCTCTCCTGACCAACAACCACCTCAACCTACCCTTCGTAAACCCAAAAGCCTTTTCTACCCTGCCCCCTCTTATTGGTTCTCTACCGACCCCTTACCCGAATCCTCCCATGTCAATGTCAATTCTGATACTGACATGGAACTCGATCTCCACCAACCCCTCCTCCCCCTCCACCTCAAACCATCTCATCCTCTACCAACACCTTACCTACCCAAGACTCTTCCTCTTTCGACTCCATCACTCCTCCACTCCAATAGCCCTTCGGCCCGTCTCTCGACGCCTCTACCTCTCTTTGGTACTATTCATATTGGCAGGCAACCTCTTCTTTCGGTAGGCCAATCTGAAGTTTTGTCAAGTCAAGTCGGACGCCATATATGAGCGACTGGGCGCTCTTACTAGCATCACTACCGCTACGAGATAGCCACCTGGTGCCTCAAAGAAAATGATAAATGCTTCGCGGCTCTTCTACGACAATTTCAAGATGATATACGGACTCGTTTTGGGCAGATCACGACATGATTCACGATCGTCAAGATCAATCTTTGAAGTTCAACGAGGCGAATATGCGTATCGCTCCTCTCTTCTGAGCTTTTCATGCCATCACTCTACATCTCAAAGATGGCGCCCCCTCACATTACAGAGCTCAACAACCTCGCTCAAGACTACGCTCACAATGTTATGAATGCCCATAGTGATCGTTATCGGCCATCACGGAGGAGAAGCAAATGAGATCAATCAACCTGAATGCGATGGAGAGAATAATTAGTCTTAAGTAAAGAACAGGCTACCTCTCTCACCACGGACCTCCTCTGATCTTGATGATGAGTGCGTAGAATGGAAGAGCTAGAGAGAAACAAAGGAAAGGAAGCTTGGACAAGACAAAGGGAAAAGACCTTGGTAGATTTGTATCTTTCTTCCCTTTACCTTTGTATCTATCTTATCTTTTGAAAACTACGTAAAATGTAAACATCTTGTTTATATCTGAGAAGATTATCTGTTTTCAAAATTGTCGTGTTTAAATTCTTGTTATTTCAATTTCTATATACCTTAGAATTTAAACACTTTCGGTTTAAATTCTTATTTGAGCTGTTTTTTTGCTAACTTGATGTGCTATTATATGATTTCCTTATCCATGTATGCATAGATTAGTCTGTACATTGAGGTGCTCTTACGTTTGATAGAGGCATGTCTTCGCTACCATTTATATAAATCTCTTAGACATGTTATTATCTATCACATAGTCGGTTATAGCCCTCGGTTGTAGTAGTGATGACCATATATATATAGGAGGAGATTGTTGATTCTTATGTTAGATTTATATCATTCGAGTTCATTACCTAGTTTTATACTTCGGTGGCTAATCGGGCTGCGTATCGATTAGTGGCAGCTGTGTATAGAACTTTGCCAAGTATAGTTTTTAATAGGACTTTCTGAGGTTCGGAGGAAGACCTCTTCACAAGCTTCATAGGAAGACACGCTGAAAGCTACAAGCGGCCAGGCGTTGTGTCCACGGTCATTCATGGCGTGTCCTATCCATGATGATTAAATGGATCGGTTTAAATTTATCTCATCTCTGTTTGAATTTAAGCGAGACATTCCACGACACATCAAGCCAGGCGACTTTCAGCGAAGACTTTTCGCAAAGCGAGTGATGAAAGAGGAAAGCGGTGTCACCCTGCATGCGTAACAACTCGAATCGACACCGGTTGCCCTTTAGAAGATCTCATAAATCATTCCTGCTCTAGATATACGTGAAGGCGAATTTCTTGGCCCGACCCCATGCATTTAATGCATTCATAATATTTGTTAAAGTCTTCGTCTTCTCAAGCGGCTCTCAAGATTACTTTTGCTATAAATGTTGCCATTAAAGGCTGAAGAAATAGCGAATCAAGAATCGAACACGTGAAGAATTGCGCTGAAACTCTATAACTCAAGTCTTAA
>CM028377.1:151544853-151608505 GCA_013146195.2 Codonopsis lanceolata | reverse complement strand
GACTGTTTTGGCGGCAAAGGGAGATAAATCTCGCTCAAATCAATATCCAATTTAAATAATGTTAACGGCTTGATGAACCAAGGGCCATGCCCTAAGCCATATAACTCTCCACAACCTCAAGCAATAGCCATTATTTAGATGCCCGCCGATTAGCGTAAGGGCCCCGCCCGATGATACTAATTGTTCAGTTAAGCAAACGGGAAATAAACAAATTGTGAAAGTAATGAAAGACATTCACATATATTTTTGAAAAGGAGTTTTCATTATAACTCTTTTTCACTACATGCGAAAGGAAAACAAATACAAAGAGGATCAAACAAAGTTATTCACCCTCCCTCCTCCTGCCCCCGGTGTGTCTAGCTCCGCAAAAATTCTGCCCATCTCGATCGCAAATGCGTGAGGAAGAGGTGGTGGAGGAGGTAGTTGCTGCTCTCAGCCGGCCTGGGAGGAGGCAAATCAAGCTCGCCTGTAAGGAGAGTAGCCCGATGCTCCTCGACATCTATTATCATCACCGGGTCGCATGCTGGGGAGCAGTGATCCTCATCCTCATCATCGTTGGCCTCGCCTCAAAAATAGCATTCATTTGATCAACTACATTGTTGGCCAACCAGCCTGAGGAATCCATTCCGCCACCGCTCTCCCTATCATTATTCGCAATGATCCCCGCCTCATCCACTCAGATGGGATCAAAGCATGGCTACCCGAGTCAAGAAGACACCAGGCGAAGCCGCCCCATCCGCCATCATCTCAGCGTTATATCCCAAGCAGTCGCCGCCAACATGCGCAAAACATGGCTGCACCTGGGAATAATAGGGACCAGCTTTTGCATCCACGAGCCGGTCAAGCTCTACCGATCCGCTTGAAATCTTCAATAGCCGCAGCTTTGGCGCCCGCGACCTCCCCCGTGTCAACCCGGCCTCGCCAAGCCTTCTCCTTCGCCGCTGGCGGCACCGCTGGCCCTCAAACTTCCTCCTCGCTCAACGCTCGAGCGTACACCTCCCCTGCTTCCGAGCAAACTCCACCCGGCCTTTAGGGCGGATAATTTCTTCCTCGAGCTTAGACAACTCTACGACCTTTGTCAAGACTTCTTTGTCCTTAGCTAACAAAGTCTTCTTTATAAGACCGGCAGCCTTCATCTGACTTTCGCCGTCGAACAGAGCCCAATTTTTATCTTATACTCATCTCGCACGCTGAAAGTGCGTAAGAGTGACCTTGGAGGTAAATCAGAAACAAAAACATACATGAGCAGAAATATACATTATAAGCGCTGCTACCTTTCGCTGATAATAGGAATGACATACTCGCCGACTAATAAACCGATTTCGCCGAGCAAAGACGCTCGTTGAGTTTCGGCCACCGCTAACAACATCGCCGAACGACTTTTTAGGATCCCTCGCTCAAGAACAACAGCCATGGTCCCCCCCCGATCGCGAATGTTAATTCCTTCGAGAGGGGAACGGCATGAAGTTCATTCACAAGGGCCCTAACCCCATCTCTGGATACAAGCGCCACAAAATTGGCTCTCACCAATCGGGGTAGCACTCGTGGTGGCTCTTCACGACGAGGAGGGGAGGGGAAGCCCCGTGACCGAGGCACCTGGAAGAGCAGAGAAGGCGCGGATTCGACCTCGCTTGAATTGTTTCGGGGTTCATCCCCCCTAATCGTGATCTGCCTGCCTCCCGCCTGAATCGGGAACAATTGGTCTCTTTCTGACGTGGCTCTGGTGGCTCGCAGCCCTGAGGGAGATCTAGGCTCAAGAGAGAACCAGAGCACGAGAAGATTTTTGCTCCTTTCGTAAAGGGGGCCTGGGCAAGGCTTCGCAGTCGCCGCGCCAATCGCTTCACCATGGCGAGCCACGCACTCGCCTTGAACTCAATCTTCCTCTCGCCTTAAAATATCTTTCACCACCGCAAAAGAAAGGAAAACGAGTTAGAAAATATCGAGATATTTTTCGCGAAACTCATCATAAGAAATAAAAGGCAAATACCAAAGATCATCAAAATCAAAACGAGGGTACAATCTCCCTAGACCGCACAACAGATTCACCGGGAACTTGTGGTCATGGCAAGTCCCCCAAAACGGATGAACAGTTCAAAGCTATGTCGATCAAGGGAACCACACCCTCCACGGCAGCCAGGTACATCCCTGCCAGCGTAAGATCCGAGGATCCCGCACGATTGATTTCCAAATAATCAACCACTCCCGACCCCTCGCCGGCCACCCCAACGCCTCGCAACATGTCCATACACCTATCCTCTCCTGCAGAAGGTGGCATGCCGATCGAAGACATTGTGGGCTTCATCGCAAAGGGGCCTGAGCAAATGGCCACCCGACCCGAGACTCCACAACAACAATCCTTTTGTCCCACTTTGTCGACCTTTACGGGAAATTCTAAACAACTTCGTGGCTCCAGTTTTGATCGCCAACAATCCCGCCCGATCTCTTGTCCTCGTGAATTGAAAAGTTTTCTGAGAATAGTTGTCTCCTGCTCGAACCCAACCAGACGGCAAGTCGCGCTTAAAGGCGATCAAAATCAAGATCGTAGTCACCGAGGTCACAAGGAACGCATTGGTCTCCCTTAAGAACTCGACAACAAAAGGATCTAAGGGAAACGCATCCCGACGCCGAAAGAAATCATAAAAAAGACCACTCTTTTGGTCTTACTCCTCATTTGAGCAGAGTCATCTCTGATTCATAAGGGACCCTCGGTAATCATCCCCGGAAATCCCAATCGAAGTCAAACCAGCCTCCCCACCTCAACAACCGAGTCCATAGACTCCCAGTGAGCCGAGCTAAGATTAAAATAATCCTCGCTGCGAGGTCTCCTACCCGCCGAGGCCCACCACCTCCTCGCCAGCCGGGCATCTCACTCGAGCTCGCCTGCCTACCTCATCCTCGGCCTGGGTGGTCACATCGCTCACAACCCTTTCGAGGACAAAGACGACTATTTGCTTCTTGAATGTTCCTCCTCTCCGAAATCAACATATCGACCTCTGCTCGCCGTAATCTACGGTGAATGATGCCCCGGGCACCATGGTCATAATCATAAGCCTCTTGCTCATGATCGAGCCGCCATCAAAAAGTCGAAGAGGGAAGACATCCTACAACAGATCGAGCAATAACTGATTAATCCCCGTAAAACGATGACTCTTCAAGGTTTTTCCTTGATCTCCCCGCGAACTACCCAAGCCTAAACCGAAAATCCTAAGGATCTACCCGTAAAACTATGAACATGAAGAACAAAGAAAAGAAAACCGTAACCAAAAGCTCAAAGGAACGTAAAAGAATTGAAACAGAGAAACTTACTTGCGCTGAACGGGAATCAATTTGCCGTAAGTCGAAATGTCGAAGTGATCCGTAATGAAAGAAACGAATTTCTTGATTAGCACAAAGAATCGCCACCGAGGAAGAGAACAATAGCAAGAGCAAGACGGGCAATGGAGGATAGAAGGCGAAAAGGAAGAAGGGTTGGGTTGTACCCCTTTTATAGGCGAAATTTTGGGAAGAGGCGCCCAAATCACGCGCCCCCAATAAAGGCGGCCGCGAAGCACCCGATCAAGCCCGCCATTAAGGCTGCCTCGAAACACGCGGCTCATCATGACCGAACTCAGCATGCCAATTCAGAAAGCCTTTTCGCCTCCTTGCAACCGACGCCAAATACACTAATCGTCACCACAATAAAATCATACAGTGTATTGCTCCCTCGCGCCGAGCATAAATACTCACCGAACAGGAGCAGGGGCCACGATGAGCTCGGCCCAAACTTCTGGTCACGAGCAGCACAGCTCAAAGACGTGATAGTCACGTGTATGACAGAGACCAGGAAAGAAACTACCCGAGCAGGATAGCCGCGAGATGATCATCACACATCTATATCGAGCAGGAATTTCTTTATCATTCAGCGAGCAGGGAACAAGGCTGCTCGATTGAGCTCGGTATTAATCTCGAGATATCCTCGCCGATCCCGAGATTTTGGCCTTGATTCTTCTTCTACGCTGGTCAACCCGCATTTATGGTATTACAGCCCTAAAATATCTCCGTGATTACAGCCTAACCCTGATCCTACTCCCGTAAAGGCTATATATATACTTCATGAAATCTCATTTGAAAGGTACGCACTATTCTACATACCGAAACCCCTCGTTATTTTGCTTTCAACAAAGCTCAATACTTACTCTCACACCTGAGGGGTTTTGCGAGGCCCCGCTTGCATTTCATCTAAGGTTTTTCTCTTTGACAGGTTTAGGAGTTCTCACATTCAGATTAAGCCCAGATATCCTACAAACCGCAAGGACCGGCCCAAGACTAGATTGTGTAGCATCATAACCAATATTCAAAAGCCTCAACTTCTAAACTGAGTAAGAAACTCAGTGAGCTTGCAGCTGAAAATCAATCTTGCAAAGTTCTGTGTTTGCTATATTAAGAAGTTGTTACTAATATAATGGGAGGATGATATATTTTCTTGATGATCCATTGTGATAGTTATAACTTATAATAGAGCCAATGACAATGTTGGTTGTAATTCAGTCAAACTTGTCACGGCCTTGGCATTGACTGGGACGCTACTCTCTCAAGTCTCCCTCCAGTCTTCGTTTGTCCCCAAAACCATAAAACTGGTGAGGTTTTAAGTTGGAAGCTAGAGGCACTTGCCACTTGGAGGGTTTGCTCCTCGACTTCGATAAGAGTGACTATGGAATTCATTTGGTTTGAGCACAGCCAGCAAACGAGTTGTCAATGGAAGAGCTATAATAGTTGTTGATTAATTGTTCTCCATACAGCATAGCCACGGATGTGAAGCAAAATTAAGGCTAACTAAATGAAGCAGAAAAAACTTACTGAAACTAAGATGGTATACTTACACTCTTCAAATGGCCGGGACAGGAGGAAATTTGTGTAATTCTTTTCATCAGTTTTATATGCTGTAACTGATATGAAAAACAGAATGGATCATTCTTTACATGCCCTCGTTTCCGCAATTCCTCTTCGAGATTCCTCTCACATAAGCTTCCGGAGGGACATAGAATAAAGAAGCCGGTTATCTGTTCATAAGCTTGCAAGATAATAAACTTATTTCTAATTTCTTCACAAGTTGCCCATGCCTTACATTACTGCCAAGGGCCTAAATTTTGTTTATCAGTAACAAATGGGTATTGACCCTTTCGCGACTCAAACTATAGCAGGAGATTTTGTTTTGTTTAGTGACTGAAGTTCTCTCGATAATTATACACCTGTTTTCCAGAAGAATCGAGATGCGATTTTAAATATATCAAGTTCTATGCAGCGAAGCAATTTTCGAACTCCATCAAGCAGTGTTTGCCAGTCGATTTCTTTTTCTTCCAGAGTCCATGAACCACAGTATGCATTAATGTCTTTCTTACTTGAAAGATTGTCAAGTTTGATTATGTTATAAACTGCTGAAAAGCCGATAAAACGGAAAGAAACACAGTGGTGAAAGATTGCAGATTCTACCCCACATAGCCAGATTACGAAAAGAGCAAGTGGTATATATATATAGAAAGTTGAGGCAGCTATCACGACCTTACTTGAACAGGATCTGTTCTATAGGATCGTACCTCTGTATCCTTGATTCCTAAGGAGACAGTGACCCATGTCTGGTTGATGAGATGTGGCCTTGTGATTAGAGCGTGATTAACATCACATATTGCCCTTGGGTAGCTGTGGAGTAGATGATCGTTGCTGGCTCCAGAATGGATCTAGCATGATCACAAGGCTGTCTGACAGACCAACACCCATTTTTTTTGCTAATAATCCACGAGATCTTTTCCACAATTTGAAATGTTGATATGTTTTCAGAAGTTAGTATGTTTTATCTAGTCATTCTTGGATGTATTTGAGATTGAATGAATGGGTTACATCTATTAATTCAAGAACCCATAACTGGAGATCTTGGTATATTTTCAGTTATCGTGTTGGATTTACTTCGTTCTTGATGTATCTGAGGCTGAACCCATAATTCTTAATCTTGGTGTATTTTCAGCTCTAGGTATTCGATGTCTGGTTTCTGTCATTCTTTGATGTATTTGAGGTTAAGTTTGTTACACAGGGAGCTTGCTAGAGAGTTAGGTGAATAGGGCACCATAGTTATCTCCCCTGCCACATTTTTATATTAGCAAATGTGGACCATTCATAAATGGTAAACTCTCTCGACCTCTATTAGCAACCAATGTGCACTTGTAATGAAATAATGTGGAAATGTCCGACCAAAAAGATCACCACCCACCTACGACGAACAAAACAAATAGGAGACGAGCTCTCTTCCATGCACGATTGCCCAACATCTAACGTAGCAGAGAACAACTATGATGTGAGTCACCACATGCGCAAGCAAATGTTTGTAAGCATACCACGTACGATCCTTTTCAAAAACTTCTCACCTTACGATCATGTCATTCGGACTAAACTGAATTGGGCTTTCTTGGAACTGTTGAGCTTTTCAGGATATAGAAAAGAACAAGGGAGAAAAACGGGCCGGTCCCCTACAGTGATTATTTGAATGCTAAAGTCCACGTTTTTTTAAACTGGTAAAAGACAGTTTGGTTGTAAAAGGATGAGTATACCCTTAATGATTTCAACCGAACACACGTGATTCCAAGCTAAAGTTAAAAACGAGGCATGAATTTCAATTGCGATGCATGATTTTGATGCATTACAATTCCAATTGGATGCATCGCTAAATGAACCAGACCTCATGACCCGTCTTCAGATAAAGACAATGCATGACTTTGATGCATCACAATTCTAAATTGCAAAATGAATTAGACCTCATGTCGCTTCATGACCCGTCTTCAGCTAAACATGATGCATGAATTTGAATTGTGATACATGACTTTGATGCATCGGAATTCTAATTGGATGCATCACAAAATGAACCAGACCCCGTGGCCCTTCATGACCCGTCTTTAGTTAAAGATGATGCATGATTTTGAAGCATCGCAATTCCATTTTGATGCATGGCAAAATGAACCATAACCTCATGACCCGTGTTCAGTTAAACACGATGCATGAATTTGAATTGTGATGCATGATTTTGATGCATTGCAATTCCAATTGGATGCTTCGCAAAATGAACCAGAACCACATGTCCCTTATTTCATGTACACAATCAAAAAAAATAATCAAAAATGATGCTTCTTTGCAATTCACAAATTATGCATCATGATTCAAAATTGATGCACACAAGAATGAATAGATAAAACATTTTGTAAAACTCCTTCTTAGTGTAAAGAATGGATCGTATACCGTCCAAAATTAAAGTGATATTTGAACCAAGTCATTGTTTGACTTTGGTATCATGTCATTGAAGCAAGATAGCGGAAGTATAGAACCGATTTGGCTCTGATACCATGATAATTTGAGATTTGTTGTATGTAATTGAAGATAGTATAATATATTATGATTGTGTGTCTAAACGATAGATTTAAGAAAGTATATATAGGTTACAAAGTAAAGATACAAAAGGAAATGGAAATAGAAAACATAATCTTGCTAGGAGAAGGAGAAGATAATTGATTTGATCAATTTTAGAGTTGATTGGTTAAAAAAAGAAAGAAAGATAGACTAATTGTACTACTGTGTACTTTTTCTTTAATTAACTCTTCAAATGTCACACACATGAAAAATTACTCTGTATTCATATTTCATAGGAGTACATCTAGTATCTACTACTACCATTCTACTATTCTGCTATTCTACTATCTACTATCTTCTGTCTACTATCTAATATCTTTTATCTACTATCTATTATCTAGTATCTACTACTCTACATACTACTCTACTATCTACTATCTATTATCTATTATTATATTATATTATATTATATTATACTACTAAAAAAGTCTAGGTTGTTTCTTTCAACTTAATACATGGACAAAACCAACCTTGCACCTAATAAACACCTACAATTAAATTAAGTGTAAGTCCAGATGGCAACAGTTAAGGCTAGAGGGGGGGGGGTGAATAGCCTTTAAAAACTTTTGGGGGTTGATTTGAAAATCATAAAATATTGGCAGCGGAAAACTTGATCTTGTCAGTCAACTGAAGAGTTGGTCAGTTGGCTGACACTTTTGAAATTCCTTAAGCTGAAGTGAGTTGGTCAGTTGACTGACACAACAGTTTTTCAAAAGAAATTTGTTTTGATGTTTGATCACTGAATATAGAGAAGAAATTCGAACACAAGTTAACTAAACAAGTAAGCAAACAAGTGTTGTTAACTGGCTGACACTTAATCAGTTTAATAACTTCTTAAGTGTTAAGTCAGTTAGCAGGGATATAAGAAATGGCTAACAATTCAGTTGAAGTGGTTCACAGATAAACTGCTACGTCCACTACCAAGTTGGTCAAACTTGGATTTTTGAAGTGCACTAATTTTATTAAAAATCTAATTGATCTCTAATGGATCAGTGTACAACAAAAGACCGGTGTTTGGGAGAATGATTGAGAAACAATCAAACTCGTGAGACAAACTGACTGAGTTCGAAATAATTTGAAATGAAGTACTCAGTGTTTTGCCTAAACAATAACTAGAAAGAAATTTTCAAAGGTGAGTATCTAGCTAAAGTTTTTCGAAGACAGGCGAGAGTTTGTAAGTGGAAAGTTTCTTGACTTGAAAAATTCTTCAGATTCGTTGTCTTCACCAATGCTTCCAATGGGTATATATATATAGTCTGTGCGAGCAATCCGTTAGGAACACATTTGAATTTTGAAAATGTGTTATGACAGATGCAAGATCACAAAGGATCTTGTGAGATATTATATGGCAGGACATCTATCACAAACACAAAGTGGGAAAGAGTTAGTACTAGAGTATGTTTAAACAAATAGGGAAAGATAA
Source organism: Codonopsis lanceolata (assembly GCA_013146195.2). Lineage (NCBI taxonomy): Eukaryota > Viridiplantae > Streptophyta > Magnoliopsida > Asterales > Campanulaceae > Codonopsis > Codonopsis lanceolata. The sequence continues at coordinate 151,599,654 of CM028377.1, read as the reverse complement.
ACTCATTCAATAGCAGCGTATGGATCAGCTGAGAAAGTTGGCTGACAATAATATTCAGCTGACCAATTATAAGCTACTTGTCCTGGCTGACAATCAAGTGAAATGTTTTTAAGCAAATCTTTTAAATTTAAAGATTCAACAATCTCCTCCTATTTGCTTAAAACCATTCACTTGAAAGCAACCAAGAATTTTAAAGTTCTGCAAAATTTTGTTAGTACCACAATGTAATGCTTGAAATCATAAGAGTAATGCCCAATGTGAGGTACAACTAAAGCGAGAGTTTAACGGAGTTTGTTCAAAGTAAAGAGAGAGATGAAATGTTCCATAGGCGATGTGGATCCTTGATTGTTTTGGCTGCTTCAAGCGATGGACCAACTTGCTTCATTCTCGGTTCTTTGCGGCTGCTTGCGCAACTTGTTCTCCTTCATCTTCTTGAATTCTTTCCCCTTACGTTTGAGTTGCTTTATGGCTCAACTTGAGCATCGCTTTCTTTTCGGTGTCATCATGATCATCAATGACATCGGCTTCATGAGTCACTGGTCGATCGGGCATCGGCTTAATCGATCCACGAGAATGCGGTTTTACCACAGGCATCGGCTATTGCTTTACGCTTCTTCTCCTCTGAATGGTTTGAAGCATAGCGCGGCTTCATTGAAAGCACGATTTGACCATTCTTGTTGATAGAGCAAGAGAGTCCGCCGGTCATCCATATGAGCTTCACGAGAGCACCGGCGACAATGGCGGCTTGCACCTCGGTGGTAATGATCTGGGTGAGGTTTGGGAGCGAGAGAAGCAACTTGTTCTTGAATGGTAGCAGGTCGATGTGTATGACGTGTGAGGGTGACTTCATATGCAAGTGATGAGCATATAGAAGGTCAAGCTTATGAGACATGGAACCGTAAGAGGTATTTGGAGGCGAGCAGTGGTTGAGAGGTGCATCGGAGAATAAGCGATGAGTATGAATATCGGCATCCTCGGGTCGGGGAAAAACATCCATGGGGTAGGCTGGGATTTGGGCTTCGGGCTCGGGGTTCGGGTGAAGGGGTAGGCATGTCTTCGGGAAAGACTATTTTAGTGCCGGTGGGATGCGGCAAGGCTTTTGAAATTATTTTTCGTTGAAGTCGAGCTCTCTTGGCTAGCTAAGCGAGAGGGAGAGAGAAGAGACTCGTCCTCAGAAATGGATTTAGAAGAGTCAGAAGATGAGTCCATGGCAGTCTGTTCCAGAGAGTTGTCAGGGGAGAGGGAACCATGATCACCTTCTTGGAAAGGTTCAGGATGAGGAGGTTTGAATACAGAAACTGGGCTGACAGAGAGGGTGTGGGATGTGTGAAGAGATAGGTCAGGCAGAATGAGCAGTGGAGAGGCTTGGTTTGGGTGAGTAGGAAGGTCAGTTGGGGGAAGAGGAAGAGAAGCAGCTGCAGTGTCAGCTGAGGATATAAGAATGGCGGTGAAACCACAGTGCAACCGATGGGTAGAGAGGCGGTGAATAGAGGCAAGGGAGGAATGGATGATATGACCGACATGAGGGAACGATGGAGGAATGGCTAAAGTTTCGAGCGTAAGAGGGAGTGGCCGACAGTGGCGCAGTGGAGGCATGGCCGAGATTGAACAAGAGTAGGAGTGGCGAGGCGGTGAGATGGAGGCGGGGTGGTGACATGGTTTGAAGCAGTGAGGACCGACACTTGGAGTTGAGGAGGAGGCGAGGGTTGAAGAGTTGGGACTGATATTGGTAAAGTGGGGAGAGCAACTGTTGTGGTTGGAATGGAAGATGAGGCATCAATGACTGGAGTGAAGGATGGAAGAGAGATAGGTTGCAGGGTTGAAGTGGAAACAGCTATTGGCTGAGGTGAGACAGAAACAGGTATGGTGGTGGCTGACACTACAAATGGGACAGCTGAAGGAGTGATGTGAGAAACAGTGGGTATTGATTCAGTAATTAAGGGGGCTGGCTGACTAGACATAGCATCAGGGAAAGGCTGTGTCCATGGAAGCTCCTCCCGGCATGGAGGCCATCTGTAACTCAATGTAGGCTATAGCTAAATTAGCGATTCAGCATCTGAACATACTTATTGGCTGCTCTCTGGATCCTAGCTAACTTATCAGGCTCAACCGAGGGTTGTTCCCAGTCTTGGTTAAGTTCATCATCCTCAGGCAATGCAGGTCTGCCAACGAGGAAAGGATCATTTGGAGGAAGAGCTGGAAGATTGTGGACCTTACTGTAAATGGTCCAGGCCAAATAAACTAATTCATCTTGAACAAATCTATCATTTGAGAGATAGAATCTGTTCCAAAGCAGAGGAAGAGGGTCAAAGTATTTCCCGTAGTTTGCTACCAAGTCTTCTTGACTAAGGTTTGGAGTGGCAGGATACAAGACATATGGTCTCCTTTTCAAGTTATGGTCTATATACTTTACTGGGTTGACAGGGGGCTTGTCAGATTTCTTCTCCTCATGAAAAGAGAGGAGAAAAACAAAGTAAGTATGGTAGATGATCAATGGGAAAGACCAGTTTGGAGGAATGGGAACAGGATTTGCCTGATAGTAGGAATGCCTAGGATGAAAGGTAGGATTTCTAATGGGAGGGAAAAATTTGATTGGAGCAGTGTTTGGTGATTTGGGATCAGAAGGGGGAGAGATGGGAGCAGGATCAGCTGCAGTAGGAGAAGAGAAAGGGACAAAGGTACCTGGATTCAGCTCAGGATTCCTTCTCTGTCTCTTTGCAGCAGTATCATTGCCGCTGTCCTCCTCCTCCTTGGTTGCCTTCTCTAACCCCTCGGCATATCACCAATGGCCGACCACGACTGACCAATTCTTAGCTGACCACCTGACTGACCCCTTGGTGGCTGGACTCGTGTTGGCTGAACACTTGGCTGAGCAACTTCAGCTTGCTGACCATCATCAGCTGGCTGACTAGATGACACAGCAGTAAGGGCTTGAGTCCTTGTTCTTCTTGGTCTCCTGCTAGACTGAGCTGGCTGAGGCTCTTGACCAAACCTGCTAGAAATACTAGCTCTCCTTATATCAGCAGCAACATATTTCTTGATCTTGACTGGTTCAAGATCACCAACATTGATGAATATGTGCTGAAGAGCTGGTATGGATCGAAGGAATTGGTTGATAATCAGGTGGTGAGTCAGTCGAGGGTTCCCAGCTTCCATGTTGTCCTTATACTTGGCAATGTTTACCTTCACGCATTCTACCAGAATGGCTCCCCAATTCATTTCACAATTTTCAACAATTCCTTCCATAAGGAACAATTGAGCCTCTGTAATCTTGTCATGACCCCCAGACTTGATTATCAGGCACTTATCGATTATTGTGGCTAGGGCATAGTGAAGAGGAGCAAAGCGGTGCTTGTGCCTGTCATATGCAAGCTCCACTGGGACCTCACCTCTCATGGTAATCCAGCCAGATTGCTGGGTTACATCCGGAACGGTGTAGGTCGTAGAACCGTCGTCATAGAGGCCAAATGGTCTCCGAGTCGAACACAACTTGAATACCTCTGATATTACCTATGAGAGAAAAGGGATCAGCTGGGTTTTCCTCCATTCCCATAAAGAATTCCTCAGTCAGTTGACAGCTGTAGGTTCGGATGGTGAATGATAGAAGGGGCATTAACCCATTTGCTGTGATAAGGTGCATCAACTCGACCCCTAGAGGTTCTTCATTAAGAGAAACAACATCAAGAAGACATCCAATGGCTGTGTTTAAGGCCATTTCCTGAAACAAGAAACAGACAAGTTAAGAACTTGTTAAAAACAAAAGAAAGAAGAGGGATTTGAGAGAAGTAGAGAGTACCGAAAGTGTTTAGAGATAAAATAGGGTAAGAAGATTTTTGTTTGACCAAGTACGTGGCGTTGTGTTCTCCGGTGATACCACACTCTGTTCAGAGTGCTTTTACGAGTATCAATGGAGTTTCCAGCCGATATACTTAGATTTTAGGGTTTTGAGGAAGAAGAAGAAGGATTTTAGAGAGAGAGAGAGTAATAGAAGACTTTTAGTGAGAGAGAAGGTAATATAAAAATGGGACAATGAGTGGGTTTTTAAAAGGGGATAAGATACGTACGGATGCTTATAGTGGGTTTTAAAAGCCAAGATATGGAGTGTAGTGATAAAGTACACAGAATTTTGGTTTTTGTGATAAAAATAGAAATTTATGACAGATAGTCATTATCACAATGATGAGCCGTTTTTGTGAAACACGTCATTTCAACCGCCAGAGTTGGTGGGTTAGTGGAAAGGTCATTTTGGCTTTTCAAGAAAGCTTCGCGAGTTCCAAGGAAAATAAATGGCGGGAAATAAATGAGGAATTTTAAATAAATTTGAGATTAAGTCTTAGCTGAGATACGATCAGCTTTGACTTAGGGTTTAGAGACTACAGACGTTAATCATACATTATCATTATAAATTTGTCACCGGACAATTTGTCGCTAATATGTATTAGCATGTGAGAGTTTGTCGCCATCGGCCGACAATATTTAATCAAGGAATGAAGATAGTTTTGTCAGCTAACGGTTGTCAGCTGAGAGGCTTTGATGTACAGGAGCTTCATGTGTCAGCTACTGGCTGACAACTATTCCTTGAGCTACTGGCTGACCATTTGCTTGCTGATATAAATTGTCAGCTTGAAGCACAAAAACTGAAGTATACTCTGCATAGGTTAGTCAAGCCGAATGTATCGTTCTATGACATTATAAGCATTCCTAATTCTCCTCTTAAAAACTCAAATCTCATCAGCTTTCAGGCTTTTGTAAAAATGTCAGCTAATTGGAATTCAGTAGGAACATATTCTAACTGAACATTTCCTTTTTCAACATGATCTTTCAAAAAATGATATCTGATGTCTATGTGCTTGGTTTTAGAATGCATGACAGGATTTTTAGAGACTGAAATAGCAGAAGTATTATCACAATAAATAGGACAAGTTCCCATGGGCATTTCATAGTCCAAGAATCGAATTTCATCCAAAGAATTGAGAACAACAGCCTTCCAAAGAAGAATATATTCACTTCGGTTGTTGAAGTGGAAACCGAAGCTTGCTTACATGCCCATGAAACCTGCCTTCCAAGGAACCGACATGTTCCATCGGGTGCTCTTTCTATTAACTCGCAGTCGCAAGGTCAACATCTGAATATCCTGTTAAATTAAATGAAGAGTCTCTGGGATACCAAATGCCAAACTTTTCAGTATCAATCAAATATCTAATGATTCTTTTGGCTGCAATCATATGAGATTCTTTAGGATTAGCTTGAAAACGAGCACATATACATACAACAAACATGATATCAGGTCTGCTAGCTGTTAAATAAAGAAGAGATCCAACTATACCTCTGTACTCAGTTGTATTAACTGGCTTACCCTTTTCATCGCTGACTAGATGACATTCAACTCCCATCGAGTGTTTTTGAATTTGCTTCTTGAAGATTGTATTTCTTGATCGCTCTCTAGTGTATTTTGATTGATGAATGAAAATTCCTTCCTCAGTTTGCTTGATTTGCAAACCTAAGAAGTATGTTAGTTCTCCCATCATACTCATCTCAAACTTTCCTTTCATGAGATGCTCAAATCTTTTGCACAAAATTTCATTAGTAGATCCAAAAATAATATCATCAACATAAATTTGGACTAGTAAAATATTACCTTTGTGCTTCAAAGAGAAAAGAGTAGTGTCAATTTTACCTCTTTGAAAACCTTTCTCCATAAGGAATTTGGATAGAGTTTCATACCATGCTCTTGGTGCTTGCTTAAGACCATAAAGGGCTTTTCTTAATTTGTATACATGGTCCTTCTTTTTGAGGTCAATGAAACCAGGAGGTTGTTCAACAAATACTTGTTCTTGAAGGTCTCCATTTAAGAATGCACTTTTCACGTCCATTTGGTATACCTTGAAGTCCTTGAAGGTTGCATAGGCAAGAAATAATCTGATGGCTTCAAGTCTTGCTACAGGAGCAAAAGTTTGGTCATAGTCAATGCCCTCCTCCTGTCTATAACCTTGGGCTACCAACCTTGCTTTATTTCTTGTAACATTTCCTTCTTCATCCAACTTGTTTCTGAACACCCATTTTGTTCCAATGACTTGTTGATCTGTGGTCTAGGCACAAGTTCCCAAACTTTACATCTTTCAAACCGATTCAGCTTCTTCTTGCATGGCCTCAATCCACTGGGGATCTTCCAAGGCTTCATCAATCTTTTTGGGTTCAATGGAAGAGACAAAAGCATGAGAATCAAGAGTTTCATTTCTGGAGCTACTTCTGGTTCTTAGACCAGCAAAAGGGTCTCCAATGATATTTGAAACTGGATGATGTCTAGCTTCCCTAATTTCCCTTGGAAGATCAGCAAGAGGCTCATTTTGTAAAGGTAGAGAAGGGTGTGTGTCAGTTGACTGAATGACTTCAGGACTAAGTGTGTCAGCTGACTGATCTATTGTGATAGGATGAGGATTGTCAGCTGGCTGAAGGGTGTCTGTCTGTTTAGGTTCATTTTGAGGGTTTAGAGTTTCTGTAGTAGGAGTTGAAGATGGAGGATTATTTTGAATTGAACCTGTAATATTTCCTGTCTCAAATATTTCAAAATTGTTAGTAACATCAGGAGTTTCATAATGCTCAATTAAACTTGATTCATCAAAATTAACATGCATAGATTCAACAATTACTTGAGTTTTTCTATTATAAACTCTATATGCTTTACTATGCTTGGCATAACCAACAAAAATACCTTCATCAGCTTTTTCATCAAATTTACCTCTGTAGTCTCCACCATTGTAATGAATGAAGCATTTGCACCCAAAGATTTTAAAGAAAGCAATATTTGGTGTTCTACCTCTCCATATTTCATAAGGAGTCTTACCATGAAATTTGTTTATAAGAGATCTATTTTGAGTAAAACACGCTGTGTTGACAGCTTCTGCCCAAAAATATTTTGGCAATTTTGCTTCAGCTAACATTGTTTTACCTGCTTCGATCAAAGTCCTGTTCTTCCTTTCAGCTATACCATTTTGCTGCGGAGTTCTTACTGCTGAAAAGTTATGATCAATTCCATGATCATCACAGTATGTGTCCATCCCAAGATTTTTGAATTCTGTACCATTGTCAGATCTAACACTTATGATCTCACATTCTTTTTGAGTTTGAAGGATTCTGAATAGGGAAGTGAGAATGCTGTAAGTCTCATCTTTGGATTGCATCATCTCAACCCAAGTATATCTAGAATAGTCATCCACAACAACTAATGTATACTTGTTTCCTCCTAAGCTTGCAGTAGTTACAGGGCCAAATAAATCCATGTGTAGAAGCTCAAGAGTTCTTTTGGTAGAAAGACATGGTTTTGGTTTAAAAGGGACTTTTGTTATTTTTCCCAAAATACGCATCACATTTTTGTCGAGGGACAATTTATGGAAGGCAAACCCTTTACCAAATCTCCTTTTGAAAGTTTTGAAAGATACTTAAAGTTTAAATGTGAAAGTCTTTTGTGCCAAAGCCATGAATTTTTGGAAATATTATTTGCTACTAGACAAATTTGAGTACTGTTATTTAAGGAAAGTAAATCTATAGCAAAAACATTTCTTTTTCTAGTACCAGTAAGCAAAATTTCATTTGTGATACTGTTTTTGATGAAACAATGTGTGGAGGAGAATGAGCAGCTCATACCTTTATCACAGAATTGTGAGATACTTAGAAGATTGTGTTTCAGACCTTGTACCAAAGAGACATTTTCAATTATTATAGATCCTCTGATAATGGATCCATAGCCGATAGTTTTTCCTTTTGAATTGTCCCCAAAGATTACAGAAGGTCCTTTTCGCAATAATGTTAGTAAGAAGTTCACCGATCCACCATGTGTCCGAGCATCCACTGCCTAATATCCATATGTCGCTTGAATGATCATCACCATTAAGCATACCCGAAATATGAATATTTAAATCATGGTACCCTTTATACTTTTGGGTCCAAAGGGTTAGTTTTCTTCGTATCCGCACTTGCCCGTAATTAGGCTTTTTAATTCTATCAATAGGTTTAAATCTATATAAGCATTCATGTGTCGATGACCAAACATAGAACAAATATTACACTTGTGATAACCAGGTTTATCCATTTGAGGTGAATTCTTTGATTCTTTTTGATTCAACTTTGAGGTCTTAGCAAAGAACAAAATTTATTGGTTTGAACTTGTCGCTTGCCCTTCTTCCGAATCCTCCTCTTTTGTCGCCTAGCCGACACTTGTCGGCTTGACCGACATTTGTCGGCTTTTGAGTTAGCCGACCGATTTTGAGGTTTGTGACCGTAAGACCGACAACTTTCATTGTTCACCCTATCCTTTTTGTTGATGTTCCTCTTGTGCCGATTCTTGTTTTCGATAAGTGAATGGTACAAAGATTATAGACTAATCCCTTGTCCTTTTCGTAATCTTAGGTTCACCTTTTTGTCTCGATCTCACAACCTTCATCATTTTTGAGTATCCAAGACCATGTTGGTCTTCATGATCTTTCGTTGTCCGATGATAGTTTCTACAGCAGACTTTTGACTTTGAATAAGTATCAACAACATTGGTCGATCGAAGATTTCTTTCTACAAGGTCAAGAATTTGGGCATCCGAGATTTTTGCTTGAGTCTCATATTTTTCATTGAGACTTTTAAGTTCCAAAGAACTCTTTTTCTGAACTTTGTAAAGCTCATTGATCTTTTAAGCTCACGCTTTCTTCGAAATTCTTTCAAAGTCACTAGATAAAGAAAAATGGATTCTTTTAAGTGTTTCAAACTTGGAATACATTTCTTGCATTTGTTCCAACAAATCATCAACACTTGAGTCAATCTTCTCCTCCCGCCTTTTGAATCATGAGTTATTTTAGCAGCCCTTGGAGAAGCCGACTTGACTTTCTTTTCTCGGGTCGACTTATTATTCCTTGTCCATAAAATCCATTTCCTATTTTTTTAACCACAAACCGATCAGTTTGATGACCTTTGTCGCTTGGAGTTTGTAATAGGTGAGCTTGACAACTCATTATCGGGCATCTTTGAGTATTTAGGACTTGGAAGCTCATTTTGAATCATATATAGCCGATTCTCGCTACAAGACACAAATTTGCTTCTTGCTCAAAATCGCCAGATTCATCTTCGAGTCTGTTTCAATCCAAGTTGCAAGATTTTGATCTTCTCGCAACCAAACCTTTTGTTTTTCAAAATTTCGGGAGCTCTTTTATAATACTCATTTCTTGTAAAAGGACGCTTGAAGCAAAATGACCAGCTTTCTCATTAAAGCATAAGCTTTTTTCTTTCTCAACCTTGTCTTCATTTGATTTGAAGTAAGGTTTTTGAAAGTTTGGAGTAGATGGTTTTGGAAGCTTGGAGAAGGTTTTTGATAATTTGAAGTAGACTTTTGAAAATTTGTCAAGGTTTTTAAAATTCTTTTTGAAAGATTTGTATTTTCTAAATTGTCTAGCAAAGGCAAAAATTCATCTTCATCAAAGTCATCATCCGACCGAGATGTAGAAGTTTTTAATGTTTCTTCTTCTTCGACTTGAAGAGATATTCCCTTGAAATTTTTCTCAATTTCTTGAGTTTTGAGAACTTCTTTTCATAAATTTTTAGACTTGCAACAAGACTACGTATATGAGTTTTGTTCAAGTCTCTAGCTTCCTTTATGGCGCTCACTTTTACATGCCATCTACTTCCCAAACCGCTAAGAAAACGCATATTTAAATCTTTCATACTATAAACTTTGCCAAGAGAAGAACATCATACTTACCTCGAGAAATCGTCGTAGGCATTTTTAAGGATTCTTTTGGGTCCTTCTTGAATGCATCAAATTCTTGTATGCAATCATATAGTTTGTTGTCCTTGGTATTCTCGATCTCCTTCTACATATTCTACAAGAGCATCCCAAATTTCCTTGGCGATCACATCATATATCGCTTGTAGTTTTCATCAGTACAAAGACTTGACAGATATGTACTCGGCATCCGATCCATCGGTAATCTTGTCTTCCTCACCATTCTCGCTTGAGATTTGAGAACATATTCTTCTTCAACAGGCAAGAGGATTTCTGATATCATCATCTGCAGCAGAAGATTTACCAACTTTAGTGTTTATTTTCATAGGTTGCATAGGACCACCTCTTACACATTCCATCAACCGTTTGTCTATATTGTTCATATATCTTGTAATTCTTTCCTTCCAGATATCAAAGTGATCTTCATCAAAAATAGGAACTTGAGTGACATTGTTTGATTGAAAAGCTTTTAGAGTTGCCATGATCGAGCTTTCAAGCTGTTAGGCTTGGAAAATAATTTTTCAAAAAGCCAGGCTCTGATACCAATTGTAAGTCCAGATGGCAACTGTTAAGGCTAGAGGGGGGGTGAATAGCCTTTAAAAACTTTTGGGGGTTGATTAGAAAATCATAAAATATTGGCTGCGGAAGATTTGATCTTGTCAGTCAACTGAAGAGTTGGTCTGTTGGCTGACACTTTTGAATTTCTTTAAGCTGAAGAAAGTTGGTCAGCTGGCTGACACAACAGTTTTCAACAGAAATTTGTTTTAATGTTTTGATCACTGAATATAGAGAAGAAATTTGAACACAAGTTAACTAAACAAGTAAGCTGTGAGAACCCAAACCCATTACTTGTTTTATGCCTTAATAACATGCTTGTTTTATGCCTTAACATGTTAGATACTTCTATTTGTCCATGTCTGGCTTGTATTATAATTATTACGTTCCTTGTCGCTTGATTACCTTCTATGCTTAGCATACCTTGCCGTTATGCCTTGAGTGTTGCCTTAGCATGATTTGCACTCAACCAAGACGTGTTAGAGTTCTATTGTCCTTCATAGATGACCTAGAACGCTCACCTTGATCCTAGTAAGCTTTGTTGGAAGTTTAGAAACCTTCTTGCTTTGTTTTGGCCTTAACGATTTCCCTCGTTTCCCGTATTGCTTGTATTTCGACGTGCGAAATGTTCGTTGAGTTCTTGGACTTGTATTCGAGTCATAACCATGTTTAAACAAGCCCTTTCCATGCCCAAGTTATCCTAGTTTTATTGACGTTTGATTCGGGTTTGATTCGTCAACCAATCGTCGCATGATTCGAGCCTTGTCCTACCTTGTTCGGTGTTGTTCGGTGTGTTTTGACTTGATTTGAGTTATGTTAGACCCTAGAATGGTTGCCCTTAAGCTTGGGACCATTTAGGACTTGTTTAGGTCAAGTTTTGGAGCTCCAGAAGCCCAGGCGGCCGCATGGCTCGAGTGAGGCGCCCGCCCCAAATGCTGAGAGCAATTGAAAAATGGAACCAGCCCCAGTATCTGAGGCGGCCGCATGGCCTTGGTTGAGGCGCCCGCCTCACTTGCTGATCTATCCTACGGGATTTTTCTCCTTCAATCTTTTGTGACCCAATTAGCCACTTAAGCCTTCTTCCTAATTGGCCCTAATCCAACCTAGTAGACCCTAATCAAGTTAGATTAGTCCTAACCTCAAGCAACCTCCATTTGACAAGTGGAATTTGGAGCCCTCTTCTTGTGCCAAGTGGATTTCCACTCATTCCATGCAAGATATAAAAGCTCACCTTTTGTTTAATCAAGCTAAAACCTCCATTCTCAGATTTTCTTCCTCTCTTTCTTCTCCAAGTCTTGTGTGTGTAGAGAAAGGTGAGACTAGTGTGTGTGTCCTCCATGGATTGAGCTCCCGACCTCCGTTTGCCAAACCGAGACCACCGAAGTGAAGCTACCGACGAGGAGCGATTCCATCCGATTAGTTTGTGTCCATTCCATCTCTTTCGGGTGTAAGGTAAGCTATCGATTCCCCTTAGGATGTATGATAGAAATGCCATGTCCCCCTCTTCTTGTAATTCCCATGCTCCTACCATGCCCATGCCATGATTGTTGATGAATTGGTCTTTTGAGATTTTTGAATAATATGATCACATTGTTAATTTAGTCCTATGCCTAGAATTAAATGTGTTCTATGCCCTCTTAGGAACAACTATTGTTCTTGGACTAATGGATTTTGACAACTTTTGGAGACTATGATTTCTAGGGTTCCATATGCCATGAATTGTTCATCTTATTGAATTGGGTCCTATGCTTAGAATTAATTGTGCTCTATGTCCTCCTATGAATAATTAATGTTCTTGGACCATTGCAATTTACCAACCTTTGAAATAATAATTCTAAGGTCCCTTGAAATTGAATTGTTGACAATTCTTGCCTATGGTTGTTAAATGGATTAATGACCTAGCCGATCATATACGAGAACTTAGAAAAGGGTTTATGATGCATTTAGCATCCTAACTCTATTGGATGAATTGTTGAGCAACGGAGTCAAGTTTAGCGAGCTATTGAACAATACGCTCACGATCAATCCCTACGACGCTCTAAACACGCTTCCCTAAGAATAATAATTCTAGACTCTTGAACTTGGATTGATTACCTTGCTTGATCTTGAATGTCATATTATAGAATGCTTAATTGACATGTGAGTTCGCTCTTGTCGAACTCAATCCTACTTGGTTATTGATGAGAATAATTTACTTGTCATGAACGAGATCGCTCTTGTCGACCTCGTTCTCTACTTGAGAATTTTGTTAAGTAAACATTACTTGGCATTTGCATGAGTCCATTGGCATCCCGCCTTTGTTCACACACGCCTCCACCGTGGCCACAAAGTGGGAGAAGTAGCCCCTTGTTGTAATCAATTAAGAGCATCATTGGTGTCTATCCCGGCATCTCTCGGAAGATCGATGTACTTACACATTCGATACCCGCACATTCCGATAACGCTTGTATTACGTAAGGCTCTCCCGTATATCCTTATCCTATGTGATTTAATTATGCGCACTTATGTGAAACAATGTGCATCTTGGATATATGACCTCTATGCTTATGTGACGATATATTGCCAGATGTTGATATTGCCATGACATGCATGATTGATAGCTTACAAGTCTTTATGACTTACCCTTTCCCTTTTTTGCTTTAGATCCTAGCAGAGAGTCCTGCTCGTTGAGACTCGTGTTCGTGCTTTGTCCCCTTTTGTTCGTTGATATTCGAGAAGAGGTGGTTTAGATGTCCTCTTCCTCTTGCTTTATATTTTGTAAGGACGACGGGTTAAAGCAAGTCAACTAGACTATGCTTGGGTAATTGTGTAAAACTTGATTTGTAACTCTTGTTAGCTACTAGTAGTTTATCACTTGTAGTACTTGTAACCCCTTTTGTGCCGGCATTGTGTAAGCCGAGCTTTGGTTACCTTGTTAATATTCCACTACGTATTAGTCTTCCGCTGAGCATGCCATTAGCTCTTATTTAATTCTTGTCCATGAACTGTTAGCTTGGGTTCCGGCATGTAGTGTCGCCGATGACTTGGTTATATTGCTTGTTTTATCAGTTGAAAGTTTAAAAATACCGCCTGGTGCCGAGGCGCACACCTCTAATGTTGCGTCACGTAGTTTTCTTAATTTAAGTCCTTGTATGTTACTTGTCTACTTGTTTCCCTCCCTATTTGGGCGGTCCGACCCGCGGTTCCACCTCGGGCCCGGGTCGGGTCGCCACATAAGCAAACAATTGTTGTTAACTGGCTGACACTTAATTAGTTTAACAACTTCTTAAGTGTTAAGTCAGTTAGCAGAAAAATAAGAAATGGCTGACAATTCAGTTGAAGTGGTTCACAGATAAACTGCTACGTCCACTACCAAGTTGGTCAGACTTGGATTTTTGAAGTGCACTAATTTTATTAAAAATCTAATTGATCTCTAATGGATCAGTGTACAACAAAAGACCGGTGTTTGGGAGAATGATTGAGAAACAATCAAACTCGTGCGACAAATTGACTGAGTTTGAATTAATATGAATTGAAGTACTCAGTGTTTTGCCTAAACAATAACTAGAAAGAAATTTTCAATGGCAAGTATCTAGCTAAAGTTTTAATGAAGACGAAGACTGAGAGTTTGTGAGTGAAAGGTTTCTTGACTTTGAAATTCTTCAGATTCGTTGTCTTCACCAATGCTTCCAATGGGTATATATATATAGTCTATGCGAGCAACCCGTTAGGAACACATTTGAATTTTGAAAATGTGTTATGACAGATGCAAGATCACAAAGGATCTTGTGAGATATTATTTGGCAGGACATCTATCACAAACACAAAGTGGGAAAGAGTTAGTACTAGAGTATGTTTAAACAAATAAGGAAAGATAAACTCATTCAATAGCAGCGTATGGATCAGCTGAGAACGTTGGCTGACAATAATATTCAGCTGACCAATTATAAGCTACTTGTCTTGGCTGACAATCAAGTGAAATGTTTTTAAGCAAATCTTTTAAATTTTAAGATTCAACAGTATCACACATTGGTTAGAGAGTGCTGATTTTAAAAGTCTACCATTATTAACAATAGAAGAGAAGTATTTCACATTAGTTTGAAAAAGTGATATTGATTTAAAAACTTTTTAGATGATGGACCTGGCATTGGTTACAAAGAATTGTATCTCACATTATTTAGAAATGAGTATTGGTTATAAAAGTCATTAGATAAAATCATTTTTATGTTTTTACCAATAAAAAATATGTATGTCACATTGTTTAGAAATGAATGTTGGTTAAAAAGTCTTTTATCTACTACTATTATTACTAATAGAAAATATGTATACCACATGGTTAGAATGTAGTGTTGGTTCTTTATCACGCCAAAAATGTGGTGACCTTGTCGTGTCGTGTCCGGGGTGCCGAAAGTGACGTCATGTCGGGGTCGTCGGAGTCGTGGTCCGACGGTGGTCGTTGCGGTAGGATATCTGGCTTGTAATGTCTGCAAAATGAAGTACCGTGAGTGGGTGGGGGGTGTCCCCACAAAACTCTCCGTTGTGATAATCAATATATGTTGTGTATGATATATGACAAGAGAAAATGGAGAGAGTGTATATATGTACGTAAACTGGCGGGAGAGAGAGAGATGAAGGGGCTGCTCCTTGGCTTTTTTCTGGGAAGTTTAGTGTTTGCCTCTTTGAAGGAGGAAGTTTCATCCTTTATATACATGTTGGACTTTAGTATGTTTATTGGGTTTGGGCCCTTCTTTAGATATGGGCTTGGGCCTCCTTTTGGGCATGGTCTTGAGCCCAACTTCTAAGTATGTTTTTGGAGTACTCTTTTTGGGCTACCTGTTCGGGTCCGATATTTTTGGGATCTTTAGTAGCCCCCCACTCATTATCCCTCGTGGATGACATCGAGGTAAAGAGCACAATTTGCTCGTTGTTCTTTCTTGTGATGTCGAGGGTTTTAAGTTTTTGCATTGGTTTTGCTGAGAGGTTTTATGTAGCTGACTTTTGAACCTTGGCAGGTAACCTTTGTATATAATTGATCCTTGATTGGCAATTAGACCTCGATTGTTGAGAATAGGTATACAAATAGGATATGTAGTCCTCGGTGTGAGGCCATAATAAAAATTATCCTCGGCGTGACGAGGATCTTCAAGAAAATCGAGCCATAAGGCCATAATAAGATTTATTGTCGGTGTGGCGAGGATCTTCAAGAAAATCGAGCCATAAGTACATAATAAGATTTATCGTCGGTGTGGCGAGGATTTTCAAGAAAACCGAGCCATAAGTCCGTAATAAGATTTATCGTTGGCGTGGCGAGGATCTTCAAGAAAACCGAGCCATAAGTCCATAATAAGATTTATCGTTGGCGTGGCGAGGATCTTCAAGAAAACCGAGTCATAAGGCCATAATAAGATCTCTTATCGGCGTGCGAGGAGGTAATGGATATATGAGAGGCACTAGGAGCTCAATCTCTCGTCAACATTTTTTTTTAAGGAAGTATTTCGCTCTCGTCAAAGGGTTTACTTTTTATGTTTATGCAATGATGAATGGAAGATGTATGTTTGTCTATATGAACTTATATGCGTGTATGAAATGCTCATGTGGATGCAGTGGTGATTTTCGTTACCTCAGGGGCTAATTTTTCCTCGGCATGCGAGGTGATCTTGGTTGCCTCAAGGGCTAATTTTTCCTCGACGTCCCGAGTCGTTTGGTTGCCTCAAGGGCCCATTGCCTTAAGGGCTCATTGCCTCAAGGGATACTGTTCTCCTTGTCATGCGAGGCTCATTTGCAGGGGCTACTACTCTCCTCGGCATCCGAGGCTCATTTGCAGGGGCTACTCTCCTCGGCATGAGAGGCTCATTTGCAGGGGCTATTGCTCTCCTTGGCATGTGAGGCTCATTTGTAGGGGCTACTGCTCTCCTCGGCATGCAAGGCTCATTTGCAGGGGCTGCTCTCCTCGGCATGCGAGGTGATCTTGGTTTCCTCAAGGGCTAGTTTTTACTCGGTCTGTGAGGGAATGTCATGATGCTTGGGAAGGAGCATAATGTATCAATCCTCCATAATAGTATAAACCTCGTGCTAAGGATGTCGATAATGCCGAGTTTGATCGAGATATGATGAACAAGCATGATGGGGTGCTCGGGGAGCGTGATATGCGTTCGACCGTAAATAATGATGATGCCGAGCTGGAGGGCCATATCAAGCTCGTGCCGAGCGTAGCCGCTTATGCTTATGAAAGCATGATGGGCGCCCGGGAGCGTAATATGCCTGATAATAATGTAAGCTCGTGCCGAAAGAACTGCAAAGCCGAGGTGGAGCATAATATGAAGCTCGTGCCGAGTGTAATCGCATATGCTGAGGAAAGCATGATGGGCGTGACGCTCGGGGAGCGTAATCTATCTGATAATAGTGTGAGCTCGTGTCGAGATAACTGTGAGGCCGAGCTGTAGCCTAATATGAAGCTCGTGTCGATCGTAGTCGTATATGCTAAGGAAAACATGATGGGCGCGACGCTCGAGGAGAGTAATATGTCTGATAATAATGTGTGCTCGTGTAGAGAGAGCTCGGACGAGGAGCGTGAGCGCAGGTAGGCGTGGTGTACTAGTCAACCGCGAGTAAACTCGAGCGGGAGGACAATATGAAGATCAGTCATGAGTAAACTTGAGTGGGGAGCGTGAGCGCAGGTAGGCGTGGTGTACTACTCAACCGCGAGTAAACTCGAGCGGGAGGACAATATGAAGCCCAGTCGCGAGTAAACTCGAGCGGGAGGACAATATAAAGCTCAACCGTGAGTAAATTCGAGCGGGGAGCGAGAGCGTAGGTAGGCGAGGTGTATTACTCAACCGCGAGTAAACTCAAGCGGGAGGACAATATAAAGCTCAGCCGTGAGTAAACTCGAACGGTGAGCGTGAGCGCAGGTAGGCGCGGTGTACTACTCAATCGTGAGTAAACTCGAGTGGGGAGCGTGAGCGCAGGTAGGCGCGGTGTACTACTTAACCGCAAGTAAACCCGAGCGGGAGGACGATATGAAGCTCAGCCGCGAGTAAACTCGAGCGGGGAGCGTGAGCCCAGGTAGGCGTGGTGTACTACTCAACCGCGAGTAAACTCGAGCGGGGGGACAATATGAAGCTCAACCGCGAATAAACTTGAGCGGGGAGCGTGAGCGCAGGTAGGTGCGGTGGTGTACTACTCAACCGCGAGTAAACTCGAGTGGGAGGACAATATGAGCTCAGTCGCGAGTAAACTCGAGCGGGAGGACACTATGAAGCTCAGTCGCGAGTAAACTCAGTAAACTCGAACGGGGAGCATAATGTAAAGCTCGACATGCACATATATGAAATATAATATGCAGCTCAGGCATAGGCGCGAGCGTAGCGTGCTTGGGCGCGGGAAATAATAATCTGAGGCTCGGGCTCTGGCGAGAGCGTGGCGTTCACGGGCATGTGAATAATGATATGATTAAAAAAAATCATATAATGCATATAGTAAAATGAAGTAGTGTCATGCACTTAATTGCACTAAAAAATTAGCAATGTTGAATAAAACAATTTACAATAATTGGCCCACACAATTGTAAATGGCAGTTAGCATGTGCTATCATGATTAGCAGTTTTCCATTTCAAACAAAGTAGATAATATTCGAATTAGTATTTGCGTTGTGAAATGTGATTGTGCAGGTCTGCACTTCGATTTTCAAAGAAAGCAGGAAAACTTGGCAGGGTATGGTCGAGCTCGCAATTTTTATCATCTAATATTAACAAAAAGGGATAGTAGAAACTGTGGGAATGATGTTAACAAAAAGGCTGGCACGCACTTCCCCATTATTGGAACTTCTTATTAAGAATATTTTATAGAGTACTGTGTTCACATGCATCGAAATTGTCAAAGCAATATTTTAGTGGAATAAAACAAATCAAAACATTGGGATCACAAAATGTTGGGCATGTGCTGTCCCTTCATGGCAAGTTTGCATTTCAATGAAAGTAGGTAATCTTGGAGAGACGAGTTTTGGAAGGAGTGCACCTGTGTTGTGTAGAGTGCATGTGGGTCAAATTTGACCACGAGCACGACAGATTGAGATTGGCGCATGGTCAGTGGGTAAATCGACAGTGATGGGTGTGGCAGTGATGTTTGAGGAGTTTCAGGTTGCGTTGGACTCGTCTAGTCCATGCCCAGCTGCTGGTCATTTTGATTTTCTGTTTCAGAGGCCTAGCGCACCAAGAAGACTGCCAACGCGTGATAAAACGATGGATTATCAGGACGCTTCTAGTGGTGAGTGGGAGGGCATGACAGCTCCGTTGACCTCAATTTTTGTGGCAGTGTGCTCGCCTCCTTAAGATACAGTTGTTGGTGTTGTTGCTCTTCTGTTCGGAATCCGACAAAGGGAATTTATGCTTTAAAGAGTAATGCGCCGGCGTGTGAAGAGGGCGGGAAGCTTTCAGCAACTAACGACGGCGAGTGGTGGCGCTAGTCGGAGCTGAGATGACAACGATATTTGCGCCTTTGTGCTTATTTGCTCGGTGCAAATTTGAGATTTTTTTTTCTAAATTGATGAGACAAGATGATGACGAAAAAGTCGCGGACAAAATAGGTATTTAACATAAATTAACGTCCAAACTAAACATTTATTCAAAAGTTGGGTTAAATTGCAAGATAACTGGTACAATCGTCGCTCAGAAAATTTTAAAGTTCAAGTGGTCTAATTACAACCTTTTGTAAAGTATAGTGGCCCAAAAGTGTGTTTTGCCACAAAGTTATTGGCAAATCTTTCTCTTAAAAAGGCACTAAGCTATTTTTCAATTGTTAGGGAGTAAACTCAAAGAAAGAAGATTAGGCACAATAAATAGATTTGAGTGCAATATTTGCTGCTACACTTTTATTAGAGGTGATAAAGTGTTTGAAGCCTGACTTTGAGATCTTTTAGAGTGAAAAATATGTTTTGACTTGTATAGTCTCACTGTCTATGTCGTCATCCCAAATGTTTGAAATAAATCTACTGAAACCGGTAAGTTGTACCTTTGAGTAACCATTGCAGGAGTAATGATGAAGTGAGGATTGTCGTAGTCATCCAAGTGTCCTGCATGTTTCGTACATCTCCTTGCTCCTCATAGAATTCCGATGGCAAAATAGCCGCAGTTCACCATTTTTGAATATGGAAGTTTGGAAAGGTTAAGGTTACTCTGTGTTTTGACACTGCAACGGAGTAAAAGGTGACAATGGGTACCCGTAAAGCCCTTTTTTGTGGAGGTGAAGCTTTGAAATTTTGGACACATATGAGCGCTGATTGGATGACACCTTCATTTTCTATTCATATTTTTCAATCGGAAGATTTAGTGATCATTCGTACAATGTGAACAAGTAATCGAAATTTCAATGCATATATATGTGTAATAAAATTAATTTCTGCAACATGGTAGTTACAAAAAAAGGACTCAATTTATAACTTTTTCTCCTCGATTAAGACATCGATACAAATCCCCAAATTATACACAAATTCTTGGCACATGAAATGGTTCTGATCACGTGCCACAATTCAGAAACAGATCCCTGGGACACTGAAGCAGACTTCCCAATCTGATACAATATCTTTACATGCACAAAGAGAATTGTTGCACGCAACTGACAAAATAATAAGAGATGTTTGTTCTTCAAATCCACAGATACTACTTTTCATAGCAACTGCACGTAGCCGGTATGTCAACTTGGACTCTGCAATGAAGAATTTGCTACCAATTAAATAATAAGCTTTGATGTATTTCACATCTTTATATCAAAATAAGAGTAAGCAATCAATAGCACAAGCTAATGGAATGTACCGGAACATCATGTACAGCAAGCTAATGGAATGACCAAAATATTTTGACTATTCTCAACATAAAAATACTTAAATAGTATGTAATCCGTCCCAGATTGAATGTCACTTTTCAAAAAATGTTTGTCCCAAACCTCTCTCTCTCTCTCTCTCTATATATATATATATATATATATATATATATATATGAAGCCAATGAATTCACTGTTGCTATGTACTACTAAAATGGCCCAAGAGTCTTAATTTTTTGCAGAAAGCTAAAAGGGGGTTCAATTTGGGAAGAGGAAGTATTAACTTTGAATGTCTACCACAGGCACATCGTTATGAAAATGTTTTAAGATTTTTCCTAACCAAAGAAGAAATTTGTTTCCTCAACTGTCAAGATGTATCTATTTAAATAAACCACCTGATAAAGACTGACAAAGACATACCATCTACTCTTTAACTTTTGGAAAATACTCACTCTTGTCAAGATATTATCGGTAGGGAAAACGTGTACTTGGCATCATCTTATCTATTTGTGGAGCCATCCAAGTATTTCTCGATTTACAAGTCACGGTTCCTTATAAAACAATAAAAAGAACACAGGTTCCAAAATAATCACACTTGTGCACATCATATGCCACGATTTTAAGCTGATCAACATTTGAAAATAATAGGTCGACCAAGAGAGGAGGATGACGCTACTTTCTTCCAGGTAGGAAGGAAGTTCTACATTCAAGGTAAGTTTGGACCTTGTTTTCAGTGGTTGGAGCATGGCAGAGGAAGAGTCCACGAAGTAGTGTTATCCTTGGATGAAGTTGCTTGGGTGTGTGAATGGATGGTTAAGGCTTCTTCAATCAGAGAGGTATTCTGGAAGAAACGATCAGGGAAGCGGCGCGAGGTGATGGTGGCGAAGGAATGGAATACTCAAGGTTTCTTTTTATGCATCTCGGCCAAAGGGATTGGTAGCCCTTCGAAGATTTCCGTCCCGGCAGTGGTCAATGATGGAGGGTGGGACATGGTAGCGGGTAAGGTTAGAAGATTTGCGCTGTCCAACGAAATCGTACAAAGAAGCGGCAGAAATTCCCCCTTGATCGGATTTAGATTTGGTTGTCTCTAACAGAGTAGTGGGTCTTAATGCCGACTTCGAAATTGACGAGGAATCATGCAAGGGTAATCTGGAATATCTGAATAGGTGCCTTGTAGGTTAGGTGGGTGAGCAGCAGAGGCCTATCCCATCTCGTAATGAAGTTCAAACTCTATATTGAAGTCTCCAGGAGGTGTCAAAGTGAAGGAGATGAGCGAGCCTTACTTCCTTTTCGAATTCCCTTCCTGGGAAGAAGCGACTCGTATATTAAACGAGAGAGAGATTGGTTGCTCTACCAAGCTCCGTTGGTCCTTAATAAATGGAGTCCGACTGGGTGCTGTTTCAGTAAGGATCGAAAACCGAGTGAAACTTGGATTAGGGTTATGGGCCTCCCTCTTCACTTGTGGGGTAAGGAAGTCTTCAAAATGATTGGGCAGCGGTGTGGGGGTTTTGTGGCAGTGGATGAAGCTACTGAGAAGAAGCCGGACCTGAGATGGGCCACGTATCTTGGTGCAGTTTAGGGAGGATTTGCAGGCTTGCGTCCGTGTAAGGGTGGGGGATAGTGTGTTCTCCGTTCCGATATGGGCTGAATCTGCGGCGTTCTACCGCCCTCTACAGCTGCAAGGTAGTGACGGCAGTACTGGTAGTAATCCGACGGGTTCGCAAGGAGGGGGGAACAGCGGTGTTCATGCGCGTAGTTGCGAAGCGAAGAAGCCAGGTTATCGTACGTCTTCTGATATCGTAAAGTCAGATGCATAAAGAAGAAGCTGGGCGAACACGTGGGGTGCAGAAAATTTGAATTTCAGATCCACTAATCAAAACGGTGGCGTTGATGGTAGGGCTGGTCCTCAAGTGCAGTTTAGACCTAATAAAATATTATGTCAAATTAACCTACGCCCGAGGAAGCAATTGAAGTACCAAGTAAGAAACGGGACTGCTATAGGTGCACCAATAAATGAACACACATGGACGACAGGACTTTCTTCCAAGCAGGTTGGAAGAGTTTCGAAGTTTTGAGAGAACAAGAGAAGGATAGACTAGTGTTTAAGGTGGTGGAGAGATCCAGAGGTAGATCGCTTGAGATTGTTCTCTCGCCTTTTGAGTTTGTTTGGGTCAGCGAGTGGGTGGGAAGGTTCTCTTCTGTCAGTGAAGTCTGGTGGAAGAAGTTACAGAGGAAATGGCGCGACGTCATTGTGGCTAAGGAGAGGAATGCTGCAGGGTGTTGCATCAAAGTCATAGTAAGGGGAACAGGGAAGTCGGGAACGATATGTATCCCAGAAAATTCAGAAGCTGAAGGGTGGGAAGGGGTGGCGGACAAACTGAGCAGATTTGCAGGAGATTGGGATATCAGGGTGAAGCGTCCCCCCAAGGCCTTTAAGGAGGCAACAGAGAAGAATTCAGGAAAACAGAGTAAGTCAACTTCTGTGCCTATAGATGCGACGGAAAAAAGAGGTTTCTTCAAATCTTTCAAGGAGGTTGCGGAGATATATCCATGGCCAGATTTAATGGTGTGCAGAGGCAAGGACAAGGGTTTGGAGTTTTTGGAGAGGACTTTGGTGGGAAGAGTGGGGGCGATGGACTGCCCTTTTGTGGATAGGATAGTTATTCAAAGGTGGGTGGACCGAAAATGGAAGACAGCCGGAGGTGTTCGTGTTCTGGAGCTGAGCGAAAAGTCCTTCCTGTTCGTTTTCCCGTCGAAGGAAGAGGCCGGACGAATTCTGAAGGAGAAGTCTTGGAAGGTCGACAACAACTCTCTGTTTTTGGAACGTTGGGATCCCGAAGCATGCTGTCACCAGAAAGGGCAGTCGGCCTAACGAAATTTGGATCAAGGCGGTGCGATTGTCCTTGCATTTATGAGGCAAGCAAGTTTTCCAAGCGATTGCGAATTCTTGTGGAGGTTTTATTCGAGTGGATGAAGATACGGAGTTTCGAGCAGATTTGAGGTGGGCGAGAATTCTTATTCGTTCCTAAAAGGGGATTCGGGTTCGATTAGAATTGGGGTTAAGGGGAGAATTTTTGACATGCCATTATGGGCGGAGACGATGGCTTTCTGTAGATCATGGAGGAGGCTCGGGGGCAGTAGTGGAGACAGCGGTGACTCCGGTGAAAAGAAATTTGGGGAAGAAGACGCAGGCGTTCATCATGCGCCAAATAAGGACGTGAAAAGGAGATTAACTCTTATCGGTTCTGTTACCGATACTATTCTTACTTAAACCATGCAAATGTGTCATCCCCTCTTTGTTTATCAGTGATAAGCTTGATATGTTAAATAAAAATTTCCCCTACGGTCACATTAACGATAGTGATAAAAATACCAACCTTGTGGGATGGGATACTGTTTGTAAACCCAAGAGATTTGGAAATTTGGGTATTCGCAAAACTACTGATAATAATTTAGCTAATCTTGCTAAACTAGCTTGGCAACTGGTGAATAAAAAATGATCCTTTGTGGGTCAAAACCATGTAAACCCAAGAGATTTGGAGATTTGGGTATTCGCAAAGCTACAGATAATAATTTATATCTAATCTTGCTAAACTAGCTTGGCAACTAGTGAATAAAAAATGATCCTTTGCGGATCAAAATCATGTATGCTAAGTACGCCAAAGGTGAAGGTGTTACAAATTGGATAAATAGTCAACGCAGCTCTCGCATTTGGAAAAGTATTATGCAGACCCAGCCCCTTATCCAAAATGGCATCAGATGGATCTTTTTTTTATAGGTTAGCGTGACCCCTTGTTGGTATGGGGATTGGAACCAAGGACCTCAAGATCTTTGCCCAAGTGCCCTTGCCATCTCTCCCACCCCTTGGGGTCAATGGCATCAGATGGATCATTGGTAAAGGGTATAAAGTGAATCTCTTGAATGACGAGTGGTGTGGCAATGGTAGTCTAAATTTTTTCTTTAACAGCCACGTTGTTATTTACTGAGGATAGCATTATCAGAAACAGATATTGGTGTCTTGACAACCTCCGTAATGGTTTAACTAATGACAAGAAACAGGCTATAAGAGCAGTTCATCTGCCGACCGATCATATCTGTGAGGATTCTTCCTCTTGGGGGAGGAATTTTAATGGTATTTTAAATATCAAAAGTTCTTATTAACGGCAGACTATCAACATTGTAGTTCCAATTTATCCTGGAATTGGTTATGGAGATTGAAAGTGCCCGCTAAACTTATAACCTTCTTTTGGCTGAATTTTTTTATAGGTAAAGAGCATATAAAAAAATGATCCTCAGGTGACGCGTCCTTTGTACACTCAGGGTATTCAGACTACTCAATACTAAAGCTATTCACAAACTCACAAAATCCATAAAAGAATGGACCGAGAGAATGATCTGTCGCCGAACACCACAAAAACAAAGTACCCACCACAGTCTCTCAAGTGGTCCATTGAACCCTTAATATTATCAAAGATTCTTCTATTCCTCTCTTTCCAAATGGTCCACCAAACACCCACCGGAACAGCATTCCAAATAATATTTCTCCTACTTCAATTGTACTACGACCAACTCAAAAGCATCCCCCGAACAAAATTGGGCATGGCCACAGCCATGGCGACGGCCACAAACCCTAGGGTTGGACCGGGAGAGATGTATGAAAGAATAGTTGATTATTAAAGACAGACTTATGTTGAATAGCATTAGAGCCAAACGACATATGTGTTTCTACTTCTTGTGATAGATGTAATAATGACGAGGAGTCATCTTTACATATCATTCGGGATTGCATCAAAGCCGCAAAATCATGATTTTTTTTGTTGATACATCTTTATGAGAAGTTAACACTTGTGCCTATGATTGGTTGAAAGACAATTTGATTAGCAAGGAAGATGTCAATATCCAAGGAATTCCTTGGATATTTTGGTTCTGTATTATTGTTTTCAAATCCGGAAGGATAGAAATGCTGAGGTGATAAACTCCCAGTCCAACAGGAACCAGGAACGTGCCCCCAAATTGTTATCCGGGCTAGGAAAGTTTTTCAATCTTTCTTTGATAATGTTCTTTCTCGAAATCAGAAAGTCCCAAAATTTATTGATTGGTTCTCCCCCCCCCCCGGCCCACCCCCAGGTAAATTCAAGATGAAAATGGACGAGAGTGTGAACAGACTGTAGCAAATGCGGTCATGGAGGAATTATTGCCTAGGCCCACTAGGAAGCTGCCTAGGGCCACCAAATTTTCACCCCAAAATAGGGCCCCTAAATTTTAATCCAACTTAGTATATATTATATAGATGAAGGGCTTATTTGCAAATTGAAAAGTAAATATAGATAACTTAAATAAGAGGTGTGAAATCTCTCGACATATACAATCAATTAATCAAAGCAGTAAAAAGAAGGTTAGAAGGCGACCCCCCAATTGTTTTTTTTTTTTGATCACTCCCCCATCAACCTCCAGTTTGGTGGTGATAATGTTAGAAGAAAAACTCCATTCAGGTTCGAAAACATGTGGCTGAAGGCTCCTGGATTTAAGGATTGGGTTAGGATAAAGTGGGATTCTTACGCGGTAGTCGGTAAACCGTGTTTTAGAATTGCTAAAAAGCTGAAACTTCACAAAAAGGACCTTAAAGTCTGGAATAAAGAAGTGTTTGGGAGAATCGAGATCAGAATCAAGGAAGCTATGGAAGAAGTCAAAATTCTGGATGAAAAGGAGGGTGAAGGATCTCCAAGGGAATCTGAAGCAGCCCGTCTAAGCTGGAAATCAAAAGATTGCTCATCTGTGAAGAAATAAGCTGGAGGCAAAAGATTTTGTGGCTGAAAGAGGGCGATAAAAATTCAAATTTCTTCCATAAGATGGCCAGCACGCACAAGAATTTCAATCAGATTAACAGACTGAATATCGATGATGGTAATGTGACGGAATATGTGAATCAAATCAGTAGAGGCTTTGTAGAGTTCTACCAAAAGTTGTTCTCAGAAGATAGAGATAGAGATCTGGAAATAGATGGGATTACATTCAAAACCCTGATTGAGGAGGACAGGCGATATTTAGAACAAACTTTTAATGAAGAGGAAGTGGTGGAGGCTTTGGGTAGTCTGAAAGGGGATCCAGGCCCTGATGGATTTACTTTTGAATTTTTCATACATTGTTGGGAAGTGGTTAAAAATGATACTATGGAGGTCTTCCGCTCTTTCTTTGAGGAGGGATTCGAAAAAAGTCTAAATACTTCGTTTATGGCTCTCATTCCTAAAAAGAAAGGGGCTGAGGAGTTAAAAGACTTCAGACCAATAAGCCTCGTTGGTAGCATATATAAACTGATCTCTAAGGTCCTGTCGAACAGAATGAGAAAGGTGATTGGCCAAGTGATTTCTGATTCGCAGCACTCATTTGTGGGTGATCGTCAGATTCTGGAAGCAGCTATGATTTCTAATGAAGTGGTGGATTCGAGGGTGAGAAGCGGAGAACCAGTGCAAGCTGGATGTGGAGAAGTCCTATGATCATGTTAGATGGGAATTCTTGATTTATCTCTTGGATAAAATGGGTTTTGGAGAGAAATGGAAAAAGTGGTTTCTATTCTACATATCTAGTCAGGTATTCTGTTCATATTAACAGTCAGCCTAAAGGTTTCTTCTCGAGCTCGAGAGGATTGCGTCAAGGGGACCCCCTGTCTCCATTCCTTTTCATTGTGGTTATGGAGGTCCTTAGTCGGCTCATTGATAAGGGAGTAGGAGGAGGTTTTATTAAGGGCTTCGAGGTGGGCAATGATCCTGGTCGGGGTGTTACTATTTCTCACCTTCTATTTGCCGATGACACCCTAGTTTGCTGTGATGCGGAAAGTGATCAGCTGGGCTGCCTTCGTTTAATCTTGCTGATTTTCCAAGATTTATCGGGTTTGAAGACTAATGTTTCAAAGTGTGAGTTAATCCCCTTAGGTAGAGTGGAAAACGTGGAGGATTTAGCTTCATTCTTTCGCTGCGGTGTCTCTAGCCTTCCTACTTCGTACCTAGGTTTACCTCTTGGTTTGACTTTTAAGAACAGCAATGTGTGGAACTCGTAATGGTTAGGTTTGAGAGACGGCTGGCGGGGTGGAAGAGACGATACTTATCAAAGGGTGGAAGACTTACTCTTATTAAGAGTACTCTATCTAATCTCCCCACTTATTTTCTATCCTTGTTTGTGGTTGTGGCCCTACCTCAGTTTTAAAGAGAATTGAGAAGTTAGAAAGAGATATCCTTTGGGAAGGGGAGAAAGAGAAGGGGAATTATCACTTAGTCGGGTGGGATTCAGTATGCTCTAACACGGAGAGCGGGGGTCTAGGAGTTAAAAATTTCAGCTTCTTTAATAAGGCTCTGATGGGTAAGTGGCTTTGGAAGTTTTAGTGGATAAAGAGTCGCTGCGGAGGAGGTTAGAGGTGAGCAAACATGGAGCGGATGATCATCTTTGGTTCCCAAAGAAAGTTCTGTCCTCACATGGTTCTAGTGTCTGGAAAGGTATTTATGGGAGTATGGAATGCTTTCAACGTGTTAATTAAATTCAATGTAGGTCTGGGAAATCAAGTCAGGTTCTGGAAGGATTTTTGGTGCGGGACTAATGCCATGCAATTGATGTTTCCCAGTCTATACAATATTGCAATCAACAAGGAGGAAATGGTGAGTT
The DNA here is from genome assembly GCA_013146195.2 of Codonopsis lanceolata. Classification (NCBI taxonomy): domain Eukaryota; kingdom Viridiplantae; phylum Streptophyta; class Magnoliopsida; order Asterales; family Campanulaceae; genus Codonopsis; species Codonopsis lanceolata. Next base: position 151,571,888 of record CM028377.1, on the reverse strand, counting down.
CGTTGGTGGTCAATCAGGGGGGAACAGACCTTTGGAGTCATGCTTTTCGCAGAAACTTGCATGACTGGAAGATAGAGGAGGTAGTGCAGTTCATGGAGTTTATGCATGGTTGGAGGTAGAGATGTTAAATTGGGTTGACCCTAACCCTATAGGGTCAGCCCTATAGGGCTGTGATCCTATCCCATTTAAACGGGTAGCCCTAATACGGTTTTCTATTAACACATGATGTCAATAACAAACATATTGAACAAGTGACAACGATTAACAATACGGAAATCGAGTGAGTAAAATAACATAAAATAAATGTTGGTAAGAAGTTGGTGGTCAATTCTCAGGGGGGTATCCAAAAATATCATTTTGACCAATTTTGGAAACTTATATGTCTTAGAATTGGACCATGTTTGCTTTTCGCAGAAACTTGCATGACTGGAAGATAGAGGAGGTAGTGCAGTTCATGGAGTTTCTGCATGGTTGTAAGAGGAAGGTTTTGAGTGAAGATAAAATCATCTAGGAGGTTACTAAAAACAGATTGTTTTCTGTTAGATCTTTCTATTCTAAGATGATAGATAAGGAAAAAAGCTTGTTCCCATGGAAGGATATTTGGAAACATAAAATCCCCACTAGAGTAGCTTTTTTTGTTTGGGAGGCAGTTAGGGGTGCCATATTGACGGGGAAAACTTGAGATCTCAGGGCATGATCTATGTTAATCGATGCTACATGTGCAAAAGTGAGGAGATGTAAACCATTTGCTTCTACATTGATCTATGGATAGGGAGTTATGGACTTCCATTTTCCTCTGTGTTGATGTTCAGTGGATTATGCCCAGAACTGTTATTGATACACTTAGGGGTTGGCCTTCTTTTACCCGGAACAGAAGGAGTGTTTTCTGGAAGTACGCCCCTTCAGCTATTTGGTGGACCATTTGGAAAGAGAGAAACAATAGGGCTTTCGAGAATGCTGAATCTGATATTGAAGGAATCAAAAAGGCTTTCCTTTCGTATTTGAGATTCTAGTGCTTAACTGCTGATCCAACTTCGGTGGATCCTTTTTTGTAACTAGGTTTAGGTCGTTTGGCTTTGTAGTTTAGTTCATGTATACTTCCAGGGTATAAGGACGCATCGGCTTTGTAGTTTAGTTCATGTATACTTCCAGGGTACAAGGACGCATCACCTTTTTTGACGTTTGTCAATATTACTTATACCTTATCAAAAAAAAAAAAAACAGGCGTCAAAACACGTGGCGCGGCCTTTTGTACACTAGGAGTATACATACTACTCAGCACTAAAACTAGTCACAAAATCCAAAAAAAAAAAATGCCCGAGAGATTGATCTATCGTAGAACACCACAAAAACAACGTGCGCAAAAAGATAGTCTCTCAATTGATCCAGCAAAACCTCACTATTATCGAAGATTCTTCTATTCCTCTCTTTCCAAATGGTCCACCAAACACCCGCCGGAATAGCACCCCAAAGAATATTGCTCCTCCTGCGATTGAACCATGGCCAACTCGAAAGCATCCCCCGAACAGAACTGGGCATTACCCACGAGATCCCAAAAAGCCCCATAACCATATACCATAAAGAACGAGCCACCGGACAATGTAGTAACAACTGATTAACACGAGTTCACATAAACCATCCCCCTTTTGCAAATGTTTTCTCCCGTAAGAATCGCCTCATGACAAGCTTCCCAAACAAAAAATGCAACGCGACTAGGAGCAATTCTACTCCACATTCCTTTCCATGGAAAATGGATGCCCAACTCTGCCCGACATAGCAAGAAAATAAGATTTAGCAGTAAAACTCTTTGCTATTCAACGCATCCCACCTTGCCTTATCATCTCCTCTCTTTCCAAAATCTCACTCTCGAACCATTGCCAACCTCAAAAGAAACAAACCTTTCAAATTGCGCCCACCCTTTACAAATTTCCCCTTCCAAACTCCTGACCCAAAAGAACCGGTGACGATTTTAGGAAACCAATAATGACCACCCTCTCTGTATCTACTAATCACCACCCTCCTCCACAACCCACGCCCTTCCTCCATGTATCGCCATAGCCATTTGCCTAGTAAAGCTGAATTGAAGCAATTTAATTTCTTGAGACCTAAAGCATCCCTTCCTGATGTTCATACAGACCTTATCCCAATTAACTAAGTGGATCTTATGCTCCTCCCCTTGACCCTCCCACAAGAAGTCCCTCTCCATCTTTTCCAAATTATAACGCACTGAAGCAGGCCCCAATTGTGCAAAGGAAACCTCAAAAGCAGCGGAATACTGGAAGAGAGGTGGAAATCTCTCCATTGTGGAAGCAAAATAAAAAATTCATAGCTACCAATTTTTTGAAAAGGTAAATATCCAACCCTAATCTCTTTCTTCTAAACTATTTTAAAATTTTGTTTGGGGGTTTTGTTTTGTTTTTTCAAGATGTTTATCCTAAGTATAAAGTAATTAGCCAATTAGGTTTTAAGGTGTAATTATTTAGGTTTTGTATATTATATTTGCTACTTTCCAATGGATGATTATTATATTGAATAATCAAAATTTTCAGATTTGTTTACCACTTTACTGTTTATTTCTAATTTTTTGTATAAATCTTATGTGTTACTTGTAAGTGAGCTATTGTTTATTGATAAAAACTTTTTCCAGGTGCTTGTTTTAAAGGCTCCGAAACGAACTTATAAATCTGGATATGAGAAACGAAAAAAGAAACAAAAAGAAGAACAATTGATTCAATCTCAAACCGGAGCTTTTGATAAGTATTTAATTAAGAACCCACAAGTAGAAGAAGAACAAGAATTGGTAAATGAAGAAGCACAGGAACATAGGGGTGCGAATGAGAATGGAGAACATATAGATGTAGAATCCCATGAATTTGCCAATGAGAGTGAAGATATAAAGAGGAAATGATCAAATTGAAGAAGTAAACCATAGAGCATTTTACACTCTATGTGGTTGTCATAGTCTTAACCTCGTACTTCGTGATATAGCAATCTCATGTACCAATGGTGTATGTTTCTTCGGAGTGGTACAACAAATTTACAAAATATTGCGTCTTCGACAAAGAGATGGAAAATTTTGAAGACAATATGAAAGGCCTTACACTCAAATCGTTGTCAGAAACTCGTTGGGAAAGTCGGGTCGAAAGAGTCAAAGCAATAAGATATCAAGCTCCACAAATATGAAATGCTTTACGTGAGTTGTCAAAAAGTATGGATGATGCAAAAGTGAAGAGTGAAGCTGGGTCCTTAGCAAATCATGAAATGGAGGATTTTGAGTTTCTTTTGCGAATGATTTTTTGGCATAACGTATTGACACAGGTTAATTGTGTGAGCAAAATCTTGTAAACAAAATATAAGCATATTGATGTCGCAATAAGACATTAAACTTATGACCTTTTTTCAGAACTACAGAGTGGATTTGAGGAAGCCATGATTGAAGCCAAAGAACTTGCAATAACAATGAACATTGGGCCAGCATTTCCTACATGTTGTGTGATTCATCGAAAGAGGCAATTTGATGAGAGTGCTAATGAAGAGGTGAGACATTCTAAAGAAGTTTCCTTGAGAGTAGGTTTGAACAATTTGCCATATATGAAAAAACTTTTGGGTTTTTGTTTGATTTGAAGAGGTTAAATTCAGAAGATGATAATAGTTTGAAGATGAATTGCCTCAACCTTGAAGGTTTTCTAAAACATGAGAGTGTTTCTAATATTGATGGAGGAGATTTATTTGCAGAATTAGAGGTTTTGAAAGAAGTTTTGCCGAAAGAGACAAACAAAGCTGTTGAATTATTGGACTATTTGAAGTTAATGGAAGGCTGTTTTCCAAATGAATGCATCATTGCTAACAGAATAATGTTGACAATACCATTTTCAGAAGAAGCTTTTCGAAGTTGAAGTTGAACAAATCTTATCTTCGATCAACCATGTCGAAAGAAAGATTGAACGGGTTGGCTATGATATCAATCGAAACAAAGATGGCATCACAACTTGATTATCAAACTGTAATTAGTGATTTTGCAGCTAAACATGCTAGAAGAGTTAGGTTTAAGTGACACTTTAATTTTTTATTCACCATTTCTTTTTTATTATTATAGATTATAGATTCACAAACAAGTTTGATGAAGTTTGATAATATTTAAGTCATTAATTCTTCTTAGGTTTTTTTACTTGTATATGTTGGGGGCCCATTTTTTATGTTCGCTAGGACCCCCAAAACCTCAGGGCCGGCACTGAGCCCGAGCAATAGCCTTGTAGCATAATCACATGCCATTTTTTTTGTGGGGCTTAAAGTGCTGAAGTCCAGACATATAAGAGAGGCAACGGTAGAGACCAACTACATATTGGAGTACAATCAAATTCAAGACCAAAAAGAAAATGGTCATCAAGAAGAAGCTAACAAAATATCTCAACATGACGATCCAACACACCCTAAGAGGGAGAAATAAATGTACTCATTTCGGACTAGGGAGGTTGGACTTCAAGTGGACCAATAGAAAAGGATCACATATAAATTTACTCTTCCATTTCTTTAAAGTTATTAAAAAATAATCGTCCGCAATAAAAATAGCAATCGCTCCAGAATATTTAACATTACTAGAGAAAACTTAAGGCACTAAGGGAGTATAAAGGGAAAAGCACATGAAGCCTAAAGTTCTCTTCAGGCCCCTGTAGCTACTGATTATGAATGAAAGGAGTCTATTTACACTCGTCAAAATAGAAAAATAAGAACCGAGTAAAAGAACTAACCCGGCTGCATTGCTAGAGGTGCCTCCTTTCTCCAACAACTCAACTTTTGCTCCCCACGACCGGTCCTTAACCTTCAGCAATCAGATGCAACAATTGCAACATCAAAAACAAACGCATAGAGTCAAGAGCAGGGAAAAAGTACCAATATAGAGAAGCTTGGGCATTTATACTAAACAAAGTTCAAGGCGCAGCACACTGCACTTGCTCGCCATGGTTTCGGCCTGGGTAACCTCCAACCAAAGCAAAAGGAAAAGGACAGCCAAAAAGGGATAAAGTTCCCAGGCCCTCTAAATATGCAATGTTTGTCCTTCATTATACAGCTTTCTCTACTTTCAATTCTCATAAATGTAAGCGAACTAGTAGACAAGAGAAGGAAAACAGGTCTACACTACTATGTTGATCAGAGTACAATGTCAATCAGACTGAATCTGAGTAGCAGTGTACTTCATGTTCGAAAAATACTCTGTGCACAAATTCCACAAGGACAGGAGAAGTCTCTCTATACTTATAGAGCCAACATATGAAAATATCCATAGGACGATAAACTGTACTTCACAAAGACAGTCTAGCAATATTTGATTATTCCTCCATTTTGTTCGCCCAATTTTGAAGATAAAAACTCTGCTTTCATACTGTGGGAAATCTTCATGCATCCTTACCGAAAATCTGTTCTTATTTTACTATTTTCTTCTTTTCAGTTTTTGCAGTGGGATAAATATTCCAAACCTTCTTGAAGAAAGAAAGGGAGAAAGAAGGTGAATAATAGTAACATCTCGTACCTGGGCATCAGCAAAAGTTCCTCCACAAAGACCAGCATCATATTTACCCACAGGATGAAACATAGGGCAAACTTCACGACAAACTTTGCAACTAGTTTCAGCTTCGGAATTCAAAAGAACCTGCACGATTATTAACGTGAGTGATAAAAAACAGCACTAGACAATCTACCTAAATTCATTTTTTTTTTTTTTTGATAAATAAGGAAACATATATTAAAAATGAAGGCGTCTAAGCAGGAGACGCGTCCTCGTACACGGGACATATACAAGAAACCAACAACTAAATACCGACAAAACTATCCGAAACATTAGCTAAATTCTCCCCCTCTGAAAGGTTCAGCTCTAAACACCACATCACCATAGAATGTATAACATATTTCTTGAGACAATCTACATCTGCTTCGATATTATCGAAAGCCCTCGTGTTTCTCTCTAGCCAAATGTTCCACCAGATCGCAAGAGGAGCTGTAACCCAACACTTATTTTTCCTCCTCCGCTTGTACACAGACCACCCTTTCAGAAATTGACTAATCGTTCTAGGCATGACCCACAAGATTCCAGCCATACTGAACACTAAAAGCCAAAGATCCCTCACTACCAGACAGTGAAGAAGAAGATGGTTTACCGTCTCTCTTCCTCTTGTTTACACATAAAACACCTATTCACGACAACCCTCCCTCGCAGCTTTCCAGGCAAAAAAAGCCACTCTCCTCGGAGCCATGGTCCCCCAAATCTCCTTCCACGGGAAGTTAGGACTGACCCTTCCTTCAAGGGAGGAATAATAGGATCTCACGGAAAATCTTCTGCCCATTGTTTCTGCCCAAACAACTCTATCTTCCATCTCCGCATTTCTATTGAAGTCATATAGCATCCCAAACATCTGATGAATATCTTCAAGCTCCCAATCTTGTAACTCCCTTCTGAACATCGGAGTCCACGAGTCTATTCCATTATGGTTATCCGCTATCGACTTTACCATTTCCTCCTGATTAACAGCAAGATCAAACAAACTTGGGAACCGATCCTGAACTGAAGCTTCACATCTCCGTACCAAATGTCTTTCCAAAATCTAACCTTATTGCCCTTACCAACCTCGAACCCAATATGCCACTTGAAGGAGACCCACCTCTTCATAACCCCCTTCCAAACACCCACCCCATGAGAGCACGAAACTTCCTTAGGGTACCAGCGATGTCTTCCTTCGCCATACTTCTCCGCTACTAAACGCCTCCGCAACGCATCTCTCTCCACCATATATCTCCACTGCCATTTTCCCAGCAAGGCCCACAGACCACCACCCCGAACCCCAGAGCATACTGATCTCCAACTCATTAAATGATACTTCCGCTCCTCCGTCCCCCCATCCCACAGGATATCCCTTTCTAATTTTTCCAATCTACTAGCCACCGAGATAGGAACCACCAATCTATTAAATTCATCCTAGAGCATTTCAATGTTCAAGGAGCTAGAAACGAAAACAAGACCTAGATCCACGCACAAATTAGTTTCGCAGCATCAGATAGGAAACATGCATTTGCAGTTTATATAATAAGCCAACAAGAGCATGTTATTTTTGCTCACACATCAATAAGTATAAGATACAGAAACTGTCACTAAGAAGTGAGCTCACAATAAGGTCCAAGTAAAGTGTCCTGAATGATGGAATATGAGAAAGGTTTTTCTAAAATGAAATTAGCAATGAGTTTCAAGATGAACATGAATGTACCATAAGGACAAGAGATGAGAAAAATGCATTTGGGAAAGCCTGGACTAAATATGTATTCTGCCAAGGGCATCATTAGTTTGAACAAGGAAAAACATGCACACTACATGTATGCCCCACAAAAGAAACAATGCAAGTCGGTAGTAACGGTATCAAAAAGAGAATGTCAAAAAGATTCACAATGCATGGTCATTAACATTGAACAGCTTATCAAATATCATACCTGAACCATCCTGTGTCATTTTGACGCACCTCACTACCCAGCCAAAATCAAGATTGAGTTCCGCAAAAAACAGTTCTGGTGAGGCATCAATCCAAAGAGGATCTGTATTCCTAGCTGTGAAGGTGACATGTGCCCAGGTTTTAGAATCCAACATAGTACTAGGGACAGAGTCATCACCAAAGCGAACGCAAGCTACAGGCTCCAAAAGCTCATAAACACCTTCCTAGAAAACAAACATTACAACAAAAGGATAAGAAGGTGGAGAGAGATAAATACGGAATAGGAGGAAGAAAAATAGCCAAACTTAGTTAGCATACCTTGGTTAGTGCATGCCAATTTAATGCGTCTACTGCATAGCCCTTAACAATTAGTTTCAACTCCTCATCCTCCTCGGGATAAAGTTCTTGAACAATATCTTTAAAAATATACGTTTCGCTGAAAAGTGGCATAGATACAGATATCACTCTAAATACCGTATTTTAAAAAAAATCATAAATTCATTAAATAATAAATACACACCATCATAGACCTAAGAGTAAAAAGACTATGAAGTATCAAGTTGAACATCATTGCTTGCACAAGAAGGTGGAAGATGCAACAGAGGTGGAGTTTGGGGGTGCGAGTGGTGGGGGAACAACAGATGAAAAATCTCAACCCCATCCACAACTAACAATACAAAAACATTCAAAAAGAGTATTAACCCAATCCACATGACACCAGATTTACCCAATACCCCTCCGATAGCAATTTAGGGTTGATGATAAGACATACAAATAATAATGCAACCAAAAACACCTAAAAAGAATTCATTGGCTGAGACAAAAAAAAGTATGTCAGCAGCATCGAACAAAGATTTGATACCCAAGTGAGCCACATATAACTCAAAACAGCCAGATCAACAAAAGTAGGGAGAGGGTATTACCACAGCAACTTTTTTGCAGATTCTTCACGAGTTATCAATGTCCCCGCATGAGGGGCTGCTCACATCCACACAAAAACTATCAAATAGAAAACCGGTAAAACTTACAATAAATAATTGGAACGACATTTCAGATGGTGTAGGACACCATCCCAAGAACAAAGAATATGAGAGTATATAAAAGGAAGCTCCTTAAAAATTCTACAGCTCGTGATAAGAAAAGGAGAAAGGATGTATCTTACAATTATATCTCCGATAACTACCCACTTCATATTTCCCTAAAGGGTGATAAATGACACCTAGAGGATGACAAGTTCCACAACCACATGGAAAGAGGGGATTACCTACAATGCAAAAACATACAGCAGATTAAAATACATAGCTCTACAACTAATGGTGAAAGAGGACCGTTTGTACATTTCAGACAAAAAAGGTGTCAAGATGAAAATAAGTTAAACTGAAAAAAGGAGGAAAAAAAGAGCTGAAAACGGCAAACAAGGGTAAAAAAGTACTACCTCCGTCCCAAAATGAGTAATCATGTACCAAAATGATCATGATTACTCATTTTTTGGGACAAATCAAGCATACCTGGCTCCACATGTGTACAAGTATTCACAATTCCACCAGTAACTTCAGCAAAGAAGAGTTTGAGTTTTCGGGAGGAATCCTTGCTCCTAGCAATAAAGCTCAGGTGATAATATGAGGTCCTTGGATACATCCAACTATGAATGCGTTCCATGTACAAAGGGTTCACAAGCTCAAAACAACACTGATTCAGAAAAACAGGGTGGAGAATGACAAGGTGAGCCAAGTAATAATGCAACTACGAACAAATACTTTTTTCCTTTTGTGGTCACTTTGTCAAATTCCAAGATGGACATTGCAAATATTTTTATTTTTTCGTAGGTATAAACTCTACAAACTACAATAAGATGCTAAGATTCACTGTATCTTTAAAAAAAATTATAAAAAAATCTTTGGCAAATATTAATACAAGAATTGGTGAAACTGACAAAAAAAAATGTAACTCTTCGTCAAAGGGGAAGGGGAGGGACCAAGGGAGTAAAAGAAAGAGAACCTGGTGATTGGAATTGTAGTAATCCACAGCCGCGCTTGCAAAACCCAATAATTTCTCCTCGTAACTTTTGGGAATTATGGGACTGGAATTAAAAACAAAAATATTAATATTTAACAATTCAAAATCTATCAATCTCATGTTTGAGCGAAAATCCTAACAGATCGACCCCTCTCCCACACACAAGACCCCAAAGGACCCATCAATTTGTAAACACACACACACAAAAAAACGAAAATGAATAAAGTGAATTTAATCGAATTACTGAAACTAGTAAAAGCAATAAGATCCGATCACATATTTCCTTATAAAGCTAAGCAAACCAATAGATGAAGGAAAAAAAAACTTACGCAGGAGGATCTGTGCCGCTTGGCCGATAAATAGGCGCGTCGTCTGGCAAATAACAAGGTGAACTAACGTTCATATGCTCGAAGCGTCCTTGAATCTCCATGGCCACCGGAAAAATTATGTTGGTTGACTATTGAGTATTGAATGATGGCAGACGGGCCAACCGGAGACGGTTCGAAGGAGAGTCGATCTTTTCTTGTTTTTCTCTTCCAAGAGGGTGATCTTGTTCTTCTAGAAGTCTAGAAGTATCTACAAAACCACACTAGATTAAGAGCTTTAGATTACGTGGGTCGGCATTGGGTTAAATTAAGAGCCCAATGTCGAATAGAGTATTGGGTTTGGCAAATACATTTCCACCAACCCAGACCAATTCGATAACCCAACCGAAGACCCATTATGAAACCACATAACAATGCATCGAATAATGTTGAGCAAATTTCAAGCGGGTATAATTTTAGAAACGTATTTTCATCTAGATCCATCAATTTTTTAAACATTTCATATAATTACAAATTGGTTATCAAATGACCATTAATGAAGACAAATCTCATCCGAGTTGTCATCTAGTTTCTGATGCCAAAAAAATAATGTTGATGTCATCCAGTTTATGATGTCAAACTCAGACATCAGGTTACTGTCAAACCCCATCCAGTTTCTGATGTCAAACCCAAGCATCAGGTTGCTGCCAAATCCATGCATCAGCTTAACTGGAATAAACGATGTCTAATACTAAAACCAAGCATCGGGTTGCTATCAAATCCAAGCATCGTTCTTTGCTTAAACCCCATCCGGCTTCGATGCCAAACTTAGGCATCGTGTTGTCGTTGTCGCCAAATCCAAAATTTGTCTTGACCACCCATTCTAGTCAATGGCCTCTTTTGATTTTAGTAAAACCAAATGCTCATCTCTTTTTTCCTCATTCTTTCTCCCCATCCACATCCCCATCATGTTAGTGATATCAACACCAACTCTCCTACTAATATTTTCTTTTACTTAAGCTTAACAAGTCGCTCGCGTAAACCCTTGAATTCTTATTCTCACCCGCCATTCATATGGTTTGAAAGCTCGAATTCTTCACCGGTGAAAATGTTCTCTTTGTTAATTTGAAGCGAATGTCGATAATGATAGTCGTCGTTCGCATCGATCTTCTTGCCATCGAAATTCTTGGGGTCTCGGCAATGAACAAAGAATGGTGTGACGACGATGAAGATGTCTTTGAGGGGGGATTTGGAGAGTGCATGAGTAATTTTGAGGAAGCAACGTTGTCAATACGACATAAAGGGCAGTGACGTACTCTCGCCCCAAAATTGTACTTAAAAAATATGTTCAAAAAATAACTGGATTCATTTGAAAACATGTTTTAAAAGATGTATCAGCTTGTAATATGTTCAATAATATAGGAATAATTGTGGATTGGTACACTTTAATAAAATTGTAACCGCTCCACTACCTTATTTTTTTCCCAACCGGTAAAGTGTTTTTTGAAAATTTTGTTCCAAAAATATCTCTTCCTTCGTCTCCTTCCCATTTCTATAGCCTTTTTCCACACCTTCTATTGCACTTTTCTTTTGGGAATTATCTTCCCCGAAAAGTGCACTCAAACGAAAATCATGCGAACGGAGTACCAATTAAGACGCATGTTTCTTTCTATTCACTTCAATTATCGAATGAACCCAGAACTGTATAAGCTAGAATTTAGTCGAAAATCCTTTTATACCAACACCAAAGATGGAACTGTATAAGCTTCCATGGATGGGGAAAATAAAGAGATAGAAAGAGATAGAGAAGAAGAAGAGAAATGAGAGAACCGCAGAGAAAAAGTGATTAAAGAGAAGGAGGTGCGATGTGTATTTCTCGGCATTAAAGATAAACGATGCCTAAAATTTTGAGCAACGCCCAATTTTTTTCCTTGCAATGCCCAAAATTTTGAGCTGTGGCTTTTGCATTGCAACGCCTAAAATTTTGAGGGACGCCCAATTTTTTTCTTACGACGCATAAATTTCAATTGTGGCTTTTTCCGCGCGTCTTTCCTTCATTAAGGTATCTCCGTCATTTTTCCTCCAAAGGTGTACTGTAGCGGTTAAATAAAATTATCGTGGACTTTTGGGGTTATATTTTCTCCACATTGTACTGCCCCGGTTATCACCCAATAATATAGGAAAAATTATGAGTCGGTCCCCTTTCTTAAGTTTTCAATCGCTTTAGTTTTGTGTTTTTTTAAACCAGAAAAAGTTACTTTTGGGGGCGAAATGAATATGATACCCTTAATGAATCGAAGGCACGCTACGGAGATCAATTACTTAGTGCATCGCGCTGCATAGGGGTGGGCAAACGGGTTCGGGTTTTCGGGTCCCGAATCGATCGGATCGGATCGGGTATTTTCGGTTAACGGGTTACCCGAACCCGATCTGGAAAAAAACGAGTCAGTTCTCGAGTTTTGCATTGGTACCCAAAAAACCCGATTTTCAGATGACTAATTATTGTTATTTTTTATCTTTTTTATTACATTAAACCAACTAATCAACCACTTATGACTTTAGTCTACTCTTAAATCACATTACCATTACCAATACCAATACCAAGCAATTGCAAACCTACCAAGCACAAAAAAAATGGTTTTTTTTTTTTAAATTAAAAAAAGTGGTTTTAAACATAACAGGTTACCCGAACCCGATTTTGCGGATACCCGAAGAATTCAGGTACCCAAAGTACGATTACCCGATTTTTTCGGAGCGGGTTCAGGTAGTAAAATTCCCTACCCGTTTTTCGGGTATCTGACCCGATAACCCGAAAAACCCGAAATCTGACCCGATGCCCAACCCTAGCTGCATCGACTTTTGTACTGCAATGCACTAATTTAAATTACTTAATCTAATTATGCCTCGCAATGCATCAATTTAAATTACCAAATCCAATTATTGCACCGTGATGCATCGATTTAAATTACATAATCCACTTTGCAGCTCACTTCACCAATTTTATGCACCGCGATGCATCAATTTAAGTAACCAATTGATGCATCGCGATGCAAACTGGGTTTGAATGCATCTCCTTTGCCTTCTTCTTCCTCATCATTTGTCGTAAGCCATATTCTTCATCATCTACCTTCGTCCATACTAAAAATCATTCAACTCAGCCCAGATACATTACAGTATCGTAATTAATGATAGGTCGATCTCCGTTTCGTTACGCAACAATGGTGATTTTCAAATCTAATGTATTTGCCGAAACTATTGAAAGAGACGATGACATTTTTGTAACAATATTTTGAAAAATGAAACTTTAGCAGTTGAAAAAAAAACAGAGGAGTGAATGTGTTACAAATTTTGAGAAAGGGACCGACCTGAATTTACCCCGATAATATATTTCAGGAAAAATCTATATATATTTTTAAAGTTGGTGAGGAGCACTATGATTGTGCCACATTAACACCTTTTGATAAATCTTCATTGTAAAGCATACATGTAAAGGCTTTAAAAACGTTTGGTTTTCTAGTTATTAACTGATAATAATAAATAATAACAATATGATAAGGGGTATTAGTATTAGTGTACATAACTTCTTCTATCGTTAATAGTAGAAGACTTATATTTAAAAAAAAATTACAATTAATATTACTTCTAACTAATATGAGATAAAACTCTTCAAGGTGGGATATGCATTGGAAATTGAAACATTTAATTAACATGACATTGGAAATTGAAACAATTTGTTTTGTTGTAGTTCCTATATATAATGACAAAAGTAATTAGCACATCCATATGTAGCAAGATCCCTTCAAAATGCACTTACCAAAAATAGGAAGATATATATAATGAAAAATGTAATTTGTTTATCTCAAGATTGCTAGATAACCACTGTAACTAATTACAAAATAAGGATTATATTTATATATGAACACATATACAAGTATTGACAAGTAAATTAAAAAACATAAAAAGCTATTAAGAAATTAAATACCATCAATCTAAGAGGCAATGTCTTTCTCTTTTTACCAATGTGCAAGGGAAACAAGAATAACAATTTAAAAAATTTATTATACTATAAGATCTTCCTATATTGATATTAATTTACTTGTGAGTTTTGTTAAGACAAATTCTATCCATAGAAGCTAAAGAACAAGTACATAGTGAAATATAATTTGATGAACAATTATGGATCCTTAAAGTCTGACATGTCTAATTTTATACTCAACAAACATTACTTACTCAGCCATAAATGCTTGTGACCACTTTTGTTGCGTATAACCAAGTAATTTCACCGGCAAAATTAATAGCATCAACCAACGAGCTCTAGCTCAACTGGTACTGCTCACTTCTCCTAACGGAGAGGTCGGGTGTTCAAGTCTCACTAGAGATACCTTGGACTTTACAACCTTCAATAAAAAAGTCGGGTGTTCAAGCCTCTTCAGAGGCAATGTTGTTGTTCAAACCTTACCTAAAGGCTCCATTTAGCTGCTCGCTTATCTTAACGGAGAGGTCGAGTGTTAACGCCCCACCAGAAGCACCCTGGTGCATCATTATTCTCAATCGAGAGGTCGGGTGTTTAAAGCCTCACCAGAGGCGCCATTTGTTCTAGCCACACCAAAGGCATTATATGTCGATAATTGTAGACTTTCAACGCATTAAAATATTAAAAAGTAAGGGTTGGGGTAAGGTGTATGTCTCATCCAACCTTTAAAAAAAAGTAGTAGCATCAGTTATGGCATGTTGGATAAATGGACTTTTAAAGATCAACGTGATCCTGGTGAGAGGTGACAACATTATTATTACCGGATTTCATTTTCGCTCATTGACATTGTAGAAAAGCGATGATGAATATGAGCAAGTAGATCGTAGATATTTTGGTCATTTCGAGGGAGGGATGACCATAGGAAGTATGTAATTTGAGTCGTTTTTTCTTTGGTTTATCGTCATTTGAATTTGTTGTGTAATTTTTATTATCTAACAAATATATATTCGTTTAAAGATGTATTCTAACATATATGTATATATATATATATATATATATATATATATATATATATATATATATATATATATATATATATATATATATATTTATTTATTTATTTATTTATTTATTTATTTATTTATTTCAATCATGTAATAAGCAATAATTAAATTCACTTATATTTTTATCCTTACATTTTAATTATGTGTTTAATTTTCATAGCACACTAACTAAAAGATAAAAAAATTATATTAATATTGATTAATACAGATTACGTGCATTTTGTTATGTGATAGATAGTAGTAGTAATTGTACATATTTAATCATAGTGATCGTAGTAGTAATCGTATATATTTAATGACAAACGTTGTATTTAAAAAATATTCTAAAATTTATAAAATATTTTATTTATTTATTGTATTCTCTATTAATAATTTAACATTTTCTTAATCGATGTGTTATAATAATTTCAGTTATGTACATCGAACTCACAATATTTACGTTACAATTATATTTTATTTATTATCGTTAAGGTTTTTAATCGTGATATTAGTTTTACACACGGGTGTAAAGCTAGTTATTTCTAATAACTCACTTCTAACACCATACTTTAAACATTCATATCTTATTCATCAAAAACTTGATTTGGACAAATAAATATATCATTTCGATGCTTTTACCGAGTAGAACACATTTGCACAATTACTTTTGCCAACAAACAAATGACATGTAAATAAATTCGTACCTCAAGTTACACAATTTTTTTTACTAAAAACACTATTTTTTTTAACAAGTATTATTCTTGAAATCTTGAAATCTTATTCATCAAAACTTGATTTGGACAAATAAATATATCATTTCGATGCTCTCACCGATTAGAACACATTTGCGCGATTACCTTCACCAACAAACAAATGACACGTAAATAAATTCGTGCCTCAAGTTGCACAATTTCTTTCACTAAAAACATTAATTGTTCAACAATAGAAGAGATGTATCTCACATTGGTTAGAAATTGATGTTGGTTTTTAAAATGTTATTATTAAGTACCAATAGAAGAGATGTATCATACATTAGTTGGAAATTAATGCTGGTTTTCAAAATCATTTGATAAAAGACTTCAATCATTATTACCAATAGAAGATGTATATCTCATATTGGTTAGAAAATGATGTTGATTTTAAATTATTTTATATTATTATAAATAAAAGAGATGTATAGCACATTGTTTAAAAAGAAATGTTAAAGTATTTAGACTAAAGACTTTCACTTTTACAAGATATGTATCTCACATTGGTTACAAAATATTCTACTATTATTACAAATAAAAGAGATGTATCTCATATTGGTTTGAAATTGATATTATTTTTGAAATATTATTATTAATTACCAATTGAAGAGATGTATCATACATTGATTAGAAAATGATGTTGGTTTTCAAAGTCTTTTACCATTATTACCAATAGAAGATGTATATCTTACATTGGTTAAAAAATGATATTGCTTTTAAATTATTATTATTATTATTATTATTATTATTATTATTATTATTATTATTATTATTATTATTATTATTATTATTATTATTATTATTATTATTATTATTATTATTATTATATATGTATCACACATTTGTTATAAATTGATATTGGTTTTAAATTATTATTATTACCAATAAAAGAGATAAATCTTACATTGGTTAAAAAGTGATGTTTGTTTTAAGAGTCTTTAAATAAAAAGACTTCTACTTTTATCATCAGTAAAAAAGAAGAGAATAGATGTATCTCATTATATAGAAAGAGATATTGGTTATATATTTTTTTAGATAAAAAAAACTTTTACTACTATTACTAAATGATGAAATGTATTCCACATTGGTTAGAGAGTGATGTAGATATTAAAAGTCTTTTTATAAAATGTTTAACACTAATAGAAAAAATATGTATTTCACATTGCTTAGGAAAAGTGATATTGGTTTAAAATGTTTTTAGATAATGTATCGCATATTGGTTACAAAGAGGTCCACATTATTTAGAAACAGATATTGGTTATAAAATTCTTTAGATAAAATATTTTTTATGTTATTATCAATATAAGAGATGTATCGCACATTATTTAAAAAGTGATGTTGGTTTCAAAACTCTTTAATTAAAATACTACTACTATTATTATTTTTATGTTATAACCAATAGAAGAGATGTATCCCACATTGTTTAGAAAGAGATGTTGATTTCAAAAGTTTCTATATAAAATACTATTATTATTACTGTAGAATAATGTATCTCACATTTGTTAGAAATTAGTGTTGGTTTTAAAAATATTATTATTACCAATAGAAAAGATGTATATCATATGGTTAGAAAGAGATGTTTGTTTTAAAAGTCGTTAGATATAAGAGTTATATCATTATTACCAATAGAAGATGTATATCTCACACTGGTTAGAAAGTGATGTTGATTTTAATTTTAGATAAAAGACTTTTACTATTATTACAAATAGAAGAGATATCATACATTGGTTAAAAATGATGTTGGTTTTAAAAGTCTTTAGATGAAAGATTTTTAGTTTTATCATCAATATAATAAAAGAGATGTATCCCACATTATTTAGAAATAGATGTTGGTTATAATTTTTTTAAATAAAATATTTCTATTATTATTACCAAATCAGGATATGTATCTGTAAGTCCAGATGGCAACTGTTAAGGCTAGAGGGGGGGTGAATAGCCTTTAAAAACTTTTGGGGGTTGATTTGAAAATCATAAAATATTGGCTGCGGAAGATTTGATCTTGTCAGTCAACTGAAGAGTTGGTCTGTTGGCTGACACTTTTGAATTTCTTTAAGCTGAAGAAAGTTGGTCAGCTGGCTGACACAACAGTTTTCAACAGAAATTTGTTTTAATGTTTTGATCACTGAATATAGAGAAGAAATTTGAACACAAGTTAACTAAACAAGTAAGCAAACAATTGTTGTTAACTGGCTGACACTTAATTAGTTTAACAACTTCTTAAGTGTTAAGTCAGTTAGCAGAAAAATAAGAAATGGCTGACAATTCAGTTGAAGTGGTTCACAGATAAACTGCTACGTCCACTACCAAGTTTGTCAGACTTGGATTTTTGAAGTGCACTAATTTTATTAAAAATCTAATTGATCTCTAATGGATCAGTGTACAACAAAAGACCGGTGTTTGGGAGAATGATTGAGAAACAATCAAACTCGTGCGACAAATTGACTGAGTTTGAATTAATATGAATTGAAGTACTCAGTGTTTTGCCTAAACAATAACTAGAAAGAAATTTTCAATGGCAAGTATCTAGCTAAAGTTTTAATGAAGACGAAGACTGAGAGTTTGTGAGTGAAAGGTTTCTTGACTTTGAAATTCTTCAGATTCGTTGTCTTCACCAATGCTTCCAATGGGTATATATATATAGTCTGTGCGAGCAACCCGTTAGGAACACATTTGAATTTTGAAAATGTGTTATGACAGATGCAAGATCACAAAGGATCTTGTGAGATATTATTTGGCAGGACATCTATCACAAACACAAAGTGGGAAAGAGTTAGTACTAGAGTATGTTTAAACAA
The DNA here is from genome assembly GCA_013146195.2 of Codonopsis lanceolata. Classification (NCBI taxonomy): domain Eukaryota; kingdom Viridiplantae; phylum Streptophyta; class Magnoliopsida; order Asterales; family Campanulaceae; genus Codonopsis; species Codonopsis lanceolata. Next base: position 151,553,535 of record CM028377.1, on the reverse strand, counting down.
ACAAGGAAAGATAAACTCATTCAATAGCGTATGGATCGGTGAAACGTTGGCTGACAATAATATTCAGCTGACCAATTATAAGCTACTTGTCCTGGCTGACAATCAAGTGAAATGTTTTTAAGCAAATCTTTTAAATTTTAAGATTCAACAATCTCCTCCTATTTGCTTAAAACCATTCACTTGAAAGCAGAAAGCCAAGAATTTTAAAGTTCCTGCAAAATTTTTGTTAGTACCATAATGTAGTGACTGAAATCATAAAAGTAATGCCCAATGTGAGGTACAACTAAAACGAGAGTTTGTTCAAAGTAAAGAGAGAGATGAAATGTTCCATAGACTGATGTGGATCCTTCAGTTGTTTTGGACTGCTTCAACTGATGGACCAACTTCACTTCATCTGCTCGGGTTCTTTCTGCATTTGAGTTGCTTGTGGCTCAACTTGAGCATCGCCGCTTTTCCAAGACGCCAGAGTCACCGGGCATCGCACTTTAAAACTGCAGCATCGCTCTTGCTTTCGCTTCTCCTCCTGAATGGTTTGAAGCATGGCAGCTTCAGCATTGAAAGCACGATTCTGACCATTCTTGTTGATAGAGCAATATGGTCCTCCAGTCATCCATATTAGCTTCACGAGGAGCACCAGCAGCAATGGCAGCTTGCACCTCGGTGGTAATGATCTGGGTGAGGTTTGGGAGCAGAGAAGCGACTTGTTGTTGAATGGTAGCAAGCTGATGTGTATGACGTGTGAGGGCTGACTTCATATGCAAGTGATGAGCATATAGAAGGTCAAGCTTAGCTGACAGAGACATGGAACCGTAAGAGGTAGGCGGAGGTTGGCCGGCGAGGTGCATCGGAGAATAAGCGATGTGTATGAATATCGGCATCCTCGTGGTCGGGGAAAGAAAACATCCATGGGGTAGGCTGGGATTTGGGCTTCAGGCTCAGGCTCAGGTGAAGGGGTAGGCATGTCTTCGGGAAAGACTATTTTAGTGCCGGTGGGATGTAGCAAGGCTTTTGAAATTATTTTTCGTTGAAGTCGAGCTCTCCTACTGGCTAACTGAGATGAAGAGAGAAGAGACTCGTCCTCAGAAATGGATTTAGAAGAGTCAGAAGATGAGTCCATGACAGTCTGGTCCAGAGAGTTTTCAGGGGAGAGGGAACCATGATCATCTTCTTGGAAAGGTGCGGGTGACAGTGGGTTTGAAGACAAAAACTGGACTGACAGAGAGGGTGTGGGATGTGTGAAGAGATAAATCAGGTAGAATGAGCAGTGGAGAGGCTTGGTTTGGGTGAGTAGGGAGGTCAGTTGGAGGAAGAGGAAGAGAAGCAGCTGCAGTGTCAGCTGAGGATATAAGAATGGCAGCTGAAACCACAGGTGCAACTGACACAGTGGGTAGAGAGGCAGGAATAGTGGCAGTCAAGGGAGGAATGGATGATATGACTGACATGAGGGGAACTGATGGAGGAATGGCTAAAGTTTCGGGAGCAGAAGAGGGAGTGGCTGACACAGGTGGTGCAGGTGGAGGCATGGCTGACAGAGATTGAACAGGAGTAGGAGTGTCTGAGACTGGTGAGATGGAAGACAGGGTGACTGTCATGGTTTGAACAGGCTGAGGGACTGACACTACTGTAGTTGAGGGAAGAGGAACTGAGGGTTGAAGAGTTGGGACTGATATTGGTAAAGTGGGGAGAGCAACTGAGGTGGTTGGAATGGAAGATGAGGCATCAATGACTGGAGTGAAGGATGGAAGGGAGATGGGTTGCAGGGTTGAAGTGGAAACAGCTATTGGCTGAGGTGAGACAGAAACAGGTATGGTGGTGGCTGACACTACAAATGGGACAGCTGAAGGAGTGATGTGAGAAACAGTAGGAATTGATTCAGTAATTAAGGGGGCTGGCTGACTAGACATAGCATCTGGAAAGGCTGTGTCCATGGAAGCTCCTCCTGGCATGGAGGCCATCCGTCTGTGCAACTCAATGTAGGCTAGATTAGCAGTGTTTACGGCATCCTGAACATACTTATTGGCCGCTCTCTGGATCCTAGCTAACTTTTCAGGCTCAACCGAGGGTTGTTCCCAGTCTTGGTTAAGTTCATCATCCTCAGGCAGTGCAGGTCTGCCAACGAGGAAAGGATCATTTGGAGGGAGAGCTGGAAGATTGTGGACCTTACTGTAAATGGTCCAGGCCAAATAAACTAGTTCATCTTGAACAAATCTATCATTAGAGAGATAGAATCTGTTCCAAAGCAGAGGAAGAGGGTCAAAGTATTTCCCGTAGTTTGCTACTAAGTCTTCTTGGCTAAGATTGGGAGTAGCAGGATACAAAACATATGGTCTCCTTTTCAAGTTATGGTCTATATACTTTACTGGGTTGACAGGGGGTTTGTCAGATTTCTTCTCCTCATGAAAAGAGAGGAGAAACTGAACAAAATAGGGCAAATGATCAATGGGAAAGACCCAGTTTGGAGGAATGGGAACAGGATTTGCTTGATAATAGGAGTGCCTAGGATGAAAGGTAGGATTTCTAATGGGAGGGAAAAATTTTATTGGAGCAGTGTTTGGTGATTTGGGATCAGAAGGGGGAGAGATGGGAGCAGGATCAGCTGTAGTAGGAGAAGAGAAAGGGACAAAGGTACGGATTATTTCAGATTCCTTCTCGCCTCTTTTGCAGATATCAGCCGCTGTCGCCTCCTCCTCCTTGGTTGCCTTCTCAAGATCGCGACCTCGGCATATCACCTGGCCGACCGACCATTCTTGGCCGACCACCGACCGACCCTTGGTGGGCCGGACTCGAGTTGGCTTAACACTTGGTCGAGCAAACTTCTTGACCGACCATCATCACCGGCCGACTAGATGACAGCAAGGGCTTGAGTCCTTGTTCTTTTTGGTCTCCTACTAGACTAAGCTGGCTGAGGCTCCTGACCAAACCTGCTAGAAATACTAGCTCTCCTTATATCAGCAGCAACATATTTCTTGATCTTGACTGGTTCAAGATCACCAACATTGATGAATATGTGCTGAAGAGCTGGTATGGATCGAAGGAATTGGTTGATAATCAGGTGGTGAGTCAGTCGAGGGTTCCCAGCTTCCATGTTGTCCTTGTACTTGGCAATGTTTACCTTCACGCATTCTACCAGAATGGCTCCCCAATTCATTTCACAATTTTCAACAATTCCTTCCATAAGGAACAATTGAGCCTCTGTAATCTTGTCATGACCCCCAGACTTGATTATCAGGCACTTATCGAGCACTATGGCTAGGGCGTAGTGAAGAGGAGCAAAGCGGTGTTTGTGCCTGTCATATGCAAGCTCCACTGGGACCTCACCTCTCATGGTAATCCAGCCAGATTGCTGGGTTACATCCGGAACGGTGTAGGTCGTAGAGCCGTCGTCATAGAGACCGGGGAAAGCAGCTGAAATGGTCTCCGAGTCGAACACCACTGGAATACCTCTGATATTACCTATGAGAGAAAAGGGATCAGCTGGGTTTTCTTCCATTCCCATGAAGAATTCCTCAGTCAGTTGACAACTGTAGGTTCGGATGGCGAATGATAGAAGAGGCATTAACCCATTTGCAGTGATAAGGTGAATCAACTCTAGCCCTAGAGGTTCTTCATTAAGAGAGACAACATCAAGAAGACATCCAATGGCTGTGTTTAAGGCCATTTCCTGAAACAAGAAACAGACAAGTTAAGAACTTGTTAAAAACAAAAGAAAGAAGAGGGATTTGAGAGAAGTAGAGAGTACCGAAAGTGTTTAGAGATAAAATAGGGTAAGAAGATTTTTGTTTGACCAAGTACGTGGCGTTGTGTTCTCCGGTGATACCACACTCTGTTCAGAGTGCTTTTATGGGTATCAATGGAGTTTCCAGCCGATATACTTAGATTTTAGGGTTTTGAGGAAGAAGAAGAAGGATTTTAGAGAGAGAGAGAGAGAGAGTAATAGAAGACTTTTAGTGAGAGGAAAGGTAAAATAAAAATGGGACAATGAGTGGGTTTTTTAAAAGGGGATAAGATACGTACGGATGCTTATAGTGGGTTTTAAAAGCCAAGATATGGAGTGTAGTGATAAAGTACACAGAATTTTGGTTTTTGTGATAAAAATAGAAATTTATGACAGATAGTCATTATCACAATGATGAGCCGTTTTTGTGAAAACACGTCATTTCAACCGCCAGAGTTGGTGGGTTAGTGGAAAGGTCATTTTGGTTTTTCAAGAAAGCTTCGCGAGTTCCAAGGAAAATAAATGGCGGGAAATAAATGAAGAAATTTAAATAAATTTGAGATTAAGTCTTAGCTGAGATACGATCAGCTTTGACTTAGGGTTTAGAGACTACCGACAAAGGATCGTTAATCACTACATTATCGCTTCCTAAATTTGTCGGACAATTTGTCGCTAATATGTGTAGCATAAGAGTTTGTCACATCGGCCGACAATATTTATTCAAGGAATGAAGAGAAGTTTTGTCAGCTAATGGTTGTCAGCTGAGAGGCTTTGATGTACAGGAGCTTCATGTGTCAGCTACTGGCTGACAACTATTCCTTGAGTTACTGGCTGACCATTTGCTTGCTGATATAAATTGTCAGTTTGAGGCACAAAAGCTGAGGTATACTCTGCATAGGTTAGTTAATCCGAATGTATTGTTCTATGACATTATAAGCATTCCTAATTCTCCTCTTAAAAACTCAAATCATCTTTTGGCTTTTGTAAAAATGTCGCCTAATTGGAATTCAAGAGAACATATTCTAACTGAACATTTCCTTTTTCAACATGATCTTTCAAAAAATGATATCTGATGTCTATGTGCTTGGTTTTAGAATGCATGACAGGATTTTTAGAGACTGAAATAGCAGAAGTATTATCACAATAAATAGGACAAGTTCCCATGGGCATTTCATAGTCCAAAGAATCGCCAAGCCATCCAAAGAATTCGAGAACAACAGCCTTCCAAAGAAGAATATATTCAGCCTTCGCTGGAAACCGAGGCTTGCTTACATGCCCATGAAACCAGCCTGCTTCCAAGGAACCGACATGTTCCACCGGTGTTTTCTCATTAACTCGCAGTCGCAAGGTCAAGATCTCGAATATCCCTGTTAAATTAAATGAAGAGTCTCGATACCAAATGCCAAACTTTTCAAGATCAATCAAATATCTAATGATTCTTTTGGCCGCAATCATATGAGATTCCTTAGGATTAGCTTGAAAACGAGCACATATACATACAAAGAAACATGATATCGTCTCAGTAGTTAAATAAAGAAGAGATCCAACTATACCTCGTACTCGCTTGTATTAACCGGCTTACCCTTTTCATCGCTGACTAGATGACATTCAACTCCCATCGGGAGTGTTTGCTGAATTTGCTTTCAAGATTGTATTTCTTGATCGGCTTTCTAGTGTATTTTGATTGATGAATGAAAATTCCTTCCTCAGTTTGCTTGATTTGCAAACCTAAGAAGTATGTTAGTTCTCCCATCATACTCATCTCAAACTTTCCTTTCATGAGATGCTCAAATCTTTTGCACAAAATTTCATTAGTAGATCCAAAAATAATATCATCAACATAAATTTGGACTAGTAAAATATTACCTCAGTGCTTCAAAGAGAAAAGAGTAGTGTCAATTTTACCTCTTTGAAATCCTTTCTCCATAAGGAATTTGGATAGAGTTTCATACCATGCTCTTGGTGCTTGCTTAAGACCATAAAGGGCTTTTCTCAACTTGTATACGTGGTCCTTCTTTTTGAGGTCAATGAAACCAGGAGGTTGTTCAACAAATACTTGTTCTTGAAGGTCTCCATTTAAGAATGCACTTTTCACGTCCATTTGGTATACCTTGAAGTCCTTGAAGGGTAGCATAGGCAAGAAATAACTGATGGCTTCAAGTCTTGCTACAGAGCAAAGTTTGGTCATAGTCAATGCCCTCCTCCTGCCTATAACCTTGGGCTACCAACCTTGCTTTTATTTCTTGTAACATTTTTCTTCGTCCAATTTGTTTCTCGAACACCCATTTTGTTCCAATGACTTGTTGATTCAGGTTCTAGGCACAAGTTCCCAAACTTTACATCTTTCAAACCGATTCTTTCTTGCATGGCCTCAATCCATCGGGATCTTCCAAGGCTTCATCAACCTTTTGGGTTCAATGGAAGAGACAAAAGCATGAGAATCAAGAGTTTCATTTCGAGCTACTGGTTCTTAGACCAAAGAAAAGGTCTCCAATGATATTTGAAATCGATGATGTCTAGCTTCCCTAATTTCCCTGGAAGATCAGAAGAGGCTCATTGTAAAGGTAGAGAAGGGGTGTGTCTTGACCGAATGACTTCAGACTAAGTGTGTCACCGACCGATCTATTGTGATAGGATGAGATTGTCACCGTCAAGGTGTCTGTCTGCTTAGGTTCATTTTGAGGGTTTAGAGTTTCGAGAAGGAGTTGAAGATGGAGGATTATTTTGAATTGAACTTGTAATATTTCCTCGCCTCAAATATTTCAAAATTGTTAGTAACATCGGGGAGTTTCATAAAGCTCAATTAAACTTGATTCATCAAAATTAACATGCATAGATTCAACAATTACTTGAGTTTTTCTATTATAAACTCTATATGCTTTACTATGCTTGGCATAACCAACAAAAATACCTTCATCAAATTTTTTCATCAAATTTACCTCTGTAGTCTCCACCATTGTAATGAATGAAGCATTTACACCCAAAGATTTTGAAGAAAGCAATATTTGGTGTTCTACCTCTCCATATTTCATAAGGAGTCTTACCATGAAATTTGTTTATAAGAGATCTATTTTGAGTAAAACACTGTTGTGTTGATGCCTTCAAAAATATTTTGGCAATTTTGCTTCAAATTTAACATTGTTTTACCTCGCCTCGATCAAAGTCCTGTTCTTCCTTCATTCGCCTATACCATTTTGCGGAGTTCTTATCGCTATTTGAAAAGTTATGATCAATTCCATGATCATCACAAGATGTGTCCATCCCAAGATTTTTGAATTCTTACCATCATTGATCTAATCTCACTTATGATCTCACATTCTTTTTTGAGTTTGAAGGATTCTAATAGGGGAAGTGAGAATCTTTGTAAGTCTCATCTTGGATTGCATCATCTCAACCCAAGTATATCTAGAATAGTCATCCACAACAACTAATGTATACTTGTTTCCTCCTAAGCTTGCAGAGTTTGGCCAGGCCAAATAAATCCATGTTTAGAAGCTCAAGAGTTTTGGTAGAAAGATATTTTTGGTTTAAAAGGGACTTTGTTATTTTTCCCAAAATACAGCATCACATTTTTGTCAAGGACAGCTTTTATGGAAGGCAAACCTTTTACCAAATCTCCTTTCAAAGTTTTGAAAGATACTTAAAGTTTAAATGTGAAAGTCTTTTGTGCCAAAGCCATCTTTTTGGAAATGTTATTTGCTACTAGACAAATTTGAGTACTCGTTATTTAAGGAAAGTAAATCTATAGCAAAAAACATTTTTCTAGTACCAAAGAAATTTCATTTGTACTATTTTTGATGAAACAATGTGCGAGGAGAATGAGCACTCATACCTTTATCATGCATTGTGAGATACTTAGAAGATTGTGTTTCGCACTTGTACCAAAGAGACATTTTCAATTATTATAGATCCTCCGATAATGGATCCGTACCGATAGTTTTCCTTTGAATTGTCCCCAAAGATTGCGAAGGTCCTTTTGTCGCAATAATATTAGTGAGTTCAATGATCCACCATGTGTCCGAGCATCCATCTTTCTAATATCCATAAGTCTTGAATGATCATCACCATTAAGCATACCGAAATATGAATATTTAAATCATGGTACCCTTTATGCTGGGTCCAAAGGGTTAGTTTTCTTCAGATCCGCATTTGCCTGTAATTTGGCTTTTTAATTCTATCGTAGGTTTGAATCTATATAAGCACTCATGTGTCCGATGACCAAACATAGAACAAATATTACACTTGTGATAACTAGGTTTATCACTATCCGAGGAGAATTCTTTGATTCTTTTGGATTCACTTGAGGTCTTAAAGAAGAACAAAATTTATTGGCTGAACTTGTCAGCCCCTTCTTCTCTCGAATCCTCCTTGTCGCCTAGTCGACACTTGTCGCTGACCGACATTTGTCGTTTTTTAAGTTAACCGATTTTGAGGTTTGTGACCGTAAGACCGACAACTTTCATTGTTCACCTATCCTTTTTGTTGATGTTCCTCTTGTGCCGATTCTTATTTTCTCGATAAGTGAATGGTACAAAGATATGACTAATCCTTGTCCTTTTTCGAATCTTAGGTTCACCTTTCACATCGTTCGATCTCACAATCTTCATCATTTTTGAGTATCCAAGACCATGTTGGTCTTCATGATCTTTCTTGTCCGATGATAGTTTCTTACAGTTTTGACTTTGAATAAGTATCAACAACATTGGTCGTCGAAGATTTCTTTCTACAAGGTCAAGAATTTGGGCATCCGAGATTTTGCTTGAATCTCATATTTTTCATTGAGACTTTAAGTTCCAAAGAACTTCTTTGCTGAACTTTGTAAAGCTCATTGATCTTTTAAGCTCACGCTTTTAAATTCTTTCAAAGTCACTAGATAAAGAAAATGATTCTTTTAAGTGTTTCAAACTTGGAATACATTTCTTGCATTTGTTCCAACAAATCATCAACACTTGAGTCGCAAGAATCTT
>CM028377.1:151458293-151544753 GCA_013146195.2 Codonopsis lanceolata | reverse complement strand
GTTATATGAACAGAATACCTGACTAGATATGTAGAATAGAAACCACTTTTTCCATTTCTCTCCAAAACGCATTTTATCCAAGAGATAAATCAAGAATTCCCATCTAACATGATCATAGGACTTCTCCACATCCAGCTTGCACTGGTTCTCTGCTTCTCACCCTCGAATCCACCACTTCATTAGAAATCATAGCTGCTTCCAGAATCTGACGATCACCCACAAATGCGTGCTGCGAATCAGAAATCACTTGGCCAATCACCTTTCTCATTCTGTTCGACAGGACCTTAGAGATCAGTTTATATATGCTACCAACGAGGCTCTTAGATCTGAAGTCTTTTAACTCCTCAGCCCCTTCCTTTTTAGGAATGAGAGCCATAAACGAAGTATTTAGACTTTTTTCGAATCCCTCCTCAAAGAAATAGCGGAAGACCTCCATAATATCACTTTTAACCACTGCCCAACAATGTTTGAAAAATTCAAAAGTAAATCCATCAGGGCCTGGATCCCCTTTCAGACTACCCAAAGCCTCCACCACTTCCTCTTCATTAAAAGTTTGTTCTAAATATCGCCTGTCCTCCTCAATCAGGGTTTTGAATGTAATCCCATCTATTTCCAGATCTCTATCTCTATCTTCCGAGAACAACTTTTGGTAGAACTCTACAAAGCCTCTACTGATTTGATTCACATATTCTGTCACATTACCATCATCGATATTCAGTCTGTTAATCTGATTGAAATTCTTGTGCGTGCTGGCCATCTTATGGAAGAATTTTGAATTTTTTTCGCCCTCTTTCAGCCAGAAAATCTTTTGCCTCCAGCTTATTTCTTCACAGATGAGCAATCTTTTGATTTCCAGCTAAGACGGGCTGCTTCAGATTCCCTTGGAGATCCTTCACCCTCCTTTTCATCCAGAATTTTCACTTCTTCCATAGCTTCCTTGATTTTGATCTCGATTCTCCCAAACACTTCTTTATTCCAGACTTTAAGGTCCTTTTTGTGAAGTTTCAGCTTTTTAGCGATTCTAAAACACGGTTTACCGACTAACGCGTAAGAATCCCACTTTATCCTAACCCAATCCTTAAATCCAGGAGCCTTCAGCCACATGTTTTCGAACCTGAATGGAGTTTTTCTTCTAACATTATCACCCCCAAACTGGAGGGTGATGGGGGAGTGATAAAAAAAAACAATTGGGGGGTCTCCTTCTAACCTTCTTTTACTGCTTTGATTAATTGATTGTATATGTCGAGAGATTTCACACCTCTTATTTAAGTTATCTATATTTACTTTTCAATTTGCAAATAAGCCCTTCATCTATATAATATATACTAAGTTGGATTAAAATTTAGCGGCCCTATTTTGGGGTGAAAATTTGGTGGCCCTAGGCAGCTTCCTAGTGGGCCTAGGCAATAATTCCTCCATGACCGCATTTGCTACACTCTGTTCACACTCCCGTCCATTTTCATCTTGAATTTACCTGGGGGTGGGCCGGGGGGGGGAGACCAATCAATGAAATTTTTGGGACTTTCTGATTTTGAGAAAGAACATTATCAAAGAAAGATTGAAAAACTTTCCTAGCCCGGATAACAATTTGGGGGCACGTTCCTGGTTCCTGTTGGACTGGGAGTTTATCACCTCAGCATTTCTATCCTTCTGGATTTGAAAACAATAAAACAGAACCAAAATATCCAAGGAATTCCTTGGATATTGACATCTTCCTTGCTAATCAAATTGTCTTTCAACCAATCATAGGCACAAGTGTTAACTTCTCATAAAGATGTATCAACAAAAAAAATCATGATTTTGCGGCTTTGATGCAATCCCGAATGATATGTAAAGATGACTCGTCGCCATTATTACATCTATCACAAGAATTAGGAACACATATGTCGTTTGGCTCTAAGGCTATTCAACATAAGTCTGTCATTAATAATCAACTATTCTTTCATACCTCTCTCTCTCTCTCTCTCTCTCGGTCCAACCCTAGGGTTTGTGGCCGTCACCATGGCTGTGGCCATGCCCAATTTTGTTCGGGGGATGCTTTTGAGTTGGTCGTAGTACAATTGAAGTAGGAGAAATATTATTTGCAATGCTGTTCCGGTGGGTGTTTGGTGGACCATTTGGAAAGAGAGGAATAGAAGAATCTTTGATAATATTAAGGGTTCGATGGACCACTTGAGAGACTGTGTTGGGTACTTTGTTTATGTGGTGTTCGGCGACAGATCATTCTCTTGGTCATTCTCTTATGGATTTTGAGAGTTTGTGAATAGCTTTAGTATTGAGTAGTCTGAATACCCTTAGTGTACAAAGGGCGCGTCACCTGAGGATCATTTTTATATATGCTCTTTACCTATAAAAAAAATTCAGCCAAAAAGAAGGTTATAAGTTTAGCTGGCACTTTCAATCTCCATCACCAATTCCAGGATAAATTGGAACTACAATGTTGATTAGTCTGCCGTTAATAAGAACTTTTGATATTTAAAATACCATTAAAATTCCTCCCCCAAGAGGGAGAATCCTCACAGATATGATGGGTCGGCAGATGAACTGCTCTTATAGCCTGTTTCTTGTCATTAGTTAAAACCATTACGGAGGTTGTCAAGACACCAATATCTGTTTCTGATAATGCTATCCACAGTAAATAACAACGTGGCTGTTAAAGCAAAAATTTAGACTACCATTGCCACACCACTCGTTATTCAAAAGATTCACTTTATACCCTTTACCAATGATTCATCTGATGCCATTGACCCCAAGGGGTGGGAGAGATGGCAAGGGCACTTGGGCAAAGATCTTGAGGTCCTTGGTTCCAATCCCCATACCAACAAGGGGTCACGCTAACCTATAAAAAAAAGATCCATCTGATGCCATTTTGGATAAGGGGCTGGGTCTGCATAATACTTTTCCAAATGCGAGAGCTGCATTGACTATTTATCCAATTTGTAACACTTTCACCTTTGGCGTACTTAGCATACATGATTTTGACCCGCAAAGGATCATTTTTTATTCACTAGTTGCCAAGCTAGTTTAGCAAGATTAGCTAAATTATTATCTGTAGCTTTGCGAATACCCAAATCTCCAAATCTCTTGGGTTTACATGATTTTGACCCACAAAGGATCATTTTTTATTCACCAGTTGCCAAGCTAGTTTAGCAAGATTAGCTAAATTATTATCTGTAGTTTTGCGAATACCCAAATTTCCAAATCTCTTGGGTTTACAAACAGTATCCCATCCCACAAGGTTGGTATTTTTGTCACTATCATTAATGTGACCCTAGGGGAAATTTTTATTCAACATATCAAGCTTATCACTGATAAACAAAGGGGGATGACACATTTGCATGGTTTAAGTAAGAATAGTATCGGTAACAGAACTGATAAGAGTTAATCTCCTTTTCACGTCCTTATTTGGCGAATGATGAACGCCTACGTCTTCTTCCCCAAATTTCTTTTCACCGGAGTCACCGCTGTCTCCACTACTGCCCCCGAACCTCCTCCCTCCATTATGGGCGGAGAAGATGGCTTTCTGTAGATCATGGAGGAGGTTCGCAATCGCTCGGAGAACTTGATGTTTCTGTACATTCCATTAGCTTGTGCTATTGATTGCTTACTCTTATTTTGATATAAAGATGTGAAATACATCAAAACTTATTATTTAATTGGTAGCAAATTCTTCATTGCAGAGTCCAAGCTGACATACCGGCTACGTGCAGTTGCTAAGAAAAGTGGTATCTGTGGATTTGAAGAACGAACATCTCTTATTATTTTGTCAGTTGCGTGCAACAATTCTCTTTGTGCATGTAAAGATATTGTATCAGATTGGGAAGTCTGCTTCAGTGTCCCAGGGATCTGTTTCTGAATTGTGGCACGTGATCAGAACCATTTCATGTGCCAAGAATTTGTGTATAATTTGGGGATTTGTATCGATGTCTTTGGCTTCAGATCTAGTGGTGGCTGGTCTCCTTAGTTCGTTAGAGAGACTTGTTTTGTGGCTTTGATTTTTTTGATTTTCAGTATTTTGCTGTTCTCCTTGAGACCTTGACTTTGCAAATTTTTATAAAAATCGAGGAGAAAAAGTTATAAATTAATTTCATTACATATATATATGCATTGAAATTTCGATTACTTGTTCACATTGTACAAATGATTGCTAAATCTTCCGATCGAAAAATATGAATAGAAAATGAAGGTGTCATCTAATCAGCGCCCATATGTGTCCAAAATTTCAAAGCTTCACCTCCACAAAAAAGGGCTTTACGGGTACCCATTGTCACCTTTTACTCCGTTGCAGTGTCAAAACACAGAGTAACCTTAACCTTTCCAAACTTCCATATTCAAAAATGGTGAACTGCGGCTATTTTGCCATCGGAATTCTATGAGGAGCAAGGAGATGTACGAAACATGCAGGACACTTGGATGACTACGACAATCCTCACTTCATCATTACTCCTGCAATGGTTACTCAAAGGTACAACTTACCGGTTTCAGTAGATTTATTTAAAACATTTGGGATGACGACATAGACAGTGAGACTACACAACTCAAAACATATTTCTCACTCTAAAAGTGTAGCAGCAAATATTGCACTCAAATCTATTTATTGTGCCTAATCTTCTTTCTTTCAGTTTACTCCCTAACAATTGAAAAATAACTTAGTGCCTTTTTAAGAGAAAGATTTGCCAATAACTTTGTGGCAAAACACACTTTTGGACCACTATACTTTACAAAAGGTTGTAATTAGACCACTTGAACTTTAAAATTTTCTGAGCGGCGATTGTACCAGTTTGCTTGCAATTTAACCCAACTTTTGAATAAATGTTAAGTTTGGACGTTAATTTATGTTAAATACCTATTTTGTCTGCGACTTCTTCGTCATCATCTTCTCATCAATTTAGAAAAAAAATCTCAAATTTGCACTGCTTACCAAGTAACTAATTCTGTAGCACTTTTACATATTGTATCCTTTGTAAAATACTCAGACCCTTGGTATCATTGTAATAGAAAGGCTCCCAACCATTTGAGATTTCTGAGTGGACTATTGGCTATAAAAGAACTAAATCTCAAATTAGGACAACCTGCGGACTTGAGGGGATGCTATTATTGCCCTCACATGTTTAACTCAGTTGGTTAAGAGCTAGTAGATTAGATACGGGATGCTACTATTGATAGAAACATTTGAAAGACCAAAAGCCAAAAGGTGGAAAAGGGGCAAGATTTCTCAACATTTTATACGTTACTTTTCCCAACACTGAAATGCCACCACCAGCAGTTAAAATCCCTACTTCCCCTCAAAAGTCTCCATCTCCTCCACAACCCTTTGTATATTCATTAGACAATCAAGAGAAAAGTCCTAAGAAAAGTTTTTCCTCTCCTCCACAGAAAGATCAATCACCCATCCCTAGTCCAAAAGAGAAGTCTTATGTTTAGACAAAAAGGAAAGGGAAGGCTGTTAAAAATCCTCTACTAGAAATTCCTTTTGTACATGACCCCACTCCCATAGAAATTCCTTAAGATACAGAACCTGGCTCTACCATCCCTCACAAAAAGTTGCTCTCTTCTCCACCTTAAGACAAGTCACCAGACATCAATGCCAATTGGATTGCGATAAGAGAAGAATGGTACAAAAGAGGTGAAATTCGAGTTGGTCTCCATTCAACAATTTTAAACCGCCCCATTTTCTTATATATTTTTTTAACCAGAAAAAGTCAATTTTGGGGTGAAAATAGGGTGTAAATCCGAATCACCGAATTGATGAATCAAATTGAATCGAGCGGTTTGGTTTGGTTTTGAAGTCACAGTGGTTCGGTTCGGTTTGAAAAAAATAAAAAATCAAGTGGTTCGGTTCGGTTTGTGATTTCTTATGTCAAACTGAATCGAATTGAACCGCCCTTCTATATATATTATAATCCCTAATTACTGATTTACTTTTTTATATTTTTAATTATTCCTTTGTGTTTGACAGCTACATGCCACATAGTCATGTACTCCTGCTTATTTTCCAATGTCCTCCATACCTTCATATTTATCTTTGATACAACTCATGAGCTCAAATTGCTCAATAGTCAATACACGAAAAGAACCCTAAATCTGATTAACGTACAAAGTTGAAAAAACACTAAATATTCTAGCCTATTTGTTTTGTTTATTGGTGCTGCTCTTTGTTCATCGAAGTTGATTAATTTTCTTAAAAATTTCTAGTATCTTTGATAATTTTTTGGGGTGCTGCTATTGGTATCTGTCAACTTCCAAGTTAATTTGTTAATTTTGTTTTTGTAATCAAATTAAATTGAATTGAGTGGTTCGATTCAGTTCGGTTTCGGACTTCGCGCGGTTCGATTCGGTTTGAAATTTTTTTGGAATCGATATGAGTGGTTCGGTTTGCGGTTTTAGCCCAAATCGAATTGAATCGAATCACTTACACCCCTAGAAAATACTACGATACCCTTAATAAACTGAACACGCGCGCACAAAAGAATCGATTCATGCTTCGCGAATCTAATTTGTGCATCGTGATTCAAAAATCGATGCATCGCAATTCAAAAGGTATCTAAGAACCAACAAACGTGAGAGCGATGGATCTTGACTTAAGTTCCAACTATTGAGAAGATCAACCTCCATAAACGTGGAAATCATGCTGCAGCCTGCGGTCAGGGGTTGCTCTGCGAGGATCTTCCACACTGAGATGGGCAGCAAATGTGAGGGCATCTCCAACCGCATTTTGCTTGACGAGATCGGCATGATGCTCTGCGAGGTACCATTCTTCTTTTACTGCAGCTCTCTATCACACTTTGTATAAATCTTTTCAATTCTAACTGAGGTGACCACCAAGTCTTTTGTCCTCTACAACTGATTTGTTGACAATAAACTCAAATCCAATGCGCTCGTGGAGGAGAGGAACAAACTTGTGAATCAACACGCCTCGAGCAGAGCTCAAGGCGAGTGAAGCCGCCGGATCGCTAAGGTCACCAAGCTCTTCCAGATCAAGCACAAGAAATCGACTCTGGAGTCCCAACACTCCTTCGCCTAAGCAACAAAAGAAAACCTGAACAAGTGTGTTCAAGAACTGCTCAAGGAGGTTGGCGACGTGAAAGTTGTTGCCGCCGAATGTGAATAGAAGACTCTCCCAAGTTTATGAGGAACAGTAGTTGGCCATCATTAAAGAGAGTTCAAGAGGTCTAACGACTTCGAGAATTTTCTAGATGATGAGATGACCCTGATTACTCTAAAGGGGTAAATCACACTATTCACATGGGGGCGAGTAGCAGTGTGGCCGACATTACCCCGACCATGATGGCCGAGTGGGGGACTACCCCCATGTGGTGCACTGATGCTCGACAAATCCATGCTCTGATTCCTTATATATCTGACGAGCTTGACCTCCTCCCCCGGTCAGAGTCAGACGCAGACAACAAGAGGCCGACTTGGACTCCAGCACCGGAGGGTGAAAAGGTGGTTGTTTTAATGGCCAACATATGGAGAGCCCAGGCGACAACGACTAGAAATCAATCTGGGCCCCTGCTACTAGTGCTCCCATTGAAGAGCCTGAGAATGACAAGGCAGCCAACGAGCAGGAGGAGGCTCCACTCAACCATGCACCAGGGCACACATGTTAGTATAACAGCATTGAAACAACATCACTATTCACTTGGCTATGCATTTTAGGAATTAGTACTAAAGAGATTATTTACGTACTTTAAACCAACATCTAGTTTTAACCATTCGGGGTATGAAAAAGGACCCAAGTCGAAGAGATTCCATTTGACCAGTCAAACTCCTCAGCAAAATCTTTAAGAAACTGCTTTAAAATCATACCACCAGAAGGTAGTACAACAAGTATCCAGATGGCGATCATATTCACTCAGCGGCCAGCGCAAACAATCGATAAACTGAATCTCGCTTGGGAATATCAACAAACACCTAGCTAGCGTTTCATAGTCTACAAACATAATCTCGCTTCTCAGGTAAATTTTCCAGAATCTCATGGGCTACTGAACCATGGTAGCTGTAGGCCGTTCTCGAATCGTATGAGGAAGTTTCGTATTGATTTCAGCGACGGTCAACAAGAGTTTAAAGTTGTTGATTAGAAGGAACAATGGTGAGCATCTTCTTTGGATTTTATGGATGAAGTTCAAGGATTGGTGGGAAGAAGGCCGAAGGAGGAGAAGGTGTAAAAGACAGGTTTGCCCTTAACAAATGATCATTCACATGATCAATTAACGGAGTAGCCTTTAACGGCATCCAACAGAGGGACTGATAATTGACTTTTTCAAAATACAGGGACCAATGGTGAAGTTGACCCTATATTTAAATACAAAAGATAACAACTATCTTAGAAGATTACAAACGTGTTTAAGGGAGAGGATTATGGAGTGTATTTACAGGCACAGCTAGTATTATATACAATATAAGATTAGGAGAGAATTAGTCAAGAGATTTGATTGGGTGTATCTCTATCAGGTATACCTATTAATGATCTACTTGATGAAACTCTTGAAAGGGTTCATGCTCGTTGGAGCCGGAGCCTCATTGTCAAACTGCTGGGTAGAACAATTGGGTATAAAGCACTTTGTTCGATAGTTACTAACTTATATCTCGGTGATGGCTATTTCCTCTTTAAATTTGATTGTGCTGAGGACTGTCACAATGTTTACTCCTGTGGTCCCTATATAATCCTTGAACATTACCTCACTGTCAGGCGATGGGAGCCTGATTTTAATCCCAAATATGCAACAGGGACTAAAACAACCATCTGGGTGAGACTCCCAGGTTTGTCGGTTGAATATTATGAACTGGAAGTTCGATTTAAAATACTCCATCCGTCCCAAAATTATCGTAGGGGTTGACTTGGAGCATGGTATTTGACTGGATTATTAATATTGGAGTAGTGCGTGATTTCCTTTAAAACCCATGAATATACAACCCAAAATTATGAAGAAAAAAAAAAGTAAGGATAGAGTAGTAAAATGATTAAAAAAGAAAACTTTCAAAAAGACAATGAGGTGGTCTCATGTAAGACGGAGCCCCATTTAGGAATTCGCGGGTTAATAACTAAATATGTTAATAAAAATCATAATTGTGAGTTTGGCAAGATGGTCGGAACAGTTTCTTCAAGGATTGGTCGACCAACAGTCACTGGTTTGAACTCCTTTAGCTGCATAAAATGGTTTTAATTCTTCTTAATGAGAATTATAAATTTACGGGTCATAATAAATTAATAATACGTTACAAAAAAAAAAACCAACTTGGTGAGATGGTTTACAATGAATTTCATAAGTTGTTTGGTTGTTTGATTGATTGTTTGAATTAGCTCGCTTGGTCTAAGGTTCGAAACTTCTTAGGATTGTTTTTAAGTTTTATTATCAGAGATGTGTTATTTTGACATTGTTTACATTTACGACCAATCAGAGTGTTACTTTTAGGCTTGACGTGTGTCACTTTGAGAACAAAAGTGTGTCACTTTTGGATAATTGGTGTCTTAGGTCTGATTAAGTTTTACTTAATTACTTTAAATCATAGTGTCACTTTTAAACATAGAATGTGTCGCTTTAAGTTTTACGTGTGTCACTTTTGGCAAAAAAATCATTTTTCATCTTTAAATTTTTATTCATAAGTGTCACGTTTATTATGTCACTTTTATGTATTAATTGTGTCACTTTTAGGCATTAGGTGTGTCACTTTTGGTAAAACAACTCATTTTTATAACCATACAATTTGTATCAATAAGAGTGTCACTTTTAGGCTTGGAGTTTGTTACTTTTAGGACTAAAATGTGTCACTTTTGAGCTAGTGATTTTAACAGCAATAACCAATTGAACACTACTGAAATATATCTTCTCATTCATAGAAATGTATATAATCCCAAGTGTCAATCATTAAAAACACAAAACCATAACTTTTTCAAGGTAAAGTATATATATTTCTTACTCAAATTTACAAAATTTACTGAAAATATGTCTAAAATAACCGAGCATTAGGAGTCTTGGAACCAAATTCCTTGGCTTGATGGGAATCAGAAAAATCAGTAGTCTTTTTCTTGCCCTTTTCAATACTTCCCTTAATTCTTTTTCTCTTTCCTTTCGTAACAGAGCGAGCAGGATCTAGGCATGTAGAAGATGAACTTGAAACACAAGATGATTTATTTTGGTCCGGTAAATTATTTAAGGAAGAGTGTCCCTTTTTAATATTAAAGGTGCCACTTTTTAGTATTAAATGTGTCACTTTTTAGTATTAAGAGTGTCACTTTTTGTATTAAGAGTGTCACTTTTTAGTATTAAGAGTGTCACTTTTTAGTATTAAGAGTGTCACTTTTAGTATTAAGAGTGTCACTTTTTATTATTAAGAGTGTCACTTTTTGTATTAATAGTGTCACTTTTTAGTATTAAGAGTGTCACTTTTTAGTATTAAATGTGTCACTTTTTAGTATTAAGAGTGTTACTTTGTATTTTAATAAAAATTATAATAAATTTTCATTTATAGTGTTAACATTAAAATGTGTCACTTTTTTTGTTTTTAATGTGTCACGTTTGGTTTTAAATGTATCATTTAGCATTTCGTCAAAGTCCGTTAGGATCTGTCAAGTATCCCAAGACAATTGATGCTAACGGATGGCTAACGGAGCTAACAAACATTGAAAGTGGGGGGACACCGGAGCAAATAGAGGAAATGAACATTAAAAATAAATTTTGTTGCTGGATACTTTGTATTTTAATAAAAATTATAATAAATTTTCATTTATAGTGTCATTTTTAACATTAAAATGTGTCACTTTTTTTGTTTTTAATGTGTCACGTTTGGTTTTAAATGTGTCATTTAGCATTTCGTCAAAGTCCGTTAGGATCTGTCAAGTATCTCAAGACAATTGATGCTAACGGATGGCTAACGGAGCTAACAAACATTGAAAGTGGAGGGACACCGGAGCAAATAGAGGAAATGAACATTAAAAATAAATTTTGTTGCTGGATACTTTGTATTTTAATAAAAATTACAATAAATTTTCATTTATAGTGTCATTTTTAACATTAAAATGTGTAACTTTTTTTTTGTTTTAAATGTGTCACGTTTGGTTTTAAATGTGTCATTTAGCATTTCGTCAAAGTTCGTTAGGATCTGTCAAGTATCCAAAGACAATTGATGCTAACGGATGGCTAACGGAGCTAACAAACATTGAAAGTGGAGGGACACCGGAGCAAATAGAGGAAATGAACATTAAAAATAAAGTCCGGATCATTCCCTTACGCTTCTTTAACTTTCCCAAATAAAACTGGCGTAGCACGAACATTTGCAAAAATCACACCTCTATCATAAACACTAGGGCCCCAATCTCGCAAATCTTCCAACATCTTCCATTCTCTAACCATCATACAAGACATGTGAATTTTTCTACTCAAGGCATCCGCTACTACATTTGCCTTCCCCGGATGATACAAGATAGTACAATCATGGTCCTTTAGTTTCTCCATCCATCTTCTTTGTCTCATGTTCAACTCTTTTTGAGAAAACAAATACTTCAAACTTTTGTGGTTGGTGAAAATCTCAAACTTAGCCCCATATAAGTAATGCTTCCACTTATGCAACGCAAAAATAATCGCAGCCAACTCCAAATCGTGTGTCGGGTAATTCTGCTCATGAATAGACAACTTCCTCGACGCATAGGCGATAACTCTACCATTTTACATCAGCACACACCCCAAACCTTCCTTAGAAGCATCGCTATAAATCACAAAATTATCTCCCCCGTTGGGCAAGGCCAAAATAGGTGCCGACGTCAACCGCTTCTTAAGCTCTTGGAAACTAGCTTCACATTTCTCGCTCCAAACAAATGGCATATTCTTTTGTGTCAATATAGTCATAGGAGTCACAATCCGAGAAAATCCCTCAATAAATCTCCGGTAATAACCCGCTAGACCCAAGAAACTCCGAACCTCGGTAACTGAACTAGGTCTCTTCCAATTCATCACCGCTTCAACCTTAGAAGGATCAACGGCTATCCCGGCGCTAGAAACTATATGCCCCAAAAATGATACTTCCTCAAGCCAAAAAGCACATTTGCTAAACTTCGCGTAAAGCTGCTTCTCCCGAAGAATAGACAAGACAATCCTCAAGTGTTTCTCATGCTCCTCCCGAGATTTCGAATACACTAGAATATCATCAATGAAGACTACCACGAAACAATCAAGATAGCTATGAAAGATGTGATTCATCAAATCCATAAACACCGCTGGTGCATTTGTTAACCCAAACGGCATCACTACAAACTCAAAGTGCCCATATCTAGTGCGAAAAGTTGTCTTTGGAATGTCTTTCTCTCTAACCTTCAATTGGTAGTAACCCCATCTCAAATCAAGCTTAGAATACACAATCGACCCTTGCAATTGGTCAAAAAGATCATCAATGTGGGGTAGTGGGTATTTATTCTTAATGGTCACCTTATTCAATTCCCGATAATCTATGCATAACCGCAAACTCCCATCTTTCTTCCTCACAAATAAGACCGGTGCGCCCCAAGGCGACACACTCGGTTTAATAAAGCCAATCTCTAGGAGTTCTTGCAACTGAATTTTCAACTCCTTAAGCTCCGCGGGCGCCATCCTATACGGTGCCTTAGAAATCGGTGAAGTCACCGGAATAAGCTCAATACAAAATTCTAGCTCTCTATCGGGTGGCATAGCATGGTCGGTAGAAAATACATCGGGAAACTCACATACTACCGGAACCTCTTCTAATTTCGGTGAAGACTTCTTCTTATCAACAAGGCATGCAAGATAACCTGTACACCCTTGTGACAATAATTTTCTAGCCCTTAGAGCAGAAATAAAATGCAAACCACTTGATGCATGATCACCCACAAATGTAAACTCAGGCACACCCGGCATAGAAAAAGTAACCCGCTTTTTATGGCAGTCAACTAAAGCATGATAAGCACATAACCAGTCCATACCGAGAATTACATCAAAGTCACGTATAGGTAGAACTACCAAGTCCGCATGCAAAGTGTGGTCATCCACCAATACATCACAAGATTTAAACACTTCAGATGCGAGCATATATTCCCCGAGCGGGGTAGACACTTCAAGCAAATATGGCAAGGGTTGAGGCAGTACACATAGATTCTCAATAAAGTGCGAAGCAACATAAGAATGTGAAGACCCTGGATCTATGAGAACTCGAGCCTTATGATCAAATATAGAAAGAGTACCTCCTATCACTGCCGTAGACCCCTGAACCTCACGCTGATCAAGCGCAAACACACGGCCTTGCACCTTAGGTTTACCATCCCCATCTCTCTTAGCCCCAGACTGCTGACCGGCACTACCCGACTGATTGGCCTTATACTTGGGACAATCTTTCCTCAAGTGAGTCCCGTCTCCACAATGGTAACACTTCCCATTCTTTCCCCAACACCTATCAGCTGTGTGTCCAGGCTTCTGACAGAACGAGCAAATCATAGTCTCGTTACGTGATCCTTGATGCCCCTGAGTAGAAGAAGTGTTGTTGCCCTGCTTCCCTGACTGTGGCCTACCTTGGCCTCCACCTCTCCTATCTCTGTTTCCTTGGTATCCCCTTCTGTTACCTGAATTATTCCCTTGATTATTGTTCTGAGTAGTCTGTCGTGCATTACTAGAATTATTCTGCTCCGGTGCTCCTCAATATCCTGCTCCACCTCATAAGCTCTATTAACTGCACTCCGATAATCAGTGAGCTTAAGTGCTAGAATTTGCGTCCTAAATTCAGTTCTCAACCCCTTAACAAACTTATGTGTCCTCCGTGCTTCAAGAGGGAATCAAATACGCATACAATAACGGCTCAATTCGGTGAACTTCGCGAATACTCCGCTACATACCGCCTCGCTCAAGATCATAAAATTCTTTCTCCTCTTGTTGCGAACCACATCCCAAGACATACTCATTTTTAAACTCCCTTTGAAAATTAGCCCAAGTAATAGGAACTTGTTGCATCTCCCAACTTTCCTTCAACACATTCCACCAATGCTCAGCGGCTCCCTTGAACTTAAATGTCGCTAGCATGACTCTCTCTTCATCGGTACACCCCAACATAGATAGTACCTTGATCATCTCTTCCATCCACAACTCAGCCTCCCTGGGTTTCGGCTCCCCAAGAAATGTACGAGGCTTCAACTTAAGGAATCTCTCTAGAAGAGTGGTGTCATTCCTCGGTCTTGGTGGTGGTACAACTTCCTCCTGACGAGGTGGTGATGGTGCTCCCCCGCCTTGACCTCCCCGGCCCGAAAAGCCATCAAGCCATCAACCTGTAACTCGCCATATCCGACCCACCGATTACTCGCGGCGTACCTCACCTGCCTCGACCGACCTCTCCTGGGCCTACCTCTACCACGGCCATTGCCATCCCTAGGATTCTCCATCGAACCCCTACAAGAATTCACTCGACGTTAGAATCAACACACAAATAACCAACCCACCTAGGCCATGGAACCTATCCTGGCCGACAGCTAACCTATAGCTCTGATACCAAGTGTGACACCCCCCAATGCGAGATCCCGAGTCGTGCGTCCCAAATAAGCAATAATACAAGCATGCGCAAGTAGGATTATAAAATTCATGTGGCGCAACATCGCATACGAATAACAACTCGGCTACACTTGGCCGGAAAATAACTTAAATAAACAAGTCATCGGCGACGTTACAGCCGGAACCCAACAACTACTCCTACAATTTTAACACATGCATAATAATAACCTCAACGGCCACAACATGCCGGAGAAACAACAACAATAATATAAATAAAGAGTGTTAAGTGGAAGGAACTGTAATGAACCAATAACATATAAACAAGCTCGACATATAAGTCGGCATACAAAAGATTTTAAGTATCAAGTCATTAAGTTATACTACAACAACAAAAACCCCAAAGTCAAGTCTAGGTGACTTGCTTCCCAACGTCCTTGCCAAAATAAAAGTCTAGCTACAAAACCCAAAAGAACAACCTTCTAGCTCGCAACAACCAACGCGGGTAAGGCGAATCTAGCGTGAACCGTCTCCTCGGCTCGGATCTAAGGAAAACAAAGCAAACAAATAGGGTAAGTCATAAAGACTTAGTAAGTTACTAAAAATGCATGTTCATGTCATAGCATGACATTTATCACAATCATGGTACATGATCATCATATAGCACTTAGCACATTATTCACGTAAGTGCGTAAAATAAATCATACAAGTAGGATATGATATAGTCACGACCGCTTTGTAGCTCATGCAATAAACTTTGTTACTGGTTCGTGCCATCGATGCTTTGTGAATTCATCGACTTGTACCGAGAACCTACTCGATTTGATTAGCAAGCCAATGCGGCACGTATTGATACGACAAAGGGGCTACTTCCCCACTGCGGCCCACAGTGGAGGTGTGTGTGAGGTCCCAGGTGCGGCGATCCATAGCGAGCACGAATCTCACAATTCGTGAAGGCGATGCATCGTCCCACCCTGACGTAATAAACAAACCAAATAATGCCAGCTGGACTCAATGTGATGCACAAGTAGATATTTACTTGACATAAACTAATTAAGAATCGAATTCGACAAGAGCGAACTCATCCGACCAAGTAGGTTATTAATATCTACCATAAATCATGTCAAGGCAATTAATTGCTCAAAACCAATCATACACATCAACTTGTTGCAAACAATTAAACCAAACTCATATTTGAGTAAACCCAATCAAACGGTGTCCAAACTTCATAGGGATTGAAACTAGAGTTCAACATGTTCAAATCTTCCCTAGAGTCAACTCCGTTGAGTCTTTACTATAAATTCCCAATTTTGGAGAAATTGAAGCTATGTGCTTCATAACCCAACCTAGGCCATTACCAAGTTCATCTAGGTTATAAATTCACCAAGGCATTGCAATGTGATTCATATTCATTATAGGGTCCAATTTTGAGGATAGAACACATAACAACAAATCAACTTATCATGTAGGCTTAAATTAGGGCATTCTCATATAGCACTTATTCAAGAAACACATATAATACATGTTTCTAACATGTTCATAATCTTAAATAGGCAAGATGAAAGAGTATTACAATCTTTACTAAGCATAAAATCCTCCTATACATGTTTCTAACAAACTCATACTTTCAAAATGTAAGATGAAGGCATAGGAAGCAAATATGTGTCCTCATTGACCTCATACATCACAAGCTTTGTTTCCTTAAGGTCAATGAGAACTAAAACAAAGAAGAAGATAAGTAACTTACTTGTATTCTACACTCAAGAAGGCAAAGGAGAAATCTGTTCGGTTGAAAATAATATACTCTTCAAGCTCTACACTTCTTATGGAGGTGGGTTGAGCAAATGGGTGAAGGATCATGGAGGAAGGCCAAGATGAATGCTTCAAGAAGCCATGGGAGAGTCTTGGAGAGGAGGAATCCCGTTTTTGGAGAGTGAGGGAGAGAAATGAGAGTCAAAATCTGCAGATGTGGTGTATATTGAGCTAGAAACTTAGTGGGACAAGTGTCAACATGATGTGGTCTCTTTAAATCTGATTTTTGTAGCTTAATTGATCACTAAAGCCCTCTTAATCCATTCTTAAAACTTGTTAGAGATGTTAGGACATAAGTAAGAAGGGTTATGGAGGTTTAGGTGGGGTTTAGAAAAGGTTTTGGATAGGGGTTTATAAGCAAAAATCGTAAAATAGCAAAACAGAGAAATCCTGATTCGGGGGACCTTGCGGCATGGTCCCCCTACCCTTGCGACCGCATCCTCTCAGGATGCACAACACTCCATTTTCTGGTTACCTTGCGGGGGCAAGGTCATTCCACCTTGCGAGGGCAAGCCCGGCAGACCCAAAATGACTCAAAACTCAACCTAAAAGACCCCCAAACACTTAGCCAAATCAAGGGGGTTTCGAACCCAAACAAAAATGAGTTTAAAACTCATCACAAGCACCCTAAAACAACACCCGAACAACTCAAATGAAGGAGGGAAAGAAGAAGAGCTAAACAAGCAATTCAACCGGCGATTCAACAAGCATGCAAACATGATTCTAAACATGTTAAAAGCTTCATGAATGACTTAAAAATGATTCTAAAACATTTATAGACTAAGTAAACATGCTCACAATCAACAAGAAAGTATGAAGGCAAGCACACAATGCTCATGCAAGAATCCGGGGTGTTACAATTCAGGTCGGTCCCTTTTTCAAAATTTGTAACACATTCACTCCCCTGTTTTTTTTTTTCAACTGCTAAAGTCCATTTTTCAAAATATTGTTAAAAAAATTGTCATCGTCTCTTTCAATAGTTTCGGCAAATACATTAGATTTGAAAATCACCATTGTTGCGTAACGAAACGGAGATCGACCTATCATTAATTACGATACTGTAATGTATCTGGGCTGAGTTGAATGATTTTTAGTATGGACGAAGGTAGAGGATGAAGAATATGGCTTACGACAAATGATGAAGAAGAAGAAGGCAAAGGAGATGCATTCAAACCCAGTTTGCATCGCGATGCATCAATTGGTTACTTAAATTGATGCATCGCGGTGCATAAAATTGGTGAAGTGAGCTGCAAAGTGGATTATGTAATTTAAATCGATGCATCGCGGTGCAATAATTGGATTTGGTAATTTAAATTGATGCATTGCGATGCATAATTAGATTAAGTAATTTAAATTAGTGCATTGCAGTACAAAAGTCGATGCAGCTAGGGGTGGGCATCGGGTCGGATTTCGGGTTTTTCGGGTTATCGGGTCAGGTACCCGAAAAACGGGTAGGGAATTTTACTACCTGAACCCGCTCCGAAAAAATCGGGTAATCGTACTTTGGGTACCTGAATTCTTCGGGTATCCGCAAAATCGGGTTCGGGTAACCTGTTATGTTTAAAACCACTTTTTTTAATTTAAAAAAAACCATTTTTTTTGTGCTTGGTAGGTTTGCAATTGCTTGGTATTGGTATTGGTAATGGTAATGTGATTTAAGAGTAGACTAAAGTCATAAGTGGTTGATTAGTTGGTTTAATGTAATAAAAAAGATAAAAAATAACAATAATTAGTCATCTGAAAATCGGGTTTTTTGGGTACCAATGCAAAACTCGATAACTGACTCGTTTTTTTCCAGATCGGGTTCGGGTAACCCGTTAACCGAAAATACCCGATCCGATCGGTTCGGGACCCGAAAACCCGAACCCGTTTGCCCACCCCTATGCAGCGCGATGCACTAAGTAATTGATCTCCGTAGCGTGCCTTCGATTCATTAAGGGTATCATATTCATTTCGCCCCCAAAAGTAACTTTTTCTGGTTTAAAAAAACACAAAACTAAAGCGATTGAAAACTTAAGAAAGGGGACCGACTCATAATTTTTCCTATATTATTGGGCGATAACCGGGGCAGTACAATGTGGAGAAAATATAACCCCAAAAGTCCACGATAATTTTATTTAACCGCTACAGTACACCTTTGGAGGAAAAATGACGGAGATACCTTAATGAAGGAAAGACGCGCGGAAAAAGCCACAATTGAAATTTATGCGTCGTAAGAAAAAAATTGGGCGTCCCTCAAAATTTTAGGCGTTGCAATGCAAAAGCCACAGCTCAAAATTTTGGGCATTGCAAGGAAAAAAATTGGGCGTTGCTCAAAATTTTAGGCATCGTTTATCTTTAATGCCGAGAAATACACATCGCACCTCCTTCTCTTTAATCACTTTTTCTCTGCAGTTCTCTCATTTCTCTTCTTCTTCTCTATCTCTTTCTATCTCTTTATTTTCCCCATCCATGGAAGCTTATACAGTTCCATCTTTGGTGTTGGTATAAAAGGATTTTCGACTAAATTCTAGCTTATACAGTTCTGGGTTCATTCGATAATTGAAGTGAATAGAAAGAAACATGCGTCTTAATTGGTACTCCGTTCGCATGATTTTCGTTTGAGTGCACTTTTCGGGGAAGATAATTCCCAAAAGAAAAGTGCAATAGAAGGTGTGGAAAAAGGCTATAGAAATGGGAAGGAGACGAAGGAAGAGATATTTTTGGAACAAAATTTTCAAAAAACACTTTACCGGTTGGGAAAAAAATAAGGTAGTGGAGCGGTTACAATTTTATTAAAGTGTACCAATCCACAATTATTCCTATATTATTGAACATATTACAAGCTGATACATCTTTTAAAACATGTTTTCAAATGAATCCAGTTATTTTTGAACATATTTTTTAAGTACAATTTTGGGGCGAGAGTACGTCACTGCCCTTTATGTCGTATTGACAACGTTGCTTCCTCAAAATTACTCATGCACTCTCCAAATCCCCCCTCAAAGACATCTTCATCGTCGTCACACCATTGCTGTTCATTGCCAGAGACCCCAAGAATTTCGATGGCAAGAAGATCAGATGCGAACGACTATCATTATCGACATTCGCTTCAAATTAACAAAGAGAACATTTTCACCAGTGAAGAATTCGAGCTTTCAAACCATATGAATGCGAAACTGGTGAGAATAAGAATTCAAGGGTTTACGCGAAGCAGCTTGTTAAGCTAGTAAAAGAAAATATTAGTAGGAGAGTTGGTGTTGATATCACTAACATGATGGGGATGGGGATGGGGAGAAAGAATGAGGAAAAAAGAGATGAGCATTTGGTTTTACTAAAATCAAAAGAGGCCATTGACTAGAATGGGTGGTCAAGACAAATTTTGGATTTGGCAGCAACCTGATGCCTAAGTTTGACATCAGAAACTGGATGGGGTTTAGCAGCAACCTGATGCTTGGATTTGATAGCAACCCGATGCTTGGTTTTAGTATTAGACATCGTTTATTCCAGTTAAGCTGATGCATGGATTTGGCAGCAACCTGATGCTTGGGTTTGACATCAGAAACTGGATGGGGTTTGACAGTAACCTGATGCCTGAGTTTGACATCATAAACTGGATGACATCAACATTATTTTTTTGGCATCAGAAACTAGATGACAGCTCGGATGAGATTTGTCTTCATTAATGGTCATTTGGTAACCAATTTGTAATTATATGAAATGTTTAAAAAATTGATGGATCTAGATGAAAATACGTTTCTAAAATTATACCCGCTTGAAATTTGCTCAACATTATTCGATGCATTGTTATGTGGTTTCATAATGGGTCTTCGGTTGGGTTATCGAATTGGTCTGGGTTGGTGGAAATGTATTTGCCAAACCCAATACTCTATTCGACATTGGGCTCTTAATTTAACCCAATGCCGACCCACGTAATCTAAAGCTCTTAATCTAGTGTGGTTTTGTAGATACTTCTAGACTTCTAGAAGAACAAGATCACCCTCTTGGAAGAGAAAAACAAGAAAAGAAAAGAAAAGAAAAGATCGACTCTCCTTCGAACCGTCTCCGGTTGGCCCGTCTGCCATCATTCAATACTCAATAGTCAATCAACATAATTTTTCCGGTGGCCATGGAGATTCAAGGACGCTTCGAGCATATGAACGTTAGTTCACCTTGTTATTTGCCAGACGACGCGCCTATTTATCGGCCAAGCGGCACAGATCCTCCTGCGTAAGTTTTTTTTTTCCTTCATCTATTGGTTTGCTTAGCTTTATAAGGAAATATGTGATCGGATCTTATTGCTTTTACTAGTTTCAGTAATTCGATTAAATTCACTTTATTCATTTTCGTTTTTGTGTGTGTGTGTTTACAAATTGATGGGTCCTTTGGGGTCTTGTGTGTGGGAGAGGGGTCGATCTGTTAGGATTTTCGCTCAAACATGAGATTGATAGATTTTGAATTGTTAAATATTAATATTTTTGTTTTTAATTCCAGTCCCATAATTCCCAAAAGTTACGAGGAGAAATTATTGGGATTTGCAAGCGCGGCTGTGGATTACTACAATTCCAATCACCAGGTTCTCTTTCTTTTACTCCCTTGGTCACTCCCCTTTGACGAAGAGTTACATTTTTTTTTTGTCAGTTTCACCAATTCTTGTATTAATATTTGCCAAAGATTTTTTTATAATTTTTTTCTTACAGATACAGTGAATCTTATCATCTTATTGTAGTTTGTAGAGTTTATACCTACGAAAAAATAAAAATATTTGCAATGTCCTTCTTGGAATTTGACAAAGTGACCACAAAAGGAAAAAAGTATTTGTTCGTAGTTGCATTATTACTTGGCTCACCTTGTCATTCTCCACCCTGTTTTTCTGAATCAGTGTTGTTTTGAGCTTGTGAACCCTTTGTACATGGAATGCATTCATACTTGGGCGTATCCAAGGCCCTCATATTATCACCTGAGCTTTATTGCTAGGAGCAAGGATTCCTCCCGAAAACTCAAACTCTTCTTTGCTGAAGTTACTGGTGGAATTGTGAATGCTTGTACACATGTGGAGCCAGGTATGCTTGATTTGTCCCAAAAAATGAGTAATCGTGATCATTTTGGTACATGATTGCTCATTTTGGGACGGAGGTAGTACTTTTTTACCCTTGTTTTCCGTTTTCAGCTCTTTTTTTCCTCCTTTTTTCAGTTTAACTTATTTTCATCTTTACACCTTTTTTGTCCGAAATGATGTACAAACGGTCCTCTTTCACCATTAGTTGTAGAGCTATGTATTTTAATCTGCTGTATGTTTTTGCATTGTAGGTAATCCCCTCTTTCCATGTGGTTGTGGAACTTGTCATCCTCTAGGTGTCATTTATCACCCTTTAGGGAAATATAAAGTGGGTAGTATTCGGAGTTATAAATGTAAGTTTCATCCTTTCTCCTTTTCTTATCACGAGCTGTAGAATTTTTAAGGAGCTTCCTTTTATATACTCTCATATTCTTTGTTCTTGGGATGGTGTCCTACACCATCTGAAATGTCGTTCCAATTATTTATTGTAAGTTTTACCGGTTTTCTCTTTGATGGTTTTTGTGTGGATGTGAGCAGCCCCTCATGCGGGGACATTGATAACTCGTGAAGAATCTGCAAAAAAGTTGCTGTGGTAATACCCTCTCCCTACTTTTGTTGATCTGGCTGTTTTGAGTTATATGTGGCTCACTTGGGTATCAAATCTTTGTTTGATGGTGCTGACATACTTTTTTTTTTGTCTCAGCCAATGAATTCTTTTTAGGTGTTTTTGGTTGCATTATTATTTGTATGCCGTATCATCAACCCTAAATTGCTATCGGAGGGGTATTGGGTAAATCTGGTGTCATGTGGATTGGGTTAATACTCTTTTTGAATGTTTTTGTATTGTTAGTTGTGGATGGGGTTGAGATTTTTCATCTGTTGTTCCCCCACCACTCGCACCCCCAAACTCCACCGCTGTTGCATCTTCCACCTTCTTGTCCAAGCAATGATGTTCAACTTGATACTTCATAGTCTTTTTACTCTTAGGTCTATGATGGTGTGTATTTATTATTTAATGAATTTATGATTTTTTAAAAATACGGTATTTAGAGTGATATCTGTATCTATGCCACTTTTCAGCGAAACGTATATTTTTAAAGATATTGTTCAAGAACTTTATCCCGAGGAGGATGAGGAGTTGAAACTAATTGTTAAGGGCTATGCAGTAGACGCATTAAATTGGCATGCACTAGCCAAGGTATGCTAACTAAGTTTGGCTATTTTTCTTCCTCCTATTCCGTATTTATCTCTCTCCACCTTCTTATCCTTTTGTTGTAATGTTTGTTTTCTAGGAAGGTGTTTATGAGCTTTTGGAGCCTGTAGCTTGCGTTCGCTTTGGTGATGACTCTGTCCCTAGTACTATGTTGGATTCTAAAACCTGGGCACATGTCACCTTCACAGCTAGGAATACAGATCCTCTTTGGATTGATGCCTCACCAGAACTGTTTTTTGCGGAACTCAATCTTGATTTTGGCTGGGTAGTGAGGTGCGTCAAAATGACACAGGATGGTTCAGGTATGATATTTGATAAGCTGTTCAATGTTAATGACCATGCATTGTGAATCTTTTTGACATTCTCTTTTTGATACCGTTACTACCGACTTGCATTGTTTCTTTTGTGGGGCATACATGTAGTGTGCATGTTTTTCCTTGTTCAAACTAATGATGCCCTTGGCAGAATACATATTTAGTCCAGGCTTTCCCAAATGCATTTTTCTCATCTCTTGTCCTTATGGTACATTCATGTTCATCTTGAAACTCATTGCTAATTTCATTTTAGAAAAACCTTTTTCATATTCCATCATTCAGGACACTTTACTTGGACCTTATTGTGAGCTCACTTCTTAGTGACAGTTTCTGTATCTTATACTTATTGATGTGTGAGCAAAAATAACATGCTCTTGTTGGCTTATTATATAAACTGCAAATGCATGTTTCCTATCTGATGCTGCGAAACTAATTTGTGCGTGGATCTAGATCTTGTTTTCGTTTCTAGCTCCTTGAACATTGAAATGCTCTAGGATGAATTTAGGTAGATTGTCTGGCGCTGCTTTTTATCACTCATGTTAATAATCGTGCAGGTTCTTTGAAATCCGAAGCTGAAACTAGTTGCGCAGTTTGTCGTGAAGTTTGCCCTATGTTTCATCCTGTGGGTAAATATAATGCTGGTCTTTGCGGAGGAACTTTTGCTGATGCCCAGGTACAAGATGTTACTATTATTCCCCTTCTTTCTTCAAGAAGGTGTGGAATATTTAGCCCACTGCAAAAATTGAAAAGAAGAAAATAGTAAGATAAGAATGGATTTTCGGTGAGGATGCATGAGGACGTCCCAAAGTATGAAAACAGAGGTTTTATCTTCAAAATTGGACGAACATAATGGCGGAATAGTCAAATAATGCTCGAGAGACTTTTCCTTTCTTTGTGGAATTTGTGCACCCAAAGTATTTTTCTAAAATGGAGTAGAAAGCTGATACTCAGATTCAGTCTGATTGACATAGTACTCTGATCAACATAGTAGGGTAGACCTGTTATCCTTCTCTGAGTCTACTAATTCGCTTAAGTTTTGAGAATTGAAAGTAGAGAAAGCTGTATAACGAATGACAAACATTGCATATTGAGAGGGCTTGGGAACTTTATCCCTTTTTTGCTGTCATTTTCCTTTTGTTTTGGTTGGAGGTTGACCAGGCTGAAATCATGGAGAGCAAGGGCAGTGTGCTGCACCTTGAACTTTGTTGAGTATAAATGCCAAAGCTTCTCTCTATTGGTACTCTTTCCCTACTCTTGACTCTATGTGTCTGTTTTTGATGTTGCAATTGGTGCATCTGATTGCTGAAGGTTAAGGAGCGGTCGTGGGGAGCCAAAGTTGAGTTGTTGGAGAAAGTAAGCACCTCTAGCAATGCAGCCGGGTTAGTTCTTCTACTCAGTCGTGATTTTAGCAAGGGCAAATTTGTCGGTACATTAATAAAAGTTCATGGACCAAATGTGATGGCGCCAATTCGCACTCTTATAATTAAACCTCCGTCCTCCCAACACAATAAATAGGTGAAAATTGTTAATCCAGGGAATTCAAATTGAAGAATTCAATGGAGGTTTACTGTCATCGTGGAATTAAGACTCTGATGTCAACTTCTTGGACTGGCTTCAACCCAAGCAGAGGGTTTTGGACTTGTAGTAATAGTCTGGTAAGTATTTCACTACAATATTTTGATAATTATTTTGATGTAGGTTTAACCTCCTCTTTCATCTTCGTTTTCGGCTAGTAGTATCCATGTGGGTTTTTCCTTTGGTTCAATCCACCACTGTGCCAAATGGCTATCGAGATTATATCAGGGTTGATACGAAGCACTAGAGAGAACAAAGCTGTAAAAAGCAAGGGAGGCAACCAAACAAGGCTGGGGACTACTTGGAAGTTTTTGTGGGTATGCCTTGTCATAGCTTGGATGATTCTTGCTTGGGTGATTTTCATTGGGAATGTAGATGAAAAATGCAGTTGCGAGTCAAGAAAATTGCCAGCAATTAATGGTCAGTAGGGTTGTACTTTGACCATCAAAAAAATTGCAGAACAAAGGACTAACTTTTGTTGTTGGTTTTGGGTTTTTGTAAGATTAGTTTTTGTTTGTCCTTGTAGTTTGAAACCTCAATTTTTTATGGAGCAGTTGTAAGCAATATTCTAAAAATCGCTAGGTGGCTACCAGGTGTCGGATCCGCCTAGTTGGGGGCTAGAATTAAAACATAATTATCCATATTTTTTATAATTTTTCTTAATATTATAAACTTAAATATTTAAATATACTAATAAAAATATCACCAAATAATATAAAAACTAAAAAAATACTACGATACCCTTAATAAACTGAACACGCGCGCACAAAAGAATCGATTCATGCATCGCGAATCTAATTTGTGCATCGTGATTCAAAAATCGATGCATCGCAATTCAAAAGGTATCTAAGAACCAACAAACGTGAGAGCGATGGATCTTGACTTACGTTCCAACTATTGAGAAGATCAACCTCCATAAACGTGGAAATCATGCTGCAGCCTGCGGTCAGGGGTTGCTCAAGAGGATCTTCCACACTGAGATGGGCAGCAAATGTGAGGGCATCTCCAACCGCATTTTGCTTGACGAGATCGGCATGATGCTCTGCGAGGTACCATTCTTCTTCTACTGCAGCTCTCTATCACACTTTGTATAAATCTTTTCAATTCTAACTGAGGTGACCACCAAGTCTTTTGTCCTCTACAACTGATTTGTTGACAATAAACTCAAATCCAATGCGCTCGTGGAGGAGAGGAACAAACTTGTGGATCAGATCAACACGCTCTGAGCAGAGCTCAAGGCGAGTGAAGCTGCTGTGACTGCCAAGGTCACCAAGCTCTTCCAGATCAAGCACAAGAAATCGACTCTGGAGTCCCAACACTCCTTCGCCTAAGCAACAAAGAAAACCTGAACAAGTGTGTTCAAGAACTGCTCAAGGAGGTTGGCGACGTGAAAGTTGTTGCCGCCGAATGTGAACAGAAGACTCTCCCAAGTTTCTGAGGAACAGCAGTTGGCCATCATTAAAGAGAGTTCAAGAGGTCTAACGACTTTGAGAATCTTCTAGATGATGAGATGACCCTGATTACTCTAAAGGGGTAAATCACACTATTCACATGGTGGCGAGTAGCAGTGAGGCCGGCATTACCCCGACCATGATGGCCGAGTGGGGGACTACCCCTATGTGGTGCACTGATGCTCGACAAATCCATGCTCTGATTCCTTATATATCTGACAAGCTTGACCTCCTCCCCTGGTCAGAGTCAGACGCAGACAACAAGAGGCCGACTTGGACTCCAGCACCGGAGGGTGAAAAGGTGGTTGTTTTAATGGCCAACATATGGAGAGCCCAGGCGACAACGACTAGAAATCAATCTGGGCCCCTGCTACTAGTGCTCCCATTGAAGAGCTTGAGAATGACAAGGCAGCCAACGAGCAGGAGGAGGCTCCACTCAACCATGCACCAGGGCACATATGTTAGTATAACAGCATTGAAACAACATCACTATTCACTTGGCTATGCATTTTAGGAATTAGTACTAAGGAGATTATTTACGTACTTTAAACCAACATCTAGTTTTAACCATTCGGGGTATGAAAAAGGACCCAAGTCGAAGAGATTCCATTTGATCAGTCAAAATCCTCAGCAAAATCTTTAAGAAACTGGGTTAAAATCATACCACCAGAAGGCAGTACAACAGGTATCCAGATGGCGATCATATTCACTCAGTGGCCAGCGCAACAATCGATAAACTGAAGCTCGCTTGGGAATATCAACAAACACCTAGCTAGTGTTTCATAGTCTACAAACATAATCTCGCTTCTCAGGTAAATTTTCCAGAATCTCATGGGCTACTGAACCATGGTAGCTGTAGGCCGTTCTCGAATCGTATGGGGAAGTTTCGTATTGATTTCAGCGACGGTCAACAAGAGTTTAAAGTTGTTGATTAGAAGGAACAATGGTGAGCATCTTCTTTGGATTTTATGGATGAAGTTCAAGGATTGGTAGGAAGAAGGCCGAAGGAGGAGAAGGTGTAAAAGACAGGTTTGCCCTTAACAAATGATCATTCACATGATCAATTAACGGAGTAGCCTTTAACGGCATCCAACAGAGGGACTGATAATTGACTTTTTCAAAATACAGGGACCAATGGTGAAGTTGACCCTATATTTAAATACAAAAGATAACAGCTATCTTAGAAGATTACAAACGTGTTTAAGGGAGAGGATTATGGAGTGTATTTACAGCTAGTATTATATACAATATAAGATTAGGAGAGAATTAGTCAAGAGATTTAATTGGGTGTATCTCTATCAGGTATACCTATTAATGATCTACTTGATGAAACTCTTGAAAGGATTCATGCTCGTTGGAGCCGGAGCCTCATTGTCAAACTGCTGGGTAGAACAATTGGGTATAAAGCACTTTGTTCGATAGTTACTAACTTATATCTCGGTGATGGCTATTTCCTCTTTAAATTTGACTGTGCTGAGGACTGTCACAATGTTTACTCCTGTGGTCCCTATATAATCCTTGAACATTACCTGACTGTCACTGTCAGTCTGTCAGGCGATGGGAGCCTGATTTTAATCCCAAATATGCAACAGGGACTAAAACCAGCCATCTGGGTGAGACTCCCAGGTTTGCCGGTTGAATATTATGAACTAGAAGTTCGATTTAAAATACTTCATCCGTCCCAAAATTATCATATGGGTTGACTTGGAGCATGGTATTTGACTGGATTATTAATATTGGAGTAGTGCGTGATTTCCTTTAAAACCCATGAATATATGATCCCAAATTATGAAGAAAAAAAAAGTAAGGGTAGAATGATAAAATGATTTAAAAAGAAAATTTTCAAAAAGACAATTATTTTGAATCGGACGAAAAGGAAAGTAAAACAATAATTTTGAGACGAATGAAGTAGCAAAATTGGTGGGTCACCCAATTAAGATGGACGTTAAGTCGTTAATACATCAACCCCGGATAGAACATCAACCGCGAATAGAGCTAAATATGCTCGTATTAGTGTTGAAGCTGATATACAACAACCTCTCTTAGCAAACTTTTAGCTATCTTTCAAAAGTTTTAAAATAAAATATTTTTACTATTATCATTAACTAGTTTTACATCCGTGCGTTAAACGTATGAACGAAAATATTTTTTTAATTATATAATATTCAAGCAAAACAAATAAGAAAATCAAAATCAAAAGAATAAATTAAGAAAAGTAATGTTTGAGGCAACTACTTAAATATAAGTACATCATTTTATTGGTAATATTATAGATTTTTAAAAATTTCCTTATACATAACATTTGTTGTTTTATTAGTTGGATTTTCATCTTCATCAGTATTAATATCTTCAAACCAGAATGGTTTGTTATCCTAGAACTTGTAACATACAACTGACCATGACTGAATACTGGTTTCTTCAAGAAGAATCATACATGCGATAGTGATTGACCTTGACTTTTGTTAATTGTCATGACATATGATACTACCAATGGAAATTATCTTTTTTAGAAACTTGAAAGACAACCTCACATCTAATGGAGACAATGACATTCTTGGTATAAACATTTTGTCTTTAACATTGCTTCAATTCAAAAAACTTACTTCAACAGCGTGATTCTCAAGCATGGTAATAATTAGTCTTATTCCATTGCACAACCTAGCAACAGGGTCAATGTTTATCAACATCACCGAAACACCAACCTTAAGTGTTAATTAATGGTTAGACAATGCTGAAGACTTTATACTATTTAAGAACTCTGTAGGATGATTGTCTTCAAACAAACTTGTGTTGTTCTCTGCCTTACACATATAATTTGAACTCAAATAAGTTCTTTCTTCTAAGTGATTGTTAGATACCATGTACTCATTTATGGTGTCAAAAATATCAAGAGTCGGGATAAGTATAACCCTTCTTTGCAAATATGGCACGTCATAAAAGACTCGGCGGTTAAGGAAGAAAAAAAAAGTACTTTTGCAGTAAAAAAAATGTATTTCAACGGTTAACATTTTAGAAAAAAGGGACCGACCCGTAATTATTTCTCACCAAAATGAGAAATAAAAAAAACCCACCTCATTGAAAAACACTAAAAGACCTACTATATATAAAACATAGCCCATTAAAATCTCACATCCACCTTTAAGCCTCATGTCATGTAACTTGTCCCTTTTAACCTATTAATATACAATTAAAACTTACAAAAAAAAAAATACATGTATTTTATGTAAGACGTATCTATTTGACTCAACTCACCGTGTGTTGGTGAGTTGCGTTGTGAAATAGTGGGGCTCCCTCTTACGAATTAAAACTCGTAAGGCGATTTTACCAGAAAACTACTTTTAATAAAGCAATACACGACTTCAACACATAACCAAATTCAACATCTGCCGTCTAACAAATACAACCCTTCAATTAGAACCCTTCATCTAGAATCCTTAATTTGACGTATATTTTTTCACTTCAAAAATTCATTCGCCTAACATTCGGTAAGAAATCGTAGCGATATCTACCCAGATTATTCAAATCCTTTTAATTGTTCATTGAGCTGAAAATTGAGCCTATATCATTTTGTTTTATATTTTATTTCCTTGTACAACTTTTAAAGTTTTTTTTAAAAAAATATAAATCTAATAATCTGAGACTTCAATATTTAAAATAAAGTCAAGTATTTAGTGAAAACATTGTTTAATGATAAATATTTTATTTTACCATCCGAGATTTGTTATATTCTAAATTTTTAAACATACTTCTTAAGGTTATTTTGAAAATAATATATAACTCAAATTTTGAGATTTGAATTTATAACTGATGAATTTATCTGTTACATTTCTTAACATTTTTCATTTAACCATTCTTCATGTTTATAAAAAATATATAACTTTATAGTTAGACTATGTCAACAATTTCGTTATTTATTTCAGTCGGAAACTACAACAAAAAGTGTCTATTAGGACCCCTCACATAGACGATTTTAAAAAATCGTCATACAAAAGTCTCAATAGGACGCTTAGCTCTTTGGGTCTTATTATGGCACCGCCTAGTAGGACGCCTTACTTTTGTTGTCCTATTATCATAAGACTTAATAATACGCCCTTTCAACGTCATCCTATAAAAAAGTTTAAAAGGACGCATAACCCATTGAGTCCTATTACCACGATGCTAATAGGACACATAACCTTAGGGCTCTATTACAATAAGGACTAACAGGACACCTTTTATGTAAGCGTCTCATTAACCATTGAGACCTATTAAGGTTGTGATTAATAAAATGTCTTTCTATAGGGTCCTATTATTATAATACCTAATAAGACACGTAACTCTTGGGTCCTATGACGGTAAGGGGTAATATGACACCTTTTAGGTTGGCATCACATTAACCCATTGGTTAATAGGGCACTTAATAAGTAGGCATCCTATAAAAATGCTAAAATAATTACAAGAAAACAATCATTATCAATATTCTCACACTTTTTTTTTCATCTGCCTCTAATGGTTACTATCCAGACTTTTCATCTACCAATTTCTTTCAAAAATTCATAATTTCCTGTCAATATTCATTAGATCCCGTTAATTTTTGTTATATTCCATTAAGTCTCTTAGCAATTTTTTTTTCTTGGGATTCAGTCATAGCTTTTGTAAAATATGACGGACGCCTTATTAATAGAATATAACGAAACCTAACAAAATGCGATGATTTATTTTAATAATAAATGGGTATAAAGGGAAATTTAATCAAGTCCTTAAAAAAGTGCTACGTTTAGCTTACTATACGTGCTACATTGTGTCGATTCATTTTGCTATATTTAAAAAGAAAAGAAAACTGAAATATTTTATCTTTTAATACTGCTAGCATATCGATTACAAAATGTTAAGACATGGTGACCTCCATGTCATTGTTACTCCCTCTCTCTAACCTTACTTGAAATAGGTAAATAGATTTCAGATTAGGGTTCATCTCAGTTATCACTACTTAAGGCAACATTCTAATTAATGATTCCTTGTAACCCTTTCAATCCTAATCGGGAATTCTTTATAACGATCGATTTTAAGGATCCACCAAAGAAAATTGAGATATCGCGACTCCTTGTTTGCAAAATTTTCCTAAAGACCTCATAAATTGGTATATTAGGGCATTTGTTGGTGCTTCTATATGAAATATCAAATACTTTTGTAAATTAAGTCTCCTAAAATAATTTGTTGGGGCTCTTGTCGGAGCAATTTCATTAAAAAAAAAAATTGCCTACCAGAAAAAAAACCCGACATAATGAGACACAAATAATGAGACACGTACATTATTGATGCGATAGAGAATTTAACAAGGCACCTCATTAATTAGCAATTCACGAGACCAAAAAATAAGCAACACTGATATATCTTGGTCAAAATGTATTGTAACAAGAATCGGTCAAAGGTTTTGTTACTTCTTTTTTCATGTATAAACATGACGTAGGTTTAGATACGCAATTTTAATTTTACTTACTCCCTATGTTTCTAAAAGTGTCTTATTTGACTTGACGAATAGATTAAAAAGAGAATAATTGACTATTAAAAATATATAGGTACTTAATGCAACACTTTTTGAATATTTTTTTTTACCAATTTTTCCTTTGTTCAATTTATAATTAAATGAAAAAAAAAACAAGATTGGTGGTGGAGGTGGGCGGGAGGTGGTGGGGCTAGAAGGGAGTTGGTTTTTAAGTAAATGAAAAAAAACTTTTTTTTTTTGGGTGGAGATGTGACGGAGACTGGGCGGGAGGTGGTGGAGGCTGGGCGGTTGGGCCGGGGAGGGAGGCCGGGTGTAGCTAAGTGAGGGAGGGACTGTAGCTGTGAGGAGGGACTAGGTGAGGGACTGCAGGCACGCGGTGTGCTGGGCCGGGGAAGGATTGGGCTTGGCCCGACATTGGGGAGGACCGGGGAGGCAAAGGTGGGCTGATGTTGGGGAGGGAGGCTTGACCCATGCAGGTGGGAGGGTGGGGAGGGCAGGGTGAAGAGCGCATCAGGTTGGGGGGGTTGGGGACTGACCGAGGGAGGCGGGTGGGTTAGTGGGGTGAGGACCGAGCTTGGGCCGAGGGGAGGAGTAAGGGAGGGACTGGGGGCTGGGCAGGCGGTGGGTGGTGGTCAGTGGCGATGTTCAAATTTTTTTGTTTTATTTTTGTTAAGGGCAATATAGTATTTTTATAACAAAAAGTGATGTATTAAGTATTTTATAGGTATTGTATTAAGTATTACCCTTTAAAAATATTTAAAGTAGCAATTAAATAATTAAATAAAGTAAAATAAGAAAATAACTTTCTAAACCGAAAAAATTAAAAGTGATACTTCTCATGGAACAAACAAAACATGAAGATCAATTGTGTTTTAAGATGAGCGTGTCGGGGAGTGTGTTTTTTAAGAATTTATCTTTTGTGCTTCTTATGTTCAAAGAAACGAACTTGAATACTAATGAATTGGCCGGTGAACTACCGAGCATTGTACTTTCACTTTGCAGAATTTGAAGATGTCTTTCCCGAGGAAGTTCCGTATGATTACCACCACCCGGGAATAGAGCATCGATTGACTTTGTTCCCTGAGCATCAATTCCCAACAAACCAATGTGCGTAACTAGTCCCGAGGAGACCAAGGAAATTCAAAACAAGTTGAAGAATTGTCGGGTAAGGGACGGGTAAAGGAAAGTCTTAGTCCATGTGCGGTACCGCATTTTGGTGCCCAAAAGGATGGTACATGGCGCATGTGTGTTGATTGTCGTGCCATAAACAACATAACCATTAAATATCGTCATCCTATTCCTAGGCTTGATGATATGTTAGATGAATTGCACTGTGCCATAATTTTCTCTAAAATTGATTTGAAAAGTGGGTATCATCAAATTCGCATGAAAGCAGTGTGAGTGGAAACAGCTTTCAAAACAAAGCATGGACTTTATGAGTGGTTAGTTATGCCTTTTGGCCTTACTAACGCACCTAGCACCTTTATGCGATTGATCAATCATGTTTTGAGAAATTTTATTGGCAAATTTGTTGTTGTGTATTGTGATGATATTTTGATTTACTCCAAGAGTTTGGAGGAACATCTTGAACATCTAACTCTTGTTTTGAGTGTTCTTAGGCAAGAAAGGCTTTATGCCAACTTGAAGAAGTGTGAATTTTGCACGACGGAAGTAAACTTTCTTGGCTACATTGTAACTAGTAAAGGCATTTTGGTCGACATGGAAAAGGTAAAGGCCATCCAAGATTGGCCAAGTCCGAAAAATGTAAGTGAGGTAAGAAGTTTCCATGGGTTAGCAAGTTTCTATCGCAGGTTTGTAAGGAACTTTAGCACTGTAGCAGCACCCCTAACTGAAGTGATAAAAAAGAATGTTGAATTCAAATGGGGAAAAGAACAAGAGGAAGCATTTCAGAATTTAAAGTTTGAATTAACTAATGCCCCTCTTTTATCTTTACCAAATTTTGATAAAACATTTGAAATTGAATGTGATGCTTCTGGTGTAGGTATTGGCGCAGTCTTGATACAAGAAGGAAGACCCGTGGCATATTTTAGTGAGAAACTAGGTGGGGCGGCTCTCAATTACCCTACTTATGACAAGGAATTGTACGCTTTGGTAAGAGCCTTGGAAACTTGGCAACATTACCTGTGGGCCAAAGAATTTGTAATACATACCGACCATGAGTCTTTAAAGTTCTTGAAAGGACAACACAAGCTAAACAAAAGGCATGCAAAATGGGTAGAATTCATTGAGACATTTCCATATGTCATCAAATACAAGAAAGGTAAGGAAAACATTGTTGCCGATGCCTTATCAAGAAGGCATGCCTTACTTTCTACTCTTGATGTTAAATTGCTTGGTTTTGAACAAATCAAAGATTTTTACCAAAATGACCAAGACTTTGGTCAAAATTTTCAAGCTTGTGAAAGGGGTTCTTTTGAGAAATTTTTCAAACATGACGGGTTTCTTTTTAAAGAAGCAAAGCTTTGTGTTCCTAATTCTTCCACTAGGGAACTTTTGGTTCGAGAAGCACATGGTGGGGGACTTATGGGACATTTTGGGATTGATAAAACTTTGGCTATTTTGCAAGAGCATTTCTTTTGGCCAAAAATGAAAGGTGATGTTGTAAAGATTTGTGAAAAGTGTATTGTTTGCAAGAAAGCTAAGTCTAAGGTTCAACCCCATGGTTTGTACACACCTCTCCCCATTCCTAAAGAACCTTGGGTTGATCTTTCTATGGACTTTGTTTTGGGTTTGCCTAGAACCAAAAATGGCAATGACTCAATTTTTGTTGTTGTTGATAGATTTTCCAAGATGGCACATTTTATAGCATGCAAAAAGACCAATGATGCTTCTCATATTGCTAACTTGTTTTTCAAGGATATTGTCAGGTTACATGGAATGCCAAGAGCCATCGTGTCCGATCGTGACACAAAATTTTTGAGCTACTTTTGGAAAACACTGTGGGGAAAGTTGGGTACAAAATTGTTGTTTTCTACCACTTGTCATCCACAAACTGATGGCCAGACGGAAGTGGTCGATAGAACTCTTTCTGCTTTGCTTAGAACAATCATTGGTAGAAATACCAAGACTTGGGAAGAATGTTTACCCCATGTTGAGTTTGCCTATAATCGTGCTAAACATTCTTCTACAAAGTTTTCTCCTTTTGAAATTACTTATGGATTTAATCCTTTGTCTCCTATGGATTTAACTCCTTTACCTTTGAATGAAAGGACTAATCAAGATGGCAAAAGGAAGGCAGAATTTGTGAAGTTGATCCATGAAAAAGCAAGGCTCAATATTGAGGAAAGGACCAAGAAGTATGAGGATAAAGCCAACAAAGGAAGACGCAAAGTTATCTTTGAACCAGGAGACTGAGTTTGGTTGCATTTAAGGAAGGAGCGATTTCCAACGCAAAGGAAATCAAAGTTACAACCAAGAGGAGATGGACCATTTCAACAAGCGATTTGAGGACAAATCACTCTCAAGAAGGGGGGATGATGTAGTTTAATCCGAGAGCTCAAATCTAAGAGAACAAGACCCATTGAAATGGCAAGTTGGACCTATCACTAGGTCCAAGTCCAAAGAATTCAAGGATGCTATCCATGGTTTAATTGGAACTTGTTGGATTCAAGCTCAAGTTACAACTCAAGGAAACCAAACAAATCAAGTCCTTTTAGTCCATGTTATTAATCAAGACTAGGCCC
Source organism: Codonopsis lanceolata (assembly GCA_013146195.2). Lineage (NCBI taxonomy): Eukaryota > Viridiplantae > Streptophyta > Magnoliopsida > Asterales > Campanulaceae > Codonopsis > Codonopsis lanceolata. Next base: position 151,509,681 of record CM028377.1, on the reverse strand, counting down.
TAGTCTTTGATTGGTCTAGCTCAAAAACATATGAAAGAAGGCCCAATTGAAGTGCAAAATGGAGTCTCATGGTGATGGAACTCTAGCCCAAAGAAGGAGTACATTTTGAGCCCAAAACAAGACCAAAATTCAGCCTTTTCAAAGTCAATAAAGGAGGCATCCGAATTTTCTCTTTAAATTTAGAAAATTCCATTCAAAATAAGTTGGATCTATTCATGAACTTGGAGAACTCAAGAGTCTTTGATAGCTTATCAAGATAGCTAGTACAACTTATGAATAAGTGGATTAGCCCCTTTTGTCAAGTTTATAACCCCTCCATTCCCCCCGTTTTTTTTAATGGCTAAAGTTCATTAAATGTTTAGATCGTCTCCTTCCACTGCTCCGGCCAACATTTTGGAGTTTGCAACAAAACGAGGATTGGCCTGTCTGATTAGAAAAAAAACGAGACTCGAGGGGTAATAAACTTGTGAATAGGGACTGGCCCGTAATTTCTCCTATTTTAAACATTAATTTTACAGCCGCAGCCTTAAGCCCTAGGCGCTTAATGAAAAAACGCATTTGGGCGGGTTCTCAATTTTCATCGCGCTCTCTCTCGCGCCAATTTTCAGCTCTCTCTTGTTCACGCCGCTACCAGTTCATCAAAACCCCAAAATATTGCATTTAGGGGAAGACCAGGTTTCCCACACCCCAAAAATTTGCATTGAGGACTACACAATAGAGAAGATTCACTGTGGAATTGAAAGGTATACCCTAGTTGTTCAACAATTTCTCATCTTGTGAATGGTAGCCAAGTGATTAACAATATTCTATTCACTAATGTTTCTAATAAACAATTGCTCATAACTCACTCCAGCCGACTATATGCACTAGTTTTTGGATAAACAATTGCTCACTTTGTGAATGATTTCCTTGTGATTAACAATTTTTATTCCCTATTTTTTCATAGTAAACCTTTGTGGATGATAATCATGTGACTAGCAATTAGTTTATTCGTCTTAATTCAACCCTAATGTGTATACATACTTTTTAATTTTATAATTTTATTATGTTGCATCTTAAGCCATTATTCAGGGTAATTAACATTACCAGCCATATGCTGCTGGTCTTAATTCAACCCTTATGTGTATACATAGCAGCCATTGGTTTAACTCACCTCTTCTAATGTTAATTACAAAAAAAGAATGACATATGACGAACAGCCCAAATTCTCACCTCGAAGACCCCTTTAAACAGCCCCCTTTTGAGATAGAATAATCTGCCCAACTTCTTTGTTTGACTGAAAATTCAAAGAACCAACTTTAAGAGCATGTACCAGCCCAACTAAGAACAACACAGACCAAACTACATAGGCGAACAATGGACCGAGCAAGAACCAACTTTAAGAGCATGCAACAAACCAGTGACCAGAAGATGGGGAACATCTACATCTCCATCTCCATTTCATACTCTCCTTGCTTGTCATGATGCCTCTTAAAATCACAGCCCACGCCTTCGCTTCCTCACTGGACAACAATTTTACTTGCCTTGGATTCAGCCTGAACTCTTCATAAGAAAAATCCTGTATGGTGGTGCCTTTTTTGGTCACAACAGTCCCGTCCCTGTGGTTTCCTTTCAAAACAATTCCAAACTTTTCATAAGAAAAATTCTGATTTGTTGAAATTGAATCTGTGTTGTTTGAGTTGAATTCTCTGAACTTGCCTACCATGACTCTTTTTTGATGATCCCTTCGCTTTGTAGCAGCCCCAAGTCCGCTGCCATCCTTCAAAATTGTTTCTCCCTTGATACTCTCATTCGAAACAGTCCCTTTTTTATGTCTTCTAAACCAGGCCTAAACCGTGATAGGTGAATATCCCAAACAGCTCCAACACTCTTGTCATCCACCTTGCATATAGGCCATACTTTTGTAAGCAAAGTAGCTCCTAATTCAAACTCTAATCTGTTTGCATTTGTCTTTATTATTTCCAGCAGCTCTTTGGCCAGAAGACCCGTCCCTTTTGTTTCTTCTTTGCCTTTCATTAACCAAGTGATTGTCCGTAAGAAAGCAGCCCACTCCATTACTTCCTCTTGGCTTAATAACACAAGTTGATTGGATTTTAGACCAAACTCTTCAAAGAACTAAACAAGCTGTCCAAATTCTCTAATTAACGAAAACAAATACAAAAGATAGAATAATCTGCCCAACTTGTTTATTTAGGCACTTTGGGTTTATTTTTCATGAAAGTTTATGGAACAGTAGTACACAACTTTCAGCATAAAAACAATTAACTTGGGAGGTCTTGTTAGCCGAGGGATGTTGTGTATGCTTATGGATGATAGCTACTTCCATCGAGCACAAATCATATCCATGTGCTTTCTTGTGGGCTAGTGGTGGGTCACATAGGTTAGACAAGGAAGTGTTAGTTGTTTTAAGTTGTCCTTTAATGCACAGTTCATTGCTTCCCTAGCCTAAGTAAAATGTTGAACCTTTAAACTGAAGAAAGTCAAATAAATTAATAGAAGTCCATAATTTTTAAAGTACTTCATTGAAAAAAATAGCCTACATGAAAGTAGCGCTCGGTTACCTGTACCCTTCAGCCATTTATGTTACATGGAGCTAATATCTGACTGTTTGTATCAGCTTCTTTTCCATCATTCAGATTCATTATTGCTCTAAAAATATGAAATTTTCTTTGCGAAAGAAATTGTAATTTTCGTGCACAACAGGCAGCAGGTGTAAAGCGTGCCAAGTGCAAGGTATGTTATAGGTGGTAAAATCCGTCTATTTTTGCTTTCAATTCGTTACTTTGTTGTGACTTGTACCATTGTAATGCAGAGTAATTTCTTAATCTGCAGCATTAAGATCAGTGGAGCACCATCTGAATTTGGAGAAGCTTTATGTACTAGGGACTAATTGTGGTAAGTAGAAAGTAGAAACTTTCTTCTACTTCACTTTAATTCTTTTGTCATTAATATGGTAATTTGTCCCATTTACTAAAATACTGCAACCAGTAACTTTTGAGTTCATATGAAGCATGTGTAATGACATGGAAACGAGGTGTATCATATAGAGATTGGCCACATTGATAGTAAATTGAGCTAATCTCTGTTAGCGGACTCCTAGTTCTCATTAACTGCGTGGTGATACACCTTACATGTCAATTGAAAGATTTATATCCATTATATTGCTCCCAAAGCCTCAGTTCAATTGAATGGTGCTAGTTAATATGTCTTTTATGATATATCATTAAGAACATATGAATTCTGGTATATTGTACCAAAAAAGCAATATAAATATTCTATTTTGAAATTACTAATTGCATCATTCCTCCAGAAAATATAAACAAAAACCTATCTTTCTGGTAGAAAGGTTTAAGTTGAATATTTATTAGGTTTACTTTGCAAGAATAGTGATTAAGTGGCAGGTGTTACTAATTTTGTTATAAATACTTTTAGTCCTTGATAGTAGAGATGAGGAGAAATCATAATGACTGAGAATCTTCCTTCATTCAGTCAGCAGGAAAGTTGATTCTTTTTAGAAACCAGCCACAGGGCACTTACATAAACACACTACAAGAAAATGTAGAATTAGCTACGAATTTTTAATTACAAAAGTTAATTTATAGGTAAATGTACTTATTTAACTACAAAATAAATTTTCATAGTAAATCCGTATAAAATTGGCTACGAAACTAAATTCATAGAAAATTGGTAACCATGCGCGACGAAAGAGCTCTAATTTGTCGGCAATTTAAGGCGCCAACTTTTTGGCGCTTTCGTTTTCGCTGGAAAATTTTGGAATGCCCAATTTATTTGAGGGGAAGGGGTTAATTAGAAAATTAAAATAACAGAGGATATAACATCTTTCATTTGGTAACCCAAACATGAACTCCCTCTCCTCTCTCTCTTCCCAACAGCCCGTCTTCCCCCTTCTCTCTCCTCCCCCACAGTCTTCTCTTCTTTCTCCCCTACCGTCTTCCTCGTCCTATCTCTCCCCACCACTCCTCTCAACAACAAAACCCTCTACCGCCGCCGTCTCCTTAACCTCACCGGCCGACAAAGATTCACGAGATTCTGGCTTATCTCCGATGACTTCCTGCGACGCTCGTTATGTGTTGGGGTTTTCGATATGTCGGTAGATTGCTCTTCATTCCACGATTCTTAGGTAATTTCTAATCTCAAATTCTTCCCTTTCTTGTACTTGTTTTTGATTGATTGAGATTTTTTTTATTTGTATGAGATTGATTTAAGAGCATCCCATCTACTTGATAATACTCCATCATATTCATGGGTTTATTTTTAATTATGTCTTTCCAGTGTTTTTGTTACTGGTTTTATTGGGCATTATAGTGTTACCCCAGTGTTCATTTTCATCCATGTTAATAAAATGTTCATTTCCATACCTGGAAAATTGGTCCCCCATGAGAGAGAAAGAGGAGAGAGAGCCAGGGGGAGAGATGTGGGTGTTTTACCTGATTTCGCTGCCATTGACGATGGATGGTGATGTTCATGCTCAGGTACTTTACCGGACCAAATGTCCCTTGTTACGTCCTCTTCACTGTCGGTTACGCCTGGTTCTGTTCTCTCTCCACCATCATCCTCATCCCCACCAACAATTGGGCTGTACATTCCCCTTTCATTTTTGCACCTAATTTCAGTTTCTGTATTCAAACTGTGTTCGCCCCTTTGATAGCACATATCAATTACTATTATTTCCGCATATTTTTTAATTGCAGACCCTAGATTCTTCTCAATTGCAAAATTAAACAATAAAGTTTGGTTCCTGAATGGTGTCAAGTTGGTTGTGTTAAGTTAGTTTTCTTGCAATATAGCATAAACGCATTTACTAGTCAATTTGAATATAAACTCTCCAAGTAAAGTGCATTAGTTGTAGTTGTTGCATGCTTTTTATTTTTTTTGGGTGGGGAGGTTCCGCTGCAAACTCCCATCAAAGTATTACTTTCATTAGCTGTAGTTCTTGCATTCGATCTCAAGGAACAATTTAGACTTAAACTGAATCATAACATGTATGACAAAAATGGAAGAACAGATCAAATGACAGTATTTGTTTTATGCTCCCATCAAAGTATTACTTTCATTCGATCCGTTTTTCTGGAAAATGAATTATGAAATCACAAGGATTGATAGGTAATTTAGAAATAACTGTTCATCTGGCAAATGCATACCTATTGATGTTAAGCCTAGATTTACATTGTTCTGTTTGATTATGTCATGTCAATAAAATATGGGAAGAGTAGGAAGGATACAGTACATGGCTAGAAAATAAATTATTATCCAGGTAAAGAAGTCTTAGATTTCTTATATATTAGATCATGAAGTTCTCCACCATGTCTTATGTTTCATCTTTTTAATTTAGGTACTCATTTGTTTCCAGGACTATCTCTCTGATCTTTCTCTCTCTGTCTGAATTTTTTGAAATTGGGCTCTTGGATGATTTAAGTTGAACTTCATGTGGAGGGGAGGAAGCAAATCCCCTTATAGAGAAATTCTCTTGGTCTTCTGTAATTTTTCCGTACGAATATTCCCAAAATTTGATGTAGGTTTCTCTGCAACATTAACACGTGCCTGCTGCAGTAGTATGTGCTTGAAGTAAAGTGGAACTATCAGACATTTACTGTGTTTGGCCTGTGGTTATTTGATTTCTTAGTTTTTATCTTTTGAATGTTCTTATTAGAACTGCACTGATGTAATTGATTGAAGGTGACACCGGAGTGTCTTATGAAAATGAATCCACGGAAAGGTAGGGTAGTTATCAATAAATAGGGTTAAAGGTGGCCAATGTCCAGAATGTGCAGAACAAAAATTCAGCCAACTTTAACTAATAAACTGTATTGACTCTGGAAGTTCCAGAAGGCATGGCTATATGCGTTGGAAAGATATACGAGTCTAGTTTAAGGAGAAAAAAACGGTTTGTAGTTTCGAGCCCTGTGGAGTAAGATAAGGCATTTTTCTTACAAGGTGTCTGGGCTGTCTGCACACAGTTTCTGCAGTCTATTTTTCATCATTCTTTTGGTATTTCCTCTCAGTTTCTGATACAATAAACAAGGCTGGAAGTTCATCATGTATCTAACCAAGACCAAAGCCTCTTCTGAGTAAGGGCTCATCCATCCCTTGCTGGGAATTCAAATAAATGACACCACAACTTACATGCAACACGACAATGTAGAAAAAGATGCTTATGAGAAAGTGAACTTAGGAGAAAGTGAAATCAGAGAAGCACATTTAGCTAAATCCTTGTTTTACATTCGGATTGGTGACAAGGTAAGGTAGATGAGAATTGTAATTCTTCAGTTAGTATGGTTTTGCTGCTTTAGCTATGCTTAATATGTAAACATTTACGTGTTGATTTTTGGTTCATATAGGAGAAGGCGCAAGACTACATATTGGTGTTTCATACACTACAGATTGGTTTCCTCTACATGGACTTTGATCTTATATTAAATAGCATTGATAAAGCAAAGAAGTAAGCTGGGATGTTGCATGCACTGCCATTTCTAGTGTTTGATAAAGTGTACTTGAGCTTTTTGATTGATTCTCTTTTTACATTAATGTCTGATTATTCTAATTAAAATGTTTTTCCTTATCACGTCAGGTCCTGAACTCCTTTTCAAGTGATGATATGTTAATTACTACCATGTGGCAAGTTGTGGATGCACCAAGTTGAAAAATCTCGTACTTGTCAGAGTTCCTGAACTCATTTGTATGAATGTCGATATAAATCATTTTTCTCTGCCTAAGTACATCTGTTGTATATTTGTTTCCCTTTCCATTGTTTTATGATTATCTGAACTCTCTACTAGTGTCGATATAAATTCTTTAGCTCCACATGCCCTGAATTTAATCATCGGGCCTTTTTTATTGGCGGCGTTCAATAGGAGTATGATAACGTTAGTCTAGTTTTGTTATAAATCTGAAGAAAAACTATCTCCACTCAGGTCTCTTTTTTTTTTTTTTTTTTGCTTTCCTCTACATATTTCCCTCTTAAGGATGTAGTGTCTTGAGTTTCCTCAGTACATTATGTGGTATGGCGATGCTGCTCTATTATGGTTTAGGCATCATAGAAAATTGGAAAGATGGAAAGGAAAGGGCAGCCTTTCTCTGCTTTTTGGGGTCCTAAACCTCGTCCTGATATTTTCTATAAACTAGACTAACGTTATCATACTCCTTGGAAACGAGTTTGAGATAAATTGTTGATTTGGGGAGTGTGGATTGTTGATTATTGTATTTTATTGTTGTTGGTTCTATTACACCGTTGGATGATAGAAAGAAATAATCTAATTACCCTAAACATACTTGTATTGATAGTAGGCAGTTGTGCTGCTACTACAAAGCAATACCTACCTGGTAAGCAGTGCACCTAGTTTTTTTTTTTGGTTCTAGTACACAGTTGGGTGATAGACAAAAATTATCTAATTACCCCAAACATACTTGTACAGGCACTCAGGCAATAAGCAGTTGTGATTCTACTTCAAAGCAAAAACCTAGCCAAAATGAGAAAGGCAACATCAAAGCACCTTCTGAACGTGAGCCATCACCACCACAACCTACTCTCGTTTCATCATCACCGTCACAATTATAAAGGACTTCTGAAAGCTCTCATTGTGCAGGTAGTAATAATGACTCAATTCTATCTTTTCTCCACTTCCTTTATAAATACTATACAATTTCGTATAACATTAAAGTAGAATTGGCCACCTGGAAGAAAACACCTAAGAAAATGTTGGAATCTTTTTGTTGTTCACATATGGCTGTTTATCTAGTTTGGAATAGAGATCTCTTCAGTAAAATAATGCTTAATGGTTTTCCATTAGTTTTATAGACCCATTAATGTGAGTGAAAGGATAAAAAGAATCCCAAAGCTCCAAAGAAATTCATGAAAAATTGGGGTGCAGGGTAAAAAAATACTAGCACAACATTAAAATAATACTGCCAAACAATTGTTGGAAATATAAGTCTCATTTGAAAATATTTTCTGCTTTAGGAATGGAACCATACCTTGCATTACTCTTATACTAGGAGGCAACCTCACACAAGGTACAAAAAAGAAAAATTGGGGTGCAGGGTAAATGATGACGACTACTCTTAAGTATCCTCTAAGTATTTGATCAAAATCTCACACACATATGGGGTTTAATGAGTTCTGCAGACACATCAGAACTAGGTATAGTAGAAGCATTCTCCATAGTTCCTAAAATAAAAATATACACATGAGACCCCAAAACAAATCATGTTTAAGAATTTGAAGCACTAAACATACACTTGTGTTCGACCTGGATTAAACATTTTAGAAGTTGAAGCACTAAACATAAACTCCTATTGGAATCATAGTTTCATATATGCTTTCACAAAACCAAACAACATTGGCAAGTAGAAGAATTTAAAAAATCGAGCTGATCTGAAATAGCGAACAGGGTTCAAATACCCACTAGCAACTCGGCACTCATTGCTATGATAGCAGATGAGGTAAGAAAAAATGTTTTGGTTTTCTGTAACTTCAGTATTAAGTTATATAAATCAACTTTGATACTTAGCAGATGAGGTAAGAATTTTTTTTCCTTTAAGATCTGAGAAATTTGATAGTTGATTTATAATTTGATTTGGGGGGGTGGGGGTTTCAAATATTTACATCTTTCACATGATTTCCGTAAATTCCATAGACAAGCTTCTGATAGGAGTTGTTGGTGTTTGTTTCGGATGTCTGTTTTGAATCAAAAACCTGGGATGAATCACATGCACAGGGACTCATATGGGCGGTTTGCTACTGATAATAAGAGCAGGGATAACACGAGTTTAGGGTGGAGTGATTACATGAAGATGTCTGATTTTGCTGGGGAGGAGTCTGGGTTTTTGGTGGAGGATACATCGGTTTTTAGTACGTCGTTCCATGTATAAAGGAACTTAGTAGCTTTTCCAAGAATGGGGGTTGATTGGAGGGAGGATTGTGAGTGGTGCGACGAAGTCTGATGGTCATCTGGGGAAATTCACTTGGAGAATTGAGAATTTCACAAGGTTGAAGGATCTTCTGAAGAAGATGAAGATTATAGGGCTATGCATCAAGAGTAGGAGGTTTCAAATTGGGAATCGTGATTAGATCATTAGAATTTGGGCTCTAAATTCCATTTTCTCATGTAAAAACTTTACATCTAGCCTAAATAAAAAACATAGAAGACGGGGAAGAGAAAACAAGCCCAGACAAGTTATGGAGAATCCCACTCAACTGATTCTCTTTCATCCTTTCCAATATATACATAATCACAGTAATTGATGAAACTATGGGGCTGGGTGTGCTTTCCACTGTCATGTTCTTAAAATGTGCTTAACTTCGATATTTGATGTTTAGCACGCACGTGTTTATCCATATCCATATCAGTTCATAAACTTTAGCAGAGGACTGGATTTTGTCAAGTATCGAAGCCTTGCTCATTAAAAAAATTCATTTGAACCAATTAGCCATAACCAATCAAGAGCAACAGAGGAATCAGAAATCCTAAAGAATTTGTTCTCTAAAGAATTTGTGGGAAGATAAAGTGGTTCATTCTCAAGTTTTTCGTCACATTTTCGTACAGTCTTTGTCAAAGGTCTCTATTCCAAATAAGATTTCCCCCTTGAAACCAATTCCCACATCTTTGGAGAAAAATTGCAAACAACAGTAATAATGTTCGAATCTTTGTAGGTGGATATTTCTTAGAAAACACGAAGTTTCCTAACTAATTAGGTCATCACTAGGCTTAGGTAGTGTACCCTTCTCTTGCCCCCTCATCAATCCTGTCTTCTTGGCAGTGTTGACCACCTCCCTTCTACACTCTTAAAGGTTATTATGACCTTACTTGAATTGCCCTTACCTTGTAAAATCAAAACTTGCACCTAGTAAATTTAATGGGACAAAAATGTGACATGTTGTGGACAACAATTAATCTTTACTAACTCACCGTGTAACCTTTGGGAGCTTCAGTGAGGACGCATATAGAGATAACCATTGGTTAATCCCAAGACGGATACATGCATAATCATCCATCCCTGATCACCATATTTTGCAGTGAAATAGATTGTAGGAGCGAGCAAGAAATGGGATAAAACTACAATCACGAGTCCCTTCCTAGATTCCAACTTTAGCCTTTGGACAACAGGAATATATCTTGATAAGAAATCTCCAAAATTGTACACTGCTACCAGGTGGGAAAATGATTTTCCATGATTCAATATCATGATTATCACAATTGAACAATCAGTCTAGGCACTCACCATGATCCCAACTGGTGTGATCCAGTGTTTTCATATAAAAAGCCCAGGAATATTGATAAAGTTAGGCCCATAGTCAAGAACATGTCCAATGCATAATCTATGTTCTAAAAGAACAATTCTTTGTTCAATCGCTTGGAATGCTCAGGATCATCGTCAGCCTGCCATAATCCCAATAGCCAGATTTTTTAAATATGAAAATAATTCCGTGGAAAGCATCCTAGTTTATAGAAAATTAAGGGACTATTTCCTCACACTTGTGCTTGTTTCAGTTTGAATGCCTGCAGCAGAAAGGTCAGATAAAATAGTTTTTCGACCTTCCTATGTGTTCCTTTACAATTGGTAATTTAGCAAAGGAGACAGCACACTTTGATTAAATGGTATTCAATGTGTGCACGAACACATGGGTAATCAAATTATATGTTGTTGGTGGTTTCCATGTCGTCAGAAGTAGAGGATGCTCATGGTAGTTCTGCTTTGAGAGGTTGCAACTGTTTAGCCTTATAAAATTTGTGCCAAAATACTTCCTACATTGTGCAACAACTCCTTAACTTGAACTATCATTAAATAAAATTTGTGCCAAAATAAAATCAAATAGTTTTGCATGCATGGGATTATTACCATTTTGGAGGAAAATAGGTACCCTTTCGTTACGGGCTACCACATATGACATGGAGCCGGTCACATGGTTTAGCTCATTCTTGGCTCTATTACCAAAATAGTCTCTCTTGAGACGACATGCCAGTTGGTTTCATGTCCTTGGCATTATTATCATTATTATTGGTACTTAACTTTTGAACATTGCTCCTATTCTTATCCTCAGATAGTTTGAGAGAATCAAGCTTAGATTACTTCGAAGGCCTGCCTTTTCATTGTGTGGTGAAGGCGTCACTTTGGAGAGTTCTTTTCTTAACTTTTTTAGTTCTATTTACATAGAACAATTTCAAAAATTATGCATACAACTCTTGAACTTCTCACTAGCAGTGACACAACAGGGCCTCAATGATTGTGAATGCCATCCTCATTCATTTCTCTTTCTTTTTCATTTTAGTCATGCGAATCAAATGTGAATTCTGAGAATGTTTAGCATTTTTCTATTTCTTTAGGTCGGTCAGTCAGTCAGGGTTTGGAAGGAAATTTTTGGAGTAGCTTAGCAATTGGGTTTGTTTGTAGTATTGTACTATGCATTTTTTGTTGTTTTAGACTTGTAGTCTGTCAGCCTGGCCACTTCCCCCAAATCAAATTCAAATCGCTTCCATACATTATGGAATTATTAGGTCAGTTCAGTTCTCCCTCTCTTTGTTGGGTTTCTTGCTTTAATTAATAAAATTACTCACTTATCTATCTAACATTAATTCCCCTCAACTAGTTTATTCACATCTGGAATTTGCTTGCCGCCATCTCTTTTTTTTTTTTTTCCTCATTTTCTTTTACTAGAGTTGTTCCTGTCATTTGTGTGAAATCTTATTGACTTGACTCTAGAAACAAAGTTTGTTCAAGTTACTTGGTTCAAGTCCACAGTTCAACACCTTGCTACCTATTGCCTCGTGTAATTCTCATTGTACGCATTTCAGTTGGCCACAAGTGGTTTGAGAGCACTAGGCTTCCTGTTTCATATCTCTTTTGGCAAAAATATTAATAATAATAATAATAATAGTATTAAAAATTGCTGTGAATGGTAGAAGAAGATATGAAAAAAGACTTTATAATTTGCCTCTTCCAAATACTCCAATGAAAAGATCATAAATGTTTTCCTTTGATGCTTTAAGTATTGGTGGACCCTGCCGTATGCATGGTTTGCATAAGCATTAAGCAACGCATGTTTTTTTGTTTAAATAAATTCACTAAGATACTTGTTCTTTCATTCTTGTCAGTTATATCTTATTTGGACGAAAGATAGTTTGTTTTAATGCATAGCTCCATTTTTGGATCTTAGTCTTCTTATTGTTTGCTTCACTGCTGTTATTCTTTGCTAAAGATAACAGGGATTTTGAATTAAAACACGGAAATCCCTATTTATTTGCTACTGGTGTGTTCTAAATCATCATTTTTGATCATATATATGTCAATTGATCATTCGCCTTAATACCAGTAGAATTTATATTAGTGAATTTATATATACTTGAATTTATACATACTTGAATCATCATATATATGTATGTCATTTTCACTGTTTACTTTTGTAGATTTTAGGTCACCTTGAAGTGCGAGAGGACTTGGTATGTATGACGTTTGTGATATAATTGGCTTTTATCAATGAAGAATTACGCAGGAGGCTCATCTACAAGTTGAGAGACTTGAGAGACTAACTAGCCAGACGAGAAAGTCGGCTTTTTTTTGTTTTTGTTAATAGGTGTTTTGTATACCTTTGGAAGCGAAGCTAGTTTCTCTTGTTTTTGGACATAGGATTGCTATATAGATGTTTGGTCGTTACTATGTTTATGGTAGGATTCACATTTCATGTATTGAAGATTAGTATTGGTGCATCTATGAACAAAGTTGTATATGCTTTTTAATCTATAATATGATGGTCTTCAAAAAAATATGGATGATGAAGATATGTTACAGGATAGCCATCTACATATTTTGATAATTATAAGAAAAACAACATAATAATTTCGTAGTTAAACAATAAACTCATTATAGGCCACCAGCACATTACCTACAAATTATTTTGTAGTTATTAAATAATCCAACGGCTACGAATTATTTCATGGTTAAATAAAAATCCAATAGCTACGAATTATTTTATAGTTAAATAACAATTCAATAGCTACGAATTATTTCAAAGTAAAATAACAACCCAATAGCTACATACCTCTAAATCGAGGACTTCTTTCAAATTTGTAAGTCATATAAACTTTTCCACACCATTGTCGTGTTGGGGTAATATTGTTCTCCCTACTTAAATCCTTGGATGCTTCCCCAGTTAACATGAATTTGCTCAAAGCCCAGTGTCACTCAAACTTTTCCCACTCTTTTAATGTGGGATTTGGGATATCACAGGTGGTATTGCCGTATCGGTTAATTTTACCGCTAATTTGAGAATCCAATTTATGCGTCTTTGTGATATTTAGGAGAGTGAGTTGTCCATCCCTATGATATAAAAATGTAAAAATAAAATAGTTACAGGTGCTGCTAATTTTTATGTCAGAAATCTGACATAGAAGCTATTATTTGGGTCATTGAGCTGTTGATCCAATTCAAATCCAGGGGTTATTTTTTTTATTTAATTTTGCCCAAGTAGGCAGCATAAGAGGGTTGTGCAAAGTTTTCCAAATATCTACCAAATAAATAAATTCTCTTGGTTTTTCAATTATCATCTTGAAGATGCTATTTTTAATTAAATTGTGATCATATAGTGAATAGGCTTTTGCGTTTTAGTCCGTCATGTAAATGAGGGTTTAGACTTATCTTTACCGGATGATATTCCATGAGTAGCACTTGTGTTTGAACTTTTGTGAACTTCCCAAGAATTGGCTTTACTGAATCTTTAAATTAGTGGTGTCTTAACAATGGTTCTCTTTTACCTACTCGGCTGCATACATTTTAACATGTTTCAACAAAAAGGTTTAACAATAATATACTAATTAGCATAGTTTCTTTGGCAGAAAGAAGAAATTCAGTTGATCTCTTTGCTGTATTTACTTTTAATATATATGCAGGATACAAAAAACATGTACAAGAGTCCTATGTAAACACTACTGTGAACTAAGTTGCCTTCATATGGAAGACTAATACAACAGAGGTACCTTAATTACTAGTTATAGGAATAATAATAATACAACAATAAATAATTAATAATTACACACTAACAAAAGTAACATGAACTGGATTACTGCTTTCTTGATTAGTTTTTTCTAGTTAAAAATGTAAATTGTTCATGTTCTGCGACAAATTATTTGTGAATCTTAAGATGAGCTTTCACATATATATTTTTTACTTATACATGGTTAACTTAACTAGCTATCACTTTGCTTGGCAAGCTGCCACTTCAATAACCAATCATTTACTTGTACTTCAAGAGGTATTTTGATTTATATTTCCTATTACTTTTACATGTGGCATATATATGTACTATTTGTTTTACTTTTTTTTTCCTTCTGTTAGACTGCTATTTATTTTATATTGGTTGGTTGTAATCTGCCCTAAGAGAATTGCTTATATTTTTACTAGTCAAAATATGCCACTAACATACCACTACTTGCTCAGTTAAGGAATAACATCATGGATAGGAGTTGGATGAATTTGATTTACTTTTTTTTTTCTTTCTAACTTCTAGAGTATTATGATTTGCGTCTATATACATTCTAGTTAAGAAGATTGAGGAAATAAATGTGTGGTTTTTTATTCATTGTTGTTTGATCATTCAACTATACTTGTTCTTGTTTTAAGCATTTCTTGAATTGACATTTAGGAGGGAATTGATATTTACCTAAAGAGCATAACGGATCCTACTGAGATTGTAGCTAAAGGATGGGTTCATAACTTAGACCCCAGCACGGAAGTAGGTGGCGAAGAAATTGGACCAAATTGGTGTGAAGTACACATTGAAGTACCGACAAAAAGAAATGAACGTTTGGTTAGACCTTATGCATTATTTGTGACAATTGGAGATGCCATTGGAGCAACTGTTGCATGGCCTTGCAATTTCACTACAGTATGTTATATTGGCGTGTTTGGTTATGTTGTATTTTGTAAGTGAAGGTTTCCATAATACTAATATATATGCACATGTTGTCAAATTGTAGGTGGTGCCCGTTGATGAAATGCGTTAAGTTGTTTGCAAATACATTTACTTTTTTTTTTTGGTTTTATGGAACAATTATCTTTATTAGCTCTTAGTGTTTATGTATTATGTTTAGATTTTAGGTTTAAATATCAATTTGGTCACCCTACTTTTGGTCAAAAGTCATTAAGCTCACTCTACAATTTTTTTCCTCAATTTGATCACTCTACTTGACTTCGACATTCAATAAGGTCACTGAAGTTATTTCGCGTTATCTTGATGGAAAACTTTAAAAGACCAAAATGCCCCTTTAATAAAAATGTGAACCAATTCTCAATCTCATCCGCTTATCGCATAATCTTTTCTCCTCTCTCTCATTACAATGTACACACACAAACTCTCGCCTCTGATTCAAGATTGTTAGTAGGATGTTAGTCCAGACGGAGATGATTCACGGAGAAGATGAAGGGGGGCTGGGTTTGGAGAATAGCGCTGCTGAAAGGAGATGATTCGCCGGATCTGGGATTGCTTGGGGTCGGAATCACGGGTCTGTCTGCAACAGGCAAGGGCGGCTATGGCGAAAGGGTCTGTTCAGAGTGATTTGGCCGAGGAGAGAGGATTGTGGTGATGGGCCCGACTCGACTGAAAAGAAGATAGGAGGAGACAGATGGCGGCCATGGAGAATCATCTGAGAAGATGAAGGCTTCGCCGGGTTTGGGCCGGGTTTGGATAGCGCTGAAAGGAGATGATTCGCCGGATCCGAGATTGCTTGGGGCCTAATCGCCGGGTCTCAGAATTTGAGCGAGATGACACACTTGCCATCATCTTTTTCACAAAGCCGTCCGATGGCAATTCCTCGTTGTTTTCGCACATAATCAAATCGGATGATGCTTGGCCATAATTACATTAAGAAACTTTTAGATCCAAGATAAGACTGCAACCTCTTTGCTTATGACCTAGACTTGAGTTTGCCAATTCGGATTAGGACCCGAACAACCACCAACCTTGAAATTTGAATTCAGATCAACGGGAAGGTCTTCAAACTCACCTATAAAATGTATGTATCGATGATTATTCGCTGCTAGATAGGAATCTAAGTCAATCTGTCTCCTTTAGCCTCGAGCTTCTGTTCCCAGTGAGTCCTTGAATCCTAATAATCTCTCGGTTTTGATTTTCGAGGCTTACGACGAGTTGGCAAGTTGGCCGTCTGGGCGTAGTGGGTAGATCAACTCATCGAGATTCTAGAGAGGAAAAACCGAGTTGGACTCACTAAGCGAAGACAACGTCAAATGTTTGAGCGAGCTGTGAGCCTGTAAGGCTAGCGTATCGCCGGCCGAAGGATGGGAGTTGAGCGTAACTTTGTTTCTGGTTGATTCGCCGGATCTGGGATTGTTCTGATGTTGAAGGAGATGCTCAAGTTTCATTGAAAATATTAGTAAGGGTATTTTTGGATTTTTAGAAAATTTTTAAAGTTTTCAACCAGAAAATTGGACGGAGTGATGAACTTGATATTTATGTCCAAGTAGAGTGATCAAATTGAGGAAAAAAAATTGTAGAGTGAGCTTAATGACTTTTGGCCAAAAGTAGGGTGACCAAATTGATATTTAAACCTAGATTTTAGGTTCAACTTTGTAGTTATGTTTTTTTTTCTTTTTTTCTTAATATATATTAGCTAATGGATGTTTAAGTATTAGACTATGTTTTTGAGATTGGTTAAGGATGAATTTGTATGACATTATTATGTTTTTATATTAAAGAGTTAATTTGAAATGTCTTAGTTTTCTTTTTAAGTGTTTTTTTAGTGGTCTATGAATATTGATATCAATTATAGTAGTATAATGATATTTTTAAAAACTTTTAAAGCATTATTTTGTAATATACAGTTTTTTTTTTAAAATTCAATTAGGACGCCATAAATCGTCATAATATGTGAAGTGCAAATGCTTTTTAGGACGCGAAATTTCAAAAAATTGTAGGGGCATGATTGTCCTATCAATCAACTGTTGAGACGCTCAATCGCGTCTTATCAAATGATACTATTGGGACGCCTAAACATGTCGTATCATGGTTTGGTATTAGGACGACAAATTATGTCCTATCAAGATGTTATATTAGGACGACAAACTTTGTCATATCAAAATGATTTATTAGGATAATACATTTCATCCTATCAAGATGATATATTAGGACGCTTTTTCTCGTCCTATTAGATTATTATATTAGGACACAATAGGCCACTATTTAAAAAATGTTAGGACGTTCTTTATAGGACGAATAAATGCGTCCTAACACGTATACTTTATTAAGTCGTCCTTAAAAGTCCTATTAACTTTTTGCTACCCCTTTAGATAGGAGGCCCAAGTTTGTGTCTTATAAAATAATGCGTCCTATAAAGGTATATATAAGGACGCAATCGGGCGTTCTAAAAGACCTTTGATTTTCTTACAATTTTGATTTTGAAAATCTATTCGGATCTTTGATTGTGAACGTCTCTTAGGACGGATGATATGGAAGCCATAATAGTTGTAGTAAAAATTTTGGGTTCAAAATGTCTAAAGTTTATTTCGTGACCGATTTTTTTTTTAAATTTTGCAGAAGATTGGTTAAACATCCGCAAAGAACATCCACATACTTTATATAAATGTGATGGAAAATAAAAGGCCAGACATGATATTATGAATTGTGCTGAGAATACTAACAGTTTTGGTGTATTCAAAATTTCTAGAAATGTATAAATATATTCATGTCAACTTATCTAATAATATTAAATGTTTAGTATAAAAACACAAGAAAAAAAAAAAACTGTTTCAGCTTCAAATGTTTTCATTTATGGAAATCAGTTTTATGCGGGAAAATCACGTTTGTCATTATATATATATTATTAATTATTAATTATTAATAGAATATATGTATCTTATATTAGTTAGAAGACTTCCACTGTTATTATCAACTAGTTTTACACCCGTGCGTTAAATGCACATGCATATATCTCTTTTAATTAAATTATACTCAAATAAAACGAAGATTATAAACAAAATTAAAAAATAAAGAAGAAACACGATGAATGGAACAAATTATATCAGTATAATTGATATTATGAAAAAACATGTTAATCCTTCATTTTATGAATTGTTTAAGTCATTTTCTCATTCATAATTTTCTAAAAGTTAATAATTGATATTTTTTGTTATTAAAATTTAGGACCTTAAGTAATATAAATAGTAATTCAGATGTATATTCTTCTCCATATAACCTATAGATTTATTAAATATTTATAATTTGTGGTTGGTATCTACTAGATTTAATCGTATATATTCGCTATGATTTACCAATAATTTATAATTAATTATAGTTATTTGTAAAAATAAATTTTGTTTTGATATTATAACTCGGATACGATGAAAGAAACACAAAAGTTTCAAATACAGACAAGTCATATATGAAGATTTCTATAGCAGACTTTTTTCTAATTAATTGTGGTTATATTTTATTTTGTAATCACATGTATTCAATGAACAAATTTTTTATAACACATTTGTTCTTATTCCAAGGTTATTTGCTCATTTTAATTAATCAATAAATTTAGTATGCACAAAAAGAGATTTGAATTTATAGATTTTCAAAGGGTGGTTACTCCTATTAAATACTACTACATAAAAACTCGATATTTTCTACTATATGTGCATATTTGTACATTTTCAATAAATTTTGAGAGTTGTGTAATCAATTAATCAGATTTGTCTTCTCAATGCATACTAACTACTCTATCATAATACTCAAAGATGACTTTCCTTATTTAGTAAGTGCATTTTGGTAGAATTTTATCTTGTTTAGACTACCTAGGTTATATATATATATATATATATATATATATATATATATATATATATATATATATATATATATATATATATATATATATTCCACATTTGTTAGAAAATGATATTGGTTTTGTATTCCAACATTTAAATCATAGTGCCTAAAATTGTAAAAATTATACTACTACTATTATCAAAAAAAGAAATATATGTCATATTTAAAAATTATAGTAATATTATTACCAAAAAAACCCGAACTCTCTAACTAGTTTTTATAAAAATCGAGACGGAGAAAAGTTATAAATTGAGTCACTCGTTTTTTTAACAACCATGGTATCATATTGCATTCTTTGTAAAATACTCGGACCCATGGCCCATCGTAATAGAAAGGCTCCCAACCATTTGAGATTTATGAGTGGACTATTGTCAATAAAAGAATTAAGGTTCGTTTGTTTTATAGAAAATAATTTACGTAAAATGATTTTTGAAAACGTTTATTTTTTTATTTTTTGGTATTTTGTAACTTTAAGAAAATATAGTCAACGTAAAAGCTTTTTCGAGTCAACATAAAATAAAGCTTTCTTTTCAGGAAAATGACTTACGGATTCATTTTCTGTAAGTTATTTTCCAAATGATCGAGCACCCCTCCGCCCCCATTCATAATTACCCATATTTATATACACGCACAATTTAACACTCAATAATATATTTTTTTGAAATAGTAATTGAGTTTGTGAACTCTATTTATAATTATAATTTTAATAAATACTCACTTCGTCCTAAAATTAATGTCCATTATATTAATTAGAGACGTCTCAAACATTATCTATTTAATTTTTTAAAACATTTTTTTTCATATCAATTATCAATTTTTTTATTTGTATTTGTGAAATTGAAAAATGATAGACCTTATTGATTTGACACCACTTATAATAGATTAAGAGTTACTAAATGAAAATTATTTAAAGTTCAACACTATCTTATATTGAATATGTGCATTAACATTAGAATATACTTTTTGTATTTATTCATAAATTATTTTTCGTAATATTTTTCGTACGTTTGCTAAACACCCGAAAATGTTTTCCAACATACTTTTAAAAGATTTATCAAACACCTGAAAATAAAATATTTTTTATTTTCCATAAATTATTTTCCAAAAAACATTTTTCAAAAAACATTTTTCAAGAAGTCATTTTCCAAAAATTATTTTTCATGAAACAAACGAAACCTAAAGTATCAAATTAGGACAACCTAGGACTTGAGGGGATGCTACTATTGATAGAAACACTATTTTATAACCAATTCCTGGAAGGGGACTTACTTTACCAAGGGCCTTGACTAGTGCCCATTTATGTCCTTGCATAGCAGCTCTGACTCTTTACCTAAGATCGTCCCCACGCGGAAAAAAGTCACTTCTAATGGCCACGATCCGACGAAGAGCTCGCGCTGAAGAGATGGATGTTTTCGCGTTTTCGCTTTTTCGCTAATAGTCAGACTAGAACTTCTATTTGAGTAGCTAGCTCTGCTTTCTGCTTTCCCCTTAACCTCCGCCTCTCTAGAAGGCCTTTTCCCCATATTCAATAGCCTTAAAGCATACCATATAGCAAGAGACTTATAGGAATAGAAGGATAGACATCATATATATTCCCGTCCAAGGAGAGCCCTTGAAACTCTTGCTCGGACATTTCCTTTTTAGATGAAAAATGGTCGGCAAGGGAAAGCTTAAAAGAAGAAGTACTGGATAAGGTCTTAATTGTGCCGTAATAGAGTAGCTATTCCAGTAAGAGACCTGCTATGCAATTCCAGCTAGGCTATTCAAATCCAGCTAGGCTATACACACACACACATATATATATATATATATATATAGAGAGAGAGAGAGAGAGAGGGAGAGAGTAACTGGGGTCAGTTTTGGCAATGGTAGCGGTGCCGGAGAAGTCACAAGAGCCAGGGGCCATGTTTTTGCGCTGGTAAAAGCTGTTGAAGGCGTAGGAAGCATGTGCCTGTAGGGTGTTTGGTAGGTAACAAAGTCCAGATTGCAGAATAGGGTGCAGTCTGCCCCTGCCCCGCACGCGTAGTCCAGTGCCGTCTGCAAGGCCTGCTGGCTGGGGTCGCTTCTAGCCACGCACCAACTTCCCCCACCAACAACCACCTGACCTCCCGCCGTCCCGATGCCGGTCATCACCAAAACCACCAAAACAGCAATCAGCTTGGGCACTAGTACTGTTGTTTCCATGTCTGCCAAAAGTACTGGTACTACTGGTGTTATAATATGGAGGGTATTGTGGGTAAATTTTAACTTATATTTTTGGTAAAGCAAATCTGTAGAGAGAGAGAGTGTGTTCAGTATAGACTGAAAAGTAAAGGGCAGAGAATCTAGTCGAAGTTCTCTCTATCTTCTTTTCCTTTGCATTTCTTTTACCGAGTTTTTATTCTTATTTCCCTTTATTTTTAAAAGAAAAAAAATACAGTAAACCCCTTGTGATTTTAATTTTTTTTTTGGGGTTCAGCCATTTAAACTGTTATACTAGACAACAAAACCTCCTGAACTATTTGAAAGATTGTAATGCCCTTTATTTCTTTCCTTTCCACTTCATTTGAACGCGTGTTTAAAGCAAAAATGATAAGTGAAACACAGTTTTACCGATATTTTTTCTAAGTTAGATCTTTCTGATCTGATCTACTGCGTCTTACTAGGTTAAACTTGTAAAGAGTGAGACTTCATCGAATTATGTTGCGTAAGACAATCTCACGTGAGACATACCTGATACCTATGTTTAATGTGTTACTCGCTAGAATGTGGAATGAGCTTGTGGGCCTTTTACTTGGTGTTGTACAAGATTGGGTGCAATTCTGACTGATACCTTTTCTCAAATTTATAACCACTTCAATCCCTCGCTTTTCAAAATATTGTTTCTAAACTGATTAGATCGTCTCATTTCACAGCTCCGACCAACAATTTTGAGTTCAAAAATCACAATTGTTCCAACAATATAATGAAACGGGAGTCGCCCTGTCTGATTAGGTCGTAGGGATCGAGGGGACAACACCCCTTCGTAGAGGTTCGGGGGCAACGTTTCCAAAAGGTAAATGATTTTTTTGATTCATTAACTGCGAGTGTACAACACTAGAATGAACCTGGTGGGTTAAAGGATTTTTTAGAAGGGACGGAGGTGGATGAGGAAGAAGAAGGCTCACGACGGAGAAAGAGGAAGAAGAAAGCTGAGGAAATGCATTTGAAACCAGTTTGCATTACGATGCTTCGAATTTCACTCGCGATGCATCGATTTGGATCATTGATGCATCAATTTGGGGGTACTAATGCACCGTTATGATTTTGATGCATGATTGTATGCATCGCGATTCATGATTTGTACATTGTGATGCACATAAGCATTCATCAAAATTATGCATCACAATTGAATTCCATGTCTCACAGTGCACAAATTGATGTAACATGATGCATTAAGTAAGTAATCTGTAGCGTGCTTTCGATTCATTAAAGGTATTGTAGTCTTTTCCCTCCAATAGTGACTTTTTCGGTTAAAAAATTAAAGGGTACTGTAGCAGTTAAAAAACTTCAAAAAGTGGGTCGAACCACAATTTCTCCTGAAATATTTTTGGAAATATTGCAGGTCGGTCCCTTTAAAATGATTTTCAACCGCTCTAGTACCTCTTTTTTTTAACCTCATAAACACACTTTCGTTAAATTAATCAAAGATGGTTCCCTTGTTCTTCCTATTTGAACCACTCTAGTAGAAAGAAGGAAGTAGCTATGGAAACTAAATCTACCTCAACAGTTGTTAGGTTGAAGGAGCGTGTAATTATAATAGATTGATTGACTGTTATTATATAATGGAAATAATCACACATCATAGTATGTTGGGATCTTCATTTTAATTCTTTTCTTTGTCATTGTGTTTGTGTGTGTGAATCAAAATAGATTCATTTTATGTGTGTCAATGCATGTAAACTGTTTGATGAAATGTCTAAATAGGAACTTGTTTGTTGTTAGACACCTTTTTAAATCACAATGCATTATTTTTTAATCACGATGCATCATTTTTAAATCGCAATGCAGAGTGAAAGCTACATGATTTGCGATTCACAAACTAGATTCCTGATACATATTCTAGAGGGGATTATCCTAAGAGGGAAGGTAAACAAAAGAGAGATGTCGAGTTTGTTACTTCTTGCATGAAAAGGGTTATTTTGACTTTTGAGTCTGAGTATGAGGTGTATAACACCAAGGGAGCGAACTGACCAAGAAAGTTACAAGCTTGTTAAGAGGATAACCGTTTCTGGTAAAGGAACCATTTGGGCTAAGTGTGTGGCATGCATATACAAGGATAGGTTGTCTTAATTTGAGAGCTTCATAATAGAAGAGTGTTGGGGTGAAGAGTCATGGTCGATAGGGCTTGTGTTGCGGGCTGCTACAAGACTTGGAATGCAAGGGAGATAGATTGTACTAAAAGGTTGCATGCATGCGAAGGGGGCTCAAGAGATAGGTACGGGTTCTGGGAATGTAACAAGGAAGGTGGCGACGGTTGCTAAGCCACAATGGGTTAGTTGGAGGCATGGCACGACAATGGGAAGTAAGTGCAATCAAAGCAGGCCAATGCCTTACAAGAAGGGCACACATGGGCTTGTTGGACTAGGGTTGTGCTTGGGAGAGCCTTTCACCACAAGCCACGGCAAGAAGAAAAAAACCAAGGAGGCAGTCGCTTGTGTCTTCAAAAGAGCGGCCAAAGCAAAACCTTAGCATAGAAGGATTTTCGTAATTGGGGATTTAGTTAATTATTTTGGTTGTAATAAAATCATTTAAGGACTATAATTAGGTTTATTTCTTTCCTAGTTTATTTAGGGTTTCTTTTATGCATTAGGATTTTATTTTCTAGTATAAATAGGATCTTTCCTATAATTTCGTTTTTACGTTGTGAAGCCAAGAAAAGTAATAGAAAACGAGCAGATTTTTATTCATTCATCGGTTTCTTCTTTCTTAAAGGTTAAGAAGAATTTCACAAAGATTTCTTTACGTTAGTAGGGTGAATCATAACCAGTGAGCCTATCATATCTACCAATTCCGCCAAACTATCTTTTGTGTGTTATTTTCGTGTATTTTGGGATGTTTTGGAACAATTCGGCCAACACTTTGCTGCCTTGATTTGTTCTTTGGACAGCTTGTGTTTCGGATTAGTCTACACACATCAATTCCCAACGTAGAAATTTCCGATACACAATTTGGATTTCCGATGCATTATATCCAGTGTTCTAGAAAGACCAAAAGCCAAAAGGTGGAAAAGGGGCAAGAATTCTCAACATTTTATACGTTACTTTTCCCACCAGCAGTTAAAATCCATACTTCCCCCCAAAAGTCTCCATCTCCTCCACAACCCTTTGTATATTCATTAGACAATTAAGAGAAAAGTCCTAAGAAAAGTTTTTCCTCTCCTCCACAGAAAGATCAATCACCCATCCCTAATGTTGGGTAAATCCATATACAATTTTACATAAAATAAAATATAAAGAAACAAAACCGTAAGAACTACTGGTTGAAAAAGACTTGAGAAGTCTGCTGGTTGTTCTGTACGTAGTCTGCTGGTGACTTGTTACGAAGTTTGCTGATGGCTTTGTTCCAAGTCTGCTGGTGACTTGCTACGAAGCCTGCTGGTGACTTGAAACAAAGTCTGCTGGTGGAAGGAAGCTGTGACCGATGCCTGTGTCTCACACAGTTTTCTTGAAACATTATTCGTCTCACTCCCTATAAGTGCGTGGAGTTTTTACACGGACGATCGTCTCCCAGGATACAACGGTGGTACCGGATGACTTATGCACTGGAAGTTCCGGTAAACTGAGCAGGTGCCAGTAATCTATCACCAAGTAGGAGGCCAAGAAAAAGATACACAATATGAAATGCAAATGCAGGTGTATAAGAGGAAGAAAAATTTTGTGTTCTCTAAACGTGTGTGTTATGTTGTGGAGAATAGTTCCATTATATATGCCAGAAAATCAATACGTTTTAATTACTAAAACCGTTTTGATTATGCCCATTAACCACTCAATTAAAGAAGACATTAAGATATAATTAATTTGTCCATTAAAACATAATTAACCTGCTCTGTAATGTTGGAGTTACGAAAATTGAATTTAAAATTCAAAAGAAAAATAAAATAAGCAAAAGATGAATTTGTCTAGGTAGAAAAATTTGGTCGGACATTTGTGTCCGTATGTGTGCGCACACGAGTACATTGGCCCAAGCCAAATTGGACCTTGATTTACACCCCCCTGCGAGCGCGGGAGGAATAGTTCTTTCTATACAAGCTTACCCAACACAAAGGGAGCCTTTGTATATAAACCTTTCAAGCCTTTCATATTTTTCCAATGTGGCATAACCCACTTCCAATGTCCTACTTTAAACATCTATAACTTATTCATTCGATATCCGAATTGGACAAATAAATATAGTATTCTTATGTACTCACGGAGAAGAACATAATTTCACAATTACCATAATCATTACATAAATGACTCAAAAATAAATTAGTATCTCAAAGCTTCAATTTACTTCACTTAAAATACTAGTTTTCCAACCCCTAGTCCAAAAGAGAAGTCTTATGTTAAGACAAAAAGGAAAGACAGAGTTGTTAAAAATCATCCACTATATCATGGCCAAATGTATAGAAGACCAAAAAGAATTAGAAACAAACCAAAACCTTTTGTACATGACCCCATGATGTCTTATAAATATCACACTAGCATGGATATTGATATTTGCCTCAGGAAAATGCTGAACACATGTGTATAGACTCACCCAAATATCATACTGACTTACACTCATCCTGCGACTAGTGCCAAAGTCTCTGTGTGTCTGCTCACCAATAATGAAAATCTTCATACTTAAATAGTTTTATTAAGCTAAGCACAACATCCATTCTTTAAAATTAGATTTTCAATAAAAACATGTGCAACACAGAGTATGTAATCTACCATCCAAACCTGATCTATCACAAAAAGAGAGAACACAATGGGTTTCAAATAATTACACATCCATCCCATGCACTTCTTATATATGACATACAATGCTTTTATATCCCATTTACTTACAATAACTAAGATTATGTTAACATAGTGAGCTTTGGCGAAAAGTATGAATATATGAAGTGTGGATCAATTTACATATGTCACAATCAAATTAACCAACACAAGCAACTGACAAAAGAATCAATAGGACTTTATTAAGCTTGTAATGTAAGGCCTTGGTGTTGGGGAATACGATGGAAAGAGAATAAAATACAAAGTGAGAGAGCAAGACTACCATTTTTCCCATTCGTTTCTACTACATGTAGAAATATTTCCCATTAGGCTAAGACCTGCAAAGATCACAAGTGGGGAGTTTCCCCCAAACTTGCATTTTTCAATACAATATGCAAAAAATAACTAGCGATCCTTTATTTAGATAACTTTTCCTAATATATCTATATTTTTCTTGAAAGCTATGCTTTCCATTTGAATCTTCTTGCACTCTTTTTCTTCTCATTGTCCTTCGTCGCACCTATATATATATATTTGACTACGACGAAGAAGAAGAAATCATAGGGAGATTATCTTTATAACAACCGTCCTATGAGACCATTTCCTCACGCAAATCCTACTCTCTCTAAGGGTAGGCTAAAGTGTATAAGCTTTAAGGGTTAAGTTAATGTGGGAAAAAGAAACGACGTCGAATGGGGGTTGTTGTATGCTTAGCATACACCATTCTTTAATTAAACTCAAAAGGGGACACTAGTGATATTTTTAATGAGGTCGGAAATATATAGGCTCAAACAATCCAAAGATGACCTAAATCATATCCTAATGCCAGAATTACTCATGCCATTTTTTAAGAAAGTGAGCACACATAAAATATCACATCCGTTATGAAAGTTGTAGAATTAAAGATTTAACATCACTGGATTTCACATAAGCATTCGCTAGAAAAGAGGTAGGGACAATCGAGGCTAACATGCAATCACGGTTCAAAAGTGTGCTTGAGATATATTAGTAAGAAAAATCCAAGGGATCTAACTATCATGCAATTGATCCTAAGTTATAATTCAATGCAACAATCATATCAGGATGGCTATTCATCATATTCTTGTACACCAAACCAGTCTCGTTAGAATGAAATGCACACTATAAACTTAGTAAAAATATTCAAATTTTTCAATAGTCATGACTGAGAAAAGTGCACAAGGGTTTGGAGAATGTCAACAAATTTCACTGACTCGAGTGAGTTCCAGAGTGATCTATGGAAAAGTCAGGTGGTTCATTGCACTAAATCATCATCGGCTGAAGTTCCCACACTAGGATTCAAGAATGAAAATTTTGTTCTATTTTTTATTAATTTTTTATACTTTTATTTTTTTCTTTTAAAAAGTTGGAGATAGTTGATGACCCAATTGATGATGAGTTCCCGAAGGGAACCTTTTCTTTCCTAGTGTATTCTGGTCAAGGAAACATCTTTGAAAATAGGAAAAAATAAAAAGCAAGAAAATCAAGAAAGGAGAAGAGACGATAGAGGAGAAAAAATTGCCCCGCACCCTAATAAGTAACAACCATATTTCACTAGACTAAACTAGATACTTGACTTATTATTGAATTCCTATTTTAAGTATAATGTAGAATTACAATTGAATTCCTCACATTATCCAAACAATGTAATTACTATGATTTTGAAAGCAAATTATAAGTTATTTAAATTCTATAGAATTTGAATATTTATTGAATTCAAAATCAATGCATTCAAACGGACCTTTAGTTTTGAATGATTAGGTTGTGTGTCAATGAATTAATTTGATATTGTTTGTAATTATGTTTGTGGGTGTGTTTATTGGGAATGAGAATTAGGTCATCAAAACCTCAAAGGGTCGGTGCGGCTGACATTTACACTCAAAGATCAAGATGGTAAGAATGCGAGTCTTTCCAAGTTCAAGGGCAAGCCTATTGTTGTCTATTTCTACTGAGCTCCTTTTGTTTTATGGAAAATAATTTTTCAAAAGTAAGTTTAGATAGATAAAAAGATTTTATTTTCAAGTGTTTGGTAAATCTTTTGAATATATGCCGAAAAATATTCTCGGGTGTTTGGCAAACACACGAAAAATATTACGAAAAACAATTTATGAATAAATATAAAAAAGTATATTCTAATAGTAGTATCAATGCTCCTATTTAATATACACTGATTTTTAAGATTGCGTTGAACTTTAAGTAATTTTAATTTAGTACTCCCTTACAAAATAAGTGTCGTTTTAACAAAGTTTTTTTGTTCCAACCGTTTGTTTCAAGGAAAACGTTTTCCGCATTTTCCGGTGTTTGGTAACAATAGGAAAATATGAGTCAACGGAAAACGTTTTACTGTCAATGGAAAATGACTCGTTTTCCTCCGTAAAATGACTTACATACCATCACCTCCGTAAGTCATTTTCCAAGATGCGCACGACTGCTCTTCTCTCTGGCCAAAGGTGATTTTCTCTCTCCCCAAAAATCGCTTCTCTACAGGTATGCCCCTCTCTCCCTTCTTTGATTTCTTTGTTTCTTCAAAGCTTTTAGGATTTATGGATTAATTCTTCAAAGCTTCAATTTTTTTCTTTCAATTTTATGGTTTAAATGTTCATTAGGGTTTAGTTCTTTTCATGATTTGATTTTTTTAGTAAGGGTTTTGATTTACAGTAAGGGTTATCAAATAATTTTGTTGGCTCTCAGCTAATTTTTTCTTGTAGATAGAAGCCGCCTACTTTTTTGCTTTCTTCTGCTTTGTTTTTTGTGTGTTTCTCAGCTTTATAACTCAAACCTGTAACCTTGAAATCAAGTTGAAGCAATCTTAGGCAAATGGTTGGTAAATTAATTATATATAGAAATCCGAACTCCAAGTAGATATTACATGATTGTGCCTAATTTCATGCCTCCCTCTCCCTTTGGTAGATATTAAGCTTCAACTCCCGGCAGAAGTCGGGCCAGTTCAATTCATCTCCTTGGATGGATGTTCACATTACACAATCTTTGCAAGATATCTATACATATATAAAAGGAAATGTGCGATTTTTGGAAAGTTTCGCAAAATGCACTTTCCAAAAATAACAACACTTCTATATTGTCATTAATGCATTAGGAAATGAAAGGAATTTGTAATAAAAATTAATTAGATAAATAAATCCGAAAACTTTTGACATTCTTTTTTTGACTTGAGACAATTGACAACCATATATACCAAACAATTTCAACCTCATTCACATCCGGGAATATAAAAAATAGTTATGATTTTTTTAACTATATTGAAATTTCAATGAGCTAAAAATAATTATTTATTTCAATTATTGAATTTAATAATCGCTTATCAATTGAATGATAAATGAATAAATTATCAAAACAATTACATTAATTATCATTGAAGATTAATTTCTTCGGCTATAATTGGACGCCTAAGGGAGTTAGACAGTTCCTTAGCTTTTCTCTTCTCGAGCAGTTTTCAAAGATAAAACCACTATAAATTTGTTACAATTTTGTTTGTTGAACATCATTGCTAAAAACAACCGAGGATAACACACCAATATAGAAGAAATATATATAAAATGCCTCCCTCTCTCATTTTTCTTAGAGACATCAACCAGACCAAGGGTAAGCCTAGATAACGCAACGGTTTTTCGTGTAAAATGTATATTTTACAATGTAAAGGTATCTTTCCAACTTGTAATACTTACTGTGTTCTTTTTATTTCGATTGTTTAGGATCTCATGTACTTGGTCCTCTTTTTTTTTTCTAGAGATCACGGAGCTACAATAAATTGAAAACAGTTATATATGCAAAATTATTAAATTCTCAAGGTACCTTTATAATCAATAAATCAATAAATAGCTTAAACATATGCAATGCCTAGGATTAAATATGTAGGGAATAAATTACGATAATTTAATAAACTTCATGTTCAAGTGTATGTGCTAAATTTAATACAATTTAATGATCTTCAAACTGATATAGATTTATTGGTAACCAATATATATTTATATTTATTTATTACTATGCACTGTGACTACAAATTTCTCAATTTTGGTTTTATCAAATCAGAATAATGAACATTTATAAATAAAATCTAATTAAATCAAAGGAATTTGAAATGTAGAGATGAAAAACAAATAAATTAGTGACTACAAAGAGGCCAATTTTGAAGTGAACAACTACATTAGATACAAGTGATTTAAAATAGATGTATTTTAATTATAAAAATGTTAAAAAATAGATCTTCAAAATACAAATCTAAAAATTCGAAATCTATATTTTTTCTATACTCAAAATATAAATAATTTGGGTATAACGTTAAATACTGAAAATATAAAAAAAAATCTCAACTTATTTAAACCGTATTTAAAAAAATAATTAGGTAAAGAAGCATAAATACTTGGCTCTTATTATAAGCCATTTTTTTCCAATTCACTAAGTAAAATTAAGCTCTAAGATTTTTTTAAAAATCGAAATACAAAGTTGAATACTTTATAAAAAAAAAGCTAACGCACCTTGCTATGAAATGGTTGGATCTGATTCTATTTTGGTTGGGGAAAGTTGGCGGATGAATTTTTGAAACGAAGGGTTCGAAGAGATGAAGAGTCATTGTCTCATGTTCACCGGAGGAATTTTCTAGGTTTAATGCTATAAAAATAAGAAAGGTGACCTTTTAGACGATTTAATTGAGTAAGAGTGAGAGTGAGCCGATGTGTATATAGGTTAGAGTGAGTGGGGTGAGGTTTTTAGGTTAGAAAGTGAGAAGCTCTTTATCTATATGACAAGTGGTTGAGATTTTTTTGGTCAGATTGGTTATAATTGGAGTAATATTTACTGTTCATTAAAGTAATAATAATTTGGATGAAATCAATTGAGAAATTTGGGCTACGTGAAATTTTGAGTATTTTTAGTCCTTTTTGTTGTTGTTTGTTTTAGGGAGAAATTTGGGTCCATCCACTATGTAAAATTTTCAACCGCTACAGTTTTTTTTAAATGTTTTTTTAACTAAAAAAGACACTTTTAGAACGAAAAGACTAGGGGTGTGCTTAGTCCAGTTCGGTCAACTTTTTTTGGAAAAAAACAGAAAACCAGGACCAGACCAATAGTCCGGTTCTCAAAAAATATAGAACAAGGACCAACCCAATATGTTTGAGAACCAATACATTGGTCCGGTCCAGAACCAATCGAAGACGTACAAGAACCAGGACCGGACCAATGTATTGCTCAACTCCAAAACAATTGAGAATATCCCAGAAAGTGGATTCGATAAGGAGTTATTAGTAGGGGTGTAAACGAATCAAATCTAATCGAATATTATAATATTCGATTCGTATACGTAAAATTATTAGAGTATTTGTATTCGTATTCGTTTATTATTCGAATATTAAAATTGATTCGTATTCGTTTCGAAATTAATATTCGAATTATTCGATTTGATTCGAATATTCGATTTGAAATTTTATTTATGTTTTTTTTACAAAATCTATTTAACAATCAATGATTCAAGTACTCAATTTGATTTGAGTATTCGATTCGAATATTCGATTCGAGTATTCGATTTTTCGACATGAATTAATATGAATAAAACATCAATTACATCAATTATCCATAACAAAAACCCATAACATTAATATCCATAACAAAAACAAATAACATCCATAAAATCAAATATCCATAACATCCACAATAATTATCAAATACATAAATAAATATCAATTGTCAAATTTATCAAAAAAACACCGAATAAAAATTAGACTAGTATCCGCCATCCAACCGTCATGTTCGCAATATGACATGAATCGGCTCGTCCTGTTAGAGAATAATATCTTTTAATTATTCTTGTTGATTTGTAATGAGTAATTAGTGGTAATTACCTTGTAGAGTTCTTTCCTAATTGTGTTACATTCCTTGTATAGGTTTCTTGTATCCTACTCCTAGTGTAACCCTAATTGTAAATCCCCCTATAAATATGTGATTTATTCAATGGAAAGGCTATGCCATTATTCCTAAATTTTGTTAGTTTCTACATGGTATCAGAGCTCTGCTCCTAAAACCTTCTTCCTCTTCCTCTAGCCGCCGCCCTAAACATCCCCTACAATGGCTAACGGAAATCACTCTCACCGTCAAAAACTCTCTTGATCCCACCCAAACCTTCGACCTCATCAATATCTCCCACCACAACATCACTAAACTCACCTCTACTAATTACATAGCTTGGAAACTCCAAGTTGAGGCCACCCTCATTGGCTATGACCTCTACAAGTTTGTAGACGGTTCACACCCATGCCCGCCTCCCACTGTCCTCACCAAGGATGCCCAAACATCCAAGGACGTTCCCACCCCAAACCCTCACTACCAGCCTTGGATTCGCCAAGACAAACTCCTCTTTGGGGCTCTTGTTGGCTTCCTGTCTGCTCCCCTGGTTCCTCTGATCCAACAGGCCGCCACTGCTCGTGAAGCCTGGGACATCCTGGCTCATACATATGCTCGCCCAACTCGCGGTCACATTAAACAGATCAAAGATTACCTCAAGCGAGCAACCAAGGGAACTCAGTCGATCACCGACTACATGCAGTCTGTCAAAAGTCGGGCTGATGAACTCGCTGCTCTGGGCAAACCTCTTGACCACGAGGATCTCATTGAGACCATCCTCGGTGGTTTGGATGATGACTACCGCCACATCGTGGATGTGGTTGAAGGACGGGATACTCCCATATCGTTTGATGAGCTTCATGAAAAACTCATCAATCGCGAGCTTCTTTTGAAGCGCCTCACCGTCCTTCGCACCCTACTTCGCCAACCCTTTGCACCAAGGAGCAATAGCTCGGCACTCGGCAATCCTCCTCGCAAGCTCGGTATCGCCCGCCCTCGCAACCTCGGCCACCTTCCCAACCCTCGGCATACGCTCCCCGGCCGTATGCGGGCAAGTGTCAAGCATGTCGCCAACAAGGCCACTCGGTTACTCGCGCCCAAACTTTCAAGCGATCGCCACCACCTCTATGCCCGCTACTCCCAACTCGGCAAGTGGCTCCAAGTGGCAACCACGGGCTCACCTTGCAACCACGGCGACACGAGGACTCCGGGGCTACTCGATAGTGGTGCCTCTCATCATGTCACTAGCGACCTCGGCAATCTCTCGCTACACTCCAACTACACGGGCATGGATGACATGGTCATTGGTGATGGTATCTTGGGTTAACTATCTCCAAAGCTGGTTTTCTTCCCTTCATACACCCTCACACTTTTTCCCTTCATAATGTTCTATTTGTTCCTGACATGAAAAAAATTTTATATCCAATCTCAATTTTGCATCTCTAATAAAACCTCTATTGAGTTCTTACCAACTTCTTTTCATGTGAAGGATCTGGCGGCAGGGAGAATCGTTGGCCGGACGGTCTAAGGGCGGTGTGTATGAATGGCCGACCACGCCTCTCCCGCCCCACCCCTCGCGTGTCGGCTCCAAAGTCTCTCATCGATTGGCATCATCGTCTTGGCCATCCGTCGGATATTATCCCTAGGTTTAGCATTAGACAAAGTCGGATATTATCTAGCGGTTTAGCATTAGAACTCCTATTCATTGTAATGATTGTTTTTCTAATAAAAGTCATAAAATTCCTTTTCATCAAAATACTATTGTGTCTACTCTCCCTCTTCAAACTATTTATCTTGATGTTTGGACCTCCCCTTCCCTCTATTGATGGGTTCAAATACTATGTGATCTTTGTTGATCACTATACCCATTACATCGGCTTTACCGCTCGGACTCAAATCGAGGTTGCCACCATCTTTCCCAAATTCAAAGCCTTAGTGGAAAATTATTTTAAAACAACCATAGTCACCCTTTACTCGGACAATGGTGGCGAGTATATGGGGCTTGCAGGGACTACGGCGCCGCCTGTCGGCTCATGGCATCTCTCACCTCACCCCTCACACCCCGAACACAATGGGTTCTCGGAGCGTCGCCATCGCCACATTGTTGAGGCGGTCTCCCCTTCTCTCTCGTGCTTCTCTTCTTCGCGCCCTTACAGTCGTTTGCCTTTCCAAACCGCGACCTATCTCATAAATCGACTACCTACACCCACCCTTGCTCGCGGTCTCCACCATAAACTTTTTGGCTCTGCCGAACTACGCCAAGCTTCGTGCTTTTGGTTGTCTCTGTTATCCTTGGCTCGTCCTTACTCCGCCCACAAAGCAAACTTCGATGCTCGCTCCACTCAGTGTGTCTTCCTTGGTTACTTGCTCACTCGAGTGCCTATCTACTGCTATGATCGAGCACCACCAAGTACATATCGCGTCATGTTCGCTTTGTCGAGTCCACCTTTCCCATGTCCACCCGGCCACCGGCCACCTTTCGCGGAACACCTATGATAGTGAGTCTTGGCTACCCCCTCATGAGCTGCTCGGTCCCTCATACACACCGTTGGTGCTCGCTCCGGTACCCTACGTCGTGGCTCACGCCACTAATCGATCGAATTTGGTTGATCTCGGCTCCCACGGCCTGAACCTCCTACATCTCTTGTGCAGGGATACCACTTTGCTCCTTGTCCGTGCCTGCTCCATCCTCCTCGGCCACCGGCTCCTGCTCGCGGATTGCACTTTATCCGTTGCTTTCGGCCCACCTCGGCAACCGATGCAGGTGCAGAGGATCACCCGGCACAAGTCACGTGCCGCTACATTGGTTCCTATGCCTCCGCCTCTCGTGCCCTCTTGCTCCGCTCACATTGCCTGGCCGGCACATCCTCCATAGTCACTTCGCTCCAAAAACAACATCTTCAAACCGAAGATCAAAATGAGTCTTTCGGCTCGGCTAGCGATGGACGTGAACCCACATGTGTTACTCGGGCTCGAGGATGTGAAGTGGCGTCGAGCCATGTCGAAGAGTTTGATGCCCTTGCTCGCAATGGGACTTGGGATCTAGTCCCTTCGAAGATGCTTTCGCAATATAGTTGGTCGTAAGTGGATCTACCGTATCAAGAGACATCTTGATGAATGCTTGTTGATCGCTACAAAGCTCGCCTAGTAGCCAAGGGATTTCACCGGCGACCGGGGTTGACTACCACGAGACTTTCGGCCGGTGGTTAAACCGACCACTGTTCGTCTTGTTCTCTCATTGTACGTTTGTCAAGGATGGGCCTTCGTCAGCGGATGTGAACAATGCCTTTCTTCAAGGCAACTTTGTCGAGGAGGTATTCATGGCTCAACCGCTGGGTTTACCGATAAGGACAAACCTCAACATGTGTGGCTATTTATATTTATGGTCTCAAGCGGGCTCCCAGAGCATGGTATAATGAGCTGCGTCGGTTTCTTCTTGCCTCGGCTTCCAAAACTTCGATGGGCGACACATCATCCTTAAATGCTGCGGGCACCATCATCGGGCACCATCTCCTTGTATATGTGGATGACTATCATCCTTGTATATGTGGATGACATCATTGTTGAAACCAGCCAGTTCGGACTTTCATCTCTATGCTCGCTACTCGCTTTTCTCTCAAGGACCTTGGTGATCTTCACTACTTTCTTGGGGTTGAAGTTGTTAAGCGCCCAAGTGGTCTTACGCTCTCCCGGCGAGGGTATATAGGCGATCTCCTTGCTCGCGGCATGACCGATGCTTCGCCCGGTAGCTACGCCTCTTGCTACCTCGCCTACCTTGACTCTTCACAGCCGCTCTCTCGAATCCGGCAATTTCGAGCAATGGTCGGCGGTCTTGATATCTGTCTCTCTCCACTCGGCTGATGTTGCCTCGTCAACAAACTCTCCCGATGTTGCTTCATGCATAGGCCGACCAGCGAGCCTTTGGATTGCGGTCAAGCGAGTTCTTCGGTATCTACGTAGCACAATTGATGCGGGCACAATTGATGCGGGCATCCTCCTTCATCGCCGATCCCTCGCTCTCCATGCCTTTCCGATGCCGGGGCGGCAACAAGGATGACTACACATCCACCGGTGCCTACATTGTCTATCTTGGCGGCAACCGATCTCAAAGAACAACGCGCTCCCCGGGCGAATCTCCTCGGGCTGGGCGCACTTTGAGATCCGGTGGATTGTCTCTCTTCTTCGCGAACTCGGTCTCGCCTCCTCGACTCAACCAGTCATTTACTGTGACAATGTGGGCGCTACGAGTCTTTGCTCTAACCCAGGTTTTCATACTCGCATGAAGCATGTGGCTCTGGACTTTCATTTCATTCGGCAACAAGTTCAGGATGGGCTTATGCGAGTTTGCCATGTCTCCTCGGCCGATCAACTAGCTGATGCTTTGACCAAGCCTCTTGCTCGCCAACGGTTTCATCACTTCACAAGATTGGTCTCTCCTCTCGGACGTCCATCTTGCGGGGGCATGTTAGAGAATAATATCTTTTAATTATTCTTGTTGATTTGTAATGAGTAATTAGTGGTAATTACCTTGTAGAGTTCTTTCCTAATTGTGTTACCTTCCTTGTATAGGTTTCTTGTATCCTACTCCTAGTGTAACCCTAATTGTAAATCCCCCTATAAATATGTGATTTATTCAATGGAAAGGCTATGCCATTATTCCTAAACTTTGTCAGTTTCTACACGTCCTCCTCCTACATAAAATTAAAAATCAATTAGATATCAATTTTATTGTCATAAATCATAATCATGCAAATATGCAAATATATCAAATGAATTTTAAAAAATAAAACTCACATGTGACATAATAGGATTCTTAATCCCGTGAAGTTGGGGAACCCAATCTGCTCCACAAATCAAAACTTGTACCATATCAGAAGTCAATTGTAATCTTGACACGACCTTCAGGGGCACTTGGATCCATACATCGCTGACCGCTGTATGTGAGAAATTGGGAGATGATTTCTGACTTTTTACGTTTCCATTTCACTAAATTTAACAACCTTTTCCTTTTATGCAAAAAAACAAAAACAAAAACAAAAAAAAAAAAACAAAAAAGAAAAGAAAAGATTCTCCTAACTGAATTTGATTTGATTTGATAATACTCCTAGTCCCAGCGTCCTAATTTCTTTTTCTAAAAAATCAAAAAACATTACTTGAGTCGATAATATTCCCTCTTCCCTTCATAAATAATTAACAAATTTAAGAAGCAGAGAAAAGAAGAGTGAAGATCTTACTGCTCCTCTCCCAAATTTTGCAGTTAAGAAAGTAGCGTTCTTCGACTTTGACATGCCAAAATCCCCGACCTGGCAAACAACTACGAAATGACTTATGCAATACTTGAAGACATTATTCGGTAAATAGTACATTCACAGTCCAGTTCTTATTGACAAGAAGGTTTGAAGACTTCAGGTCTCTATGTACTATTGGTGG
This sequence comes from Codonopsis lanceolata, assembly GCA_013146195.2. NCBI lineage: Eukaryota > Viridiplantae > Streptophyta > Magnoliopsida > Asterales > Campanulaceae > Codonopsis > Codonopsis lanceolata. Next base: position 151,472,562 of record CM028377.1, on the reverse strand, counting down.
ATTTCTATGATGTAAATAGTTCATTCCTCTTGCCTAAAGCCAAAGAGTAAAATACTTGAAAAATGGTTTTGATGCCTTACACAAACAAAGTCCCATAAAAAATTAAGATCACAATTAATGAGTTTTATATAAGAACTTACAACGTTAAGGGCCATCTGCAATCGCCGCTTGATATCTAGTGATTGACTAATCTTGTGAAGTGTTCTGAAAAGGCTTTCCCTGATGATGTAAAGCAAAGTTAGGCAACCCTCTTGGCATTACTAAAAAGAATTTTAAAAAAATGGTAATTACTATCGCATATTGTTATATAAGCAATAAAAGGAGATGGTACTACCTGGGCAAAAACTCAGTAACCATAGCAAGTTTTTCTTGCGAATATACTGCCCCCATAAACAGCAGAACATTTGGATGTCTGAGCCTTCTCATTATATTAATCTGAAGTAGATGCATAGTGACATTACCAACAGTGCTTCTGTTATTTTATTTTTTTAAAGCAAAAGGACAATCAGAATCATCTATTTCAATTATGTTGATTTTCCAAATACCTCTTTTTTGTAGTCAAGCAAAGCCTCCTCACTATATTCATTTCCAAAATAAACCTCCACTGCGACATCCTGATGTAAGAGACAAGAAAAAAGTGTTATACAATATCTCAGTTACGAAATGTTTAAATTACTTTTATCCAAAATAAAAACCTGACGAACTTCCAACTTCTAAGAATGTACCGATCCCTTCCAAATTGCACGGTAGACCAGAGCAAAAGAACCTGAAATGGAAGAATAGTCAAATCCTTGTTTCTGATTGAAAAAGTAAAAGACACCATACAATCTTTTCTAGAAACAGAACTCAAAACCTGACATTATATGTTGTTTGACCTAAAGTGTATCTATAAAAAATTATGGATGCCACACATTTCAGGGGAAACTATCAGTGGAACCATTTTATAGGAAGTCTTCCTTCTGCCAACAATGGTACACGAGTCTATGTTCAACAATGAAGACTAATAGTGCAGCCAATCAACTCTACCTTGCCCAATCTCTTCCCGGAAATTTATATCTTCCCAACGAATTTCACAATCAACAACCAAGTTCAAGTCACTCTCGCCTTTGGTTAATGAAGTTCCATTGCCACCAGTATAGCTCTCATCTGACCTCGTAGACTGTTTAGCATCTGCCTGTCGATGAAGTGCACCTGGCTCCAACTGCTTAATAGGTTTGTTAGTTAGGGAAATCCATACCTCTCTCTTCTGGAAGCTTCAAAAAAAAAAAATAAATAAAATAAAATAAAATAAAACCTCACAAGGGAAATCAAAAGAAATGGTGGTGGGACTGCATAAAGATCAAACTGCATGATTTCAGCTTCACAAGGGAATGAATTTGTTGGTCCCTTAGTTTTGGTGGACTATGTGTAAGCTAGAAGCCTAAAACATGGGATGATGAAGCAGTTATTACTCTTCAATCACTTTCATATATCTTTTAATGCGTTTACGAAGCTTCATCGCACCAGCATATTAGCATCCACTTTATTAGTAAATTAGTCAATTAGTCAATATTGAATATCCAATGCGCAATCATAATTCATACCACCACTTTCCTTGATCCATCACCTTTGTCTATTAAAATTGACACTTTCCCCAATTCCCTCGGAGCATTGTCCCCTACACACTAACAATTATCCAACATCTTGTACTTACTATATTCAAGATTAGTTCAAAATTCAAATTTATGAGCATGAACAATACTTATCTGCTTCAGTGGTACAATTAAATTTAACGTACATCTCACATATTGTAAAATTTTAAATTCTTTGATCCAAGGGACCAATACACAAAATAAAAGGACAATTCCAAATAATAGGAAATAAAATCTACCTTTAAACCAACACAACCAACTATTCCCACGACTATAGTGACACAATCTGGGTGCCAGGCAACCTGAAATTATATTACAAGAAATGATTTGCAAGCGAACTTCAATCATTTAAAGCTAATTCAATGAGGAAACAAGGTGGTGGCAAACCTCAACGACGCCCTGCTCGCCAGGAATAATTTCAGGCTTGTAATCAGCCAAAGCCTCCTTGAGTTCACCAATCAAGGACTCATATCTTACAGCAACTAACAGAGGTTTAAATCTCTTGACCTAGAAGATATAACAATTTTTAGATACTCAGAGGTTGCCGCTGCTGTCAGGTCAGGAACTGGAAGGATCGAGGCTCCGCTGCCGTGCCGCACTTGGGTTGGGGTCGCCGTCAGGGTCTTCGGGGTCGGCGATTGGAATGGATTCTGGGCGGGGTGAGCAATGAGCAGCCGTCACTATGAGTGTGCGAGAGTCGTGAGACTGTGAGTGTTTGAGAGTTGAGACTTTGAGTGAGGTTAGGTTAGGTTTTTTTTTTTTTAACTTATATATATATATATATATATATATATATATATATATATATATATATATATATATATATATATATATATATTAAATATTATTCGAATACTATTCGCGAATACTCAAATCGAATACCACCAAACTCGTATTCGTATTCAAATCCTTATCGAATATTAAAAAAAATCGAATTCGAATTCGAATTCGAATTCGAATACCGAATCGAATCAAAAAAATTGATTTGTTTACAACCCTAGTTATTAGGCCTTACTGGTGGATTTCCAGGTGGTGAGAAGGGTTTGAAAAAAATTCATTGAATAAAATCCACCTCCCAAAAAATCATCATCTCAGAAATAAAACTAATTAATTCTAACATGTTTCAATGGTGGATAAGTTTATTAGGCAACATGGATAAAATCTCATGAAATGCTTCTGATTTCTTTGAGTTAGTAAACTGAAGGTGTCAAATGGTTTGCAAATCTTTTATAATCATCGTGTACAATGATTTTATGTAGAATGCCTGTATAGTATACGAGAGACAAAAGAGTTTGAAGCCAAGTATTTCTTCGATAATCTTCTCCATTCCCAAATTCTTGTCATCGACTTCAGATATAGCCACCTAACTGCCACAAAAAGAAAATAGATGAAGGCATCAAATATTCAAGCAAAAATTTAAAAAAAGATTCTAAATCAAAATTCGATTATCATTTACATCAGTTATGACTAAGATAAATGACCAATAGGCAACACACAATCATAATCTCATATAACTGCTCATAAGAGCAGTAGAGTTATCACATTCAGAAGCCGAAGATGGCTAGGTCGACCATAGTCCAACTCAGTAAATTTCTCAAACAGAGTTCATATTTGAAATTTTGAACTGGTAATTTAAAACAGACAAGATACTCATCGTCGCATCCCTCCATTTTCACAGAATACTCAGAAATTCAGCCCCACCATGGTTGCACTCTACAATAAATACCAAACACTGTCATTCTTCATTTGTCTAGGAGTTCACTTAATTACACAATCAACATTACGACACAGTAAACTCGAAACATATTGATATTACACAATCAACATTACGGCACATAATGCCCAAAAACACATTCTCTTTGAGCAGCAATCAACAATGATATACAAATATAAAACCCAAAATTGAAATTTAAAACTTATTTAGATCGAAAAAGAAACATGACACAGTAAACTCGAAACATGTTCAGATTCCAGATCCTTTTCCACAATTTTATGTAATGAAAATCAAGGAAAAAAAAAAGCAGAACTCAAACAAATAGAGAGAGAAAGAGGGAGAGAGAAGCTAAGTAGCTAACCTTCAAGGGAAGTCAAAGCCAAAGCCTGCCAAAGCTCAAACTCGCTGCTGAAGAGTCTGTGTTGCAGATCGATTGGAGGGTTTCAGTTGAAGGCTTGAAGCCTGAAGGATGAACTCTGAAAGGACGAAGAATCGACAGATCGATTGGAGGGTTTCAGTTGAAGGCGTGGTCTGTGCTGCAAACAGTAAAGAAAGAAACAAATTAGAGAGGGGTATGAGAGAGACAGCGAACAAGGGAGGAGAGTGGGGGAAATCTAGGGTTTGAGAGAGATAAAGAAGAAGGGAGAGAGGTACCGTACCTGACCTTGTTGGTTGGCTTTCAGAGATGGCGTTAATGGCGGAAGCCAGACGGAGGGATAGCGAGAAGAGAGACTGAGATGAGAGATTGAAACTTGAGAGAGTAAGAGATACACAAAATACAAATAGGATATTAGGATTTAGGGTTGGGAATTAGGAAAGTCTAGGGCACTGTGCTTATTAATTAATTAATATATATGTATACATATATATAATTATATAATATATATAATAAAATAATAATAAATAACATATTGGTCTGGTTTTGCGTTTTTGGTTTTTGGTTTTTGGAACCGAGGACCGACCCAATTGTCTGATTTTGTGAAAATTCAGATCCAGGACCAATCCAAAGTATTGGTCCGGTCCATTTTTGACTGATCCGGTCCGGTTCTGGAAAACTTCTGCACACCCCTAGAAAAGATTACGACTCTTAACGAACCGAAGGCGCGCTACTAATCACTTAATCCATTCATCAATTTAAATCACATAATCCAACTTATGTGTTGCGCCTTAAATCATAATGTACAAAACATTCATCTCTCTTCTTTCATGTACATAATCAGCATATGATTTAAAATAATGCATCTTACCTACATCTCACATCTAAGTCGATGCATCAAAATTTACAAATGATACATTGTGATTCAAAATTGATGTATCGAGTTTCAAAAAGGGTATCTAAAAACGAACAGATTTCTATTTAGACTTTTCATCAAACAGTATATGCACAGTAGCGCAAATACAAAAGTAAATTTATTTTGAATCATACACACAAACACAAAATGAAAAAGAAGAAGAACGAGGTATGAAGAAGGAAGAGAATGTGAAGATATAAGATTTATTTTTATATATTTATATTTTCAATAACCAACGTTTTTTATAGCTACTACATTAATACGAAATGTCGAAAACTATTATCTCTATCAAATTTTGTCATTTAGAGGCACATGTCTATTATCAATTATTGACTTAACGAATGACGAAGATGGTTGAATTCCATCCAATCCTCCATTTCTGAATAAGGAAATACATCTAAATAAATTTATAATTACTTTTTCAAATTTATGTGATCTATCTTTAATTTTACTTTTTATTAATTATTTTTTATTTTTTCATATTAAACTTTTTAATTGTATATTTTTCAACTTTAATTGAGTATATAATTTTATACCACTGTACAAACCGTGCAACGCACGGGAGCATCACTAGTTTAGACCATTAACAACGGTAGTTTTTAAGAGAAGCTTAATGGGATTCTTTCAGATTCTACTAAATAACAATGCTCCACAAAAGTGCTTAGTTAAGCATAAAGTGTTTTTCGGAGCCAAAGAAGCTCCTGATCTTAAAAAAAAAAAAAACTCAAACAGCCGACGTCGTTTAAGCCGAAAGAAGCACAAAACACCGAGTTTTGAGAAATTTTTTTGAAGACAAAGTCAGTCTTCCTGCCCCTTCCTGACAACTTTATGCTTTATCATTATTTTCTCTTTCCTTATTTCTTTTTTTTGCCAATTTTCAGCCATAAATTATTTTTAAAAATATATTTTTTTCTGTATTAAAGTAAACATTTTTACCTACAAATAGAGACTTGGTTTGTTTCATTTGGATATCAGAAAAAATTTCTATGAATTTTTCAAATTTTTAGCCATTTTTCTATAAAAATATTAAATTAGTGGAGATAAAGATGATGGAGTATATAAAAGTGTTGGAGTTTGTGCATTGTTGAAAGAATATTTTTATTGGGGAGCTTAAGTGGGGAGCTTAATGACATTTTTGTAATAAAATAGAAAAAAATGGAGTTTAAGCTCCCCAAATGGGAAGCTCTGTTGTACATGCTCTTACGTTAATGGTTTTATCTTGAGCCCATAGTTTTATTGTATCTACTATCTACCAACCAATTTTAAAACAAATAACATTCTCTTTAAATAATCTCTAATCTATTTAAACTTTAATATTCTCGACTCTCACTCTCGAGGTTCATAAAAACTTATTTTTGGTATTCACAAACTATGAGTTTATCCTCATTAAGATCGCCTGTGAATCGACCTTCTATTTGATAAATCATTTATTGATATAATGATGTAATTACGAGTCTGTGTTGCACGAATGGAAAAGTTTGTTATCGATATAATTCAGTTTGTTTTTTTCCTTTTGGATACCAGACCAATCTTTTTATCTTAAGTTTCATTTATTAAGTACCTTTTGGTGCAAATTGAATCCCATGCCTTGTTGTTTTTAATTAGTTGCATTTTTGCATTGTGCCAAAGGTTGAAACATGACGAAGGTTCAGTCCATTGTGACTCAAGGATCAAATTTCATTGACATTTGTTTTTTCAATGGGCTTGAAAATGGAAATTTTATGGATTTGGTTTTCTTTAAAACTTTTTTTTTTCTCAAGTACAAGGAATTTCAACCCTGAGGAAGTAAAGGAAATTTTAAGATTCACGTGTACTCATAAGTTTTCTTTATTATTATTATTTTTCTGCTTATGTAGGACAAGTTTCAATTTTGATGGAAATAATATCTTCATATCTGTAGCATCCTTTCTCATAAGAATATTAAATTTGCATTCAAACTTGCCATACATGATAGCTTAGGTACAATTCTTTTTACGTAAGTTTGGTATATGATGATATACTGGTCCGTATATGCATGGTGAGCCTTTGCACATGATAAAATTTCTAAGTTTTTACCCAAAAAATCACTTAATAATTATTTTAGGCAAAACACACAAACGGGCCACCCAACTTTGGACCATATTGCAATTCGGCCACCGAAACTTTGGCTCATCTATTTTGGCCACCCTACTTTCATTCTTGCAAGGTTAGCCCATTTTCTAACGAATCGCTAGCTCGGGGCGACGTTAAGTTTAAGTCAAAATTCCTATTTTACCACCGCTTATAAATAATAGAACTTTGACTGTTCATCTTCATCTTCTCCCAAATTTGTTCATCTTTATCAAGAAAATAATCACAACCCAGAAAAATAAATTCAAATTTTTTTGGGAAAGATTCAAATCAAAATCTTCTTTTTGTATCGCCATATATGTAGATGGTTCCCAAATCTCATAATCAAAATCTTCTCACTGTTTCCCTCTTGGGCTTCTCATAATCAAAAGCCGAGTTGATGGACAATGCGATGTCGGTATGCGGCAATTTCTTGCGATGCCATTTGACGACAACAGCGGTGTATACTCCATTGAAGCCATTTGCCACGCGCAAAGCTCGAAGAGGTCGAGATCTATAGTGTTAAAGCCCGGATCTACATGTGGAGGCCATTCAAGGTATTGAGAGGGTGACACCTTACCCGGTTGAGTCTGTTGGGCGAAGTCTCATCGCCGATTCGGCCGGAGAAGAAGAATGAGGCCTACTGTGGATTTGGGCGAAGGAAGCCGGATCTGTAGATGGCGGTGATACGAGATGCACGATTGCTTGGGTTTTGGGCCGACCATGGATGTGGTAATTCATCGGTGAAGACGAAGATGGGTGAAGGAAGAAGACGGGATGACGGCCGGGCGTGAGAAGAGACTACGACTGCTTTGAATGTACATAGATGAAGGAACCGGCTGGTTTATATAGGGGCCAAACCAAACCCGCTATCAGGGAAGGATGGATGGCGGAGGATGAGCCGTGGATTCACCGTGGGTGTCATGGCGGAGAAAGACCGGATGGAGGTGAGGATGGATTGGAGGTGACGGGCGCCGGACTGGATGAAGAGGGTGGACGCCAAAGAATTGATCAAGAAGGGGTGAGATTTTCCCGGAGAAGAAGGGGGAGAAGATACGGGCTTGCTCGATTTGAACGGAGGTTGATTCGCCGAGAAGCGAGGCCGGCCGTGAAGGAGATTGGGGAAAGGGGCGACGCTACGAGGTGTGGAAGCTTTGTTAGATCGCTGACCGCAATTGAAGATGTTACGATCCGTGTGTGTGAGAGAGAAAGAGAGAGATGAAGATGAACTGCTTAACATTGTTTTTCCCATTTTACCCCTAAAGTTAACGCCCCGAGCTAACTGCTTTAGAAAATGGGCTCGGCAAATGTAATGAAAGTAGGGTGGCCAAAATAGATGAACCAAAGTTTCGTGGCCGAATTGCAATATGGTCCAAAGTTGGGTGGCCCGTTTGTGTGTTTTGCCATTATTTTACTATCTGGTAAAGACTTGAGCCCAAAACCGCCATTTAATGTTCCAAACTCAAGAGTGCAGACAGAGGAATTAAATTGGGACCCCAAGCACCTATCTCAAAAGGACTTATAAATCTTTTGTTCTTCGGGAATTGGAGCTCTGAGGCCAAACATGATTTTGGAGTTGATTGCTACTGAGACACCACCACATTTTTTATGCCACTGTCAGATTCATGTGTTGGGTTGGTGGTCTCTTCTTCACCACTTTTCTCCTTCTTCATGCTTTACTGTGGGTTCATCATCATGGTTCTGTCCAGAGGTGTGCCCCTCTGCTACAACAGTTTACTTGTGTACGAGAATGTTATCTATAATCTGCACATACCAACAACAACTGATTTTGACTCTATACAGAATCGTCAGTCTTCACTGCTTAATGGAATGATTTGAATAGTTCTTGGAACAAGCATTCATCACTACTTGGGATTTAATAGTCTGATACAAGGCTGCTTAATTTGCTGCTACAAAACTTATGATATCTTGCTTTTTCTTTTTATAAGTACTGCTTTGGAATCCCCTTGTAGATGCCTAGATGCTTAGATTACCTTGGAATTTTGCCTTTCTCTATTCCTTTCATTGCGCCGCTTCACTAATCTTTAGCTTAGCCGTATGTTCATTTGTTAATAAGAAGAAAACATACTTAATGCATGCAATACTCTTACCTATTTCAATAACTCGTCCATCCGATGACTTACTTTTTGTTTATATTTGCATGCCTTTGAAAATATTATAAGATCCATATTATGTTTTTGAATTTCCTTCTTCCTCTGTAAGCAATTTTCATTTCTTCTAATCCTGATTTATTCTAGCATACTACATATGTACGTATTTGTTAATGTTGTATTTAATTCCTATTTGACGTTTTCTTAATGTTGACTCTCAATTAGATGGTTAGTAAGCTTATTCGAGCATCGGTACTAGGTGTATCAGCTTCGGTCTTGGCTGTTGGTGCATTACTCTTAAAAAAAGAAAATACCAGACTTATAGACCAAGGGAACCCCAAGTTAACCAAGAAATTGTATGGGAGAGATATATGAATAGTATCTTATGTAGAGGCGAGCAACACTGTATAGATCAAATTCGTATGAAGCCCTTTTTATTTTTCAAGCTATGTCAGACCCTTAAAGAGAATGATTTACTTCGAAAGACCAAGAAAATGTCTATAAGGGAGCAAGTAATGATGTTCCTACATTTGATTGGACACAATGTGAGATTTAGAGTGATCGATGGACGATTTCATAGGTCTATTGAGACTGTTCACCGATACTTCAAGAAAATGTTTTATTCGCACTTCAAGGTTAGCCAGACGCAACAGAGATTTATATTCCAAAATTTAATTTTTTAATTTTTTTTAGACCATGTTGAAAATACTGAATGTAAACATATGATCACATATAGGATTGCATAGGAGCATTAGATGGAAGTCTTATTCGTGTGAAAGTAAATAAGGAGTTAGCTGGAAGATTTCGTGGTAGAAAGGGTGGAACTACACAATATTTTGACTGGCATTACGTTTGATTTGAAGTTCACATATGTCCTAGCTCGGTGGGAAGGATGTTGTTTCTTATTGTATCTTAATTTGCATTTGCTCATTTATTACATTAGGTTCTATACTTAGTGGCTAAATGGGTTGCGTATCAGTTAGCGTGGCAACTGTGTATAGAACTTTGCCTTTAGCATAGTTTTTTAGACTTCACAGGTTTCGGCAAAGGCTTCACCAATAGCCTCAGTCTTCACCAGGAGACCTTATCTGCCTTCGGACAGTATGACGTGTCAAGCTTGTCAGGATGTCCAACTCAAGTGGATTACTCAAATCAGCTATCTTTGGTTTGAATTTGAAATTAATCCATCATCATTAACTCCTCACTTCTAAGACACGCTTTTCCGAGGAATGAAGACTTTCGCCTCATGTACATGGCGTAGAAGCTGATCTACCCGACACAAAGCATCACTGCACTCACCACCGCAGTCCGCACCTCGCTTTTGTCGCCCACCGTAGTTCCAACACCTACTCCTCGCCATACCTCGATCAATCTCGAAGAGAAAACACAATAGGTAGTTTCTAGGATTCTCAAGAGAAACCAAGGTAGTTTCCAATGTAGCAGCGGAAGCGAATACAAACAAATGGAAGTCACAATGGTCAAAATAAAAGCGAACAAATAAGACGAATCAAACAAATAATAAAAGAACACAACGTTGTAGATCTACAAGACTATGCTTGTAGACCTAGCCTCAAGACCACAAAGATTTCACTTAAAAAGATTAAACGTTTTACAAAAATATTGTGAAATCACTAAACAAAAACACTCTCACAAGACAACACGTCTTAGAGAGCAAAAACCCCACAGAAAACAAGTATACCAAACGTGGGAAGAAACAAAACAACTTCTTAAAACTGAACAGGAAGATAAACAGAAATCCAGAACTCAATGTAGCTTCCGATGTTATAACATCAGAAGCTACAATCAAACTGCTGCACGTCTGGAAGGAGGAACTGCTTCTGAATCTTCAATGTTTCTGCTCACTGCTTTTGGCTTTGATTTTTCTCTCTCAAACTCTGCACCTTTCAGCCGTGTCCAAGCTTCTCTATATATAGCGTTGAGATATCTTACACACAAGGAACAATCCGGCTTCTACAAGGACAAGGATTAGAGAAAGGAAATAAAAACTACTTACCATATCCATAGATTTTATTACCATATGATGAATGAAGGTCACAAGAAGGCCGGTTGGAAAAGGATTCATAATAAGATTTTGTTTCCAAATATAATGCAACAAAATCTAATTAAAGATATACATACCAAAATTACCAAAACTTGTCAAATATGAATTTTACCATGAAAGGGGAAACAAGAAGTAAAAATAGGCATGACCTATTTTACCCTTACAAGCTCCAATTAGAGAGGAAGTCAACAAAGTAGCTCCCTGCATTTAATACATCCAACCTAATAGAGCTGTTACTCACTTCATCTTCTCCAACAGTCTCAAGAATTCTCCGTTATAAATATTGCCATTGAAGACTGAAGAAAGTGTGCAAGAACGAATGCTTTGAATTTATTCAACAACTTGAAGTCATCATACTCAGTGCATTCAAGAGATAATTAACTGCTCAACGAAGTCCTCAATAACAACAAGAAGATTTGCATCAACTGTTATTCATTTACCTCATGTTGCTGTGTCCTTTAATATTCTTCTGTACCTTGAATATTTTGTTTTTCCAGATATTCAAATCCCCCACACCCAAACACAAGTCAAATATTTTGTACATGATCCATTAGAGATTTCTGTAATAGAACTAGTGGAAAATATAGTGCACATTCAAATCCAAGGTTGACTGCCTTGGTGGTGGACGTAGCACTCGTTATGGTGCGAACCATCTCAAAATACATGTGTTCTTTACATTTTGTTGCTTACTGTTTTATATTGTTATCTTTGTATTAACTTATTGGCAAAACACACCTCCGGGCCACTGTACTTTCTAAAAACTTGCAATTAGGCCACTGAGACTTCAAAATTTTCGGGATGACCAGCATTGCGGACTTATCTTGCACGTTAACCCTTTTTGGATGGGCGTTAAGTTTGGGCGTTAAATTATGTTAAATGTCTATTTTGCCCTCGTCTTCATCATCATCGTGACAAAGAAACCCGATCGGGTTTTAAAAGCTGGTTTACAAACTATTTTGCCCTCTTGCTGACCTCGTAAGTAGAAAAGTGCACGGCGGTAAAGGCGCATTCATCAACACGATGCGTCTTATGCGATGCATAAAACGCCCAAACCCTTCTTCCCTAACCACCGTTCTAACACAATCAAAACCCCGCATGCGGACTACTACTCAATTGTAATCTCTCGTTTCACCATATCCGTCGGCGTAAACACCGCATCACTGCGCCAGGTAAGCGAACACCCCTACATCGCGTGAGCCATCAATTATTAGGGTTCCCGCCGGAAGCGTCTTACACATCTCAATCGTAGGCAGAAATACCGCGTGGCCGGAGCACCGAGGCCCATGGCGCCAATACCGGTAAAGCCCAGGTCCTTCGGTCTTGAAAATAGATTGTAGAGCAGCGAAGACCCACTTGGATTTGATGGGCGAGAGCCCATGATTTGCATATGGGTCTTGATTGTATCAACGAGGAACATGGCCATGTGCTTTCGACCATGCGGCGGCCAGCCGAGATCATGAACTGCCAAATGGAGGCCGTCGTGGCCGGCGAGGCGGTTAGAGGCAGGGTGGTAGTCGGGGGGGTTGTGGGATCGGGAATGAGGTCGGGGTTTTGGAGTCGGCGTTTGTGGCCATGAGTTAGGGCTTGGGATTGGGGATGTTTCAAGTTTTGAGTTGTGGTTGAAATCGGTTGTCGTCATACGGTTTAAGAAATCTAGAGAGAAGCTGGGATTTTCTCGGGATTGGATAGGAAGGGAAGAGTGGAGCAAGGAACAGGTGATGGTTCATCAGGAAGCTTCTTACATCTATTCTCAAGTTCCCCCTTTCTCAAGTTCCCACTTCTTTGTTTAATTTTCGATTGCGGGCGGAGGGTTTGGCCCGAAATTTCCAAGTTCGGCAATGGCGGTTCGGATGTTTTTGTTTCTTCAATGCGGTAAGAAACTCCATCTAGTGAGGTTTCGTAGATTCGAGAAAGAATGGAGTCGGTAGATGACAAATTGTGGGATTTGTAAACCGGTTTTTAAAACCGAGATACGGGTTTCTTTGTCACGATGATGATGAAGAGCGAGGGCAAAATAGACATTTAACATAATTTAACGTCCAAACTTAACGTCCATCCAAAAAAGGGGTTAACGTGCAAGAATAAATGCTACGGTGGCCATCCCGAATTTTGAAGTCTCGGTGGCCTAATTGCAAGTTTTGAAAATGCAGTGTGTGGGAGGTGTATTTTGCCTAACTTATTCCTTTGAGCAAACTTGATGTCGACCAAGTCTATTGGTAGTGCTTCACCGTGAGACTTAGTGCGTCTTCCTTGCCAAGTCTTAGTTACTTGACACTTTTCAATAGGTTGCAATTACTTGTTTTAGGATTTATTACGAAAAATTTTAAGTGTTTAATAAGCTACTCAACCCCCCTTCTAACTTATTATTGTGCCTTTTGGGACTAACAATTGGTTAGAGGCGTCAAATAGGGGAAAGCGGGCATGCCCCATGCCACTATTAGGGGGTTGGGGTTGTGTATTCAATGCCCATTAGGATGCGGGCTTTTCGGGCTTTGCCGTCTTGAGCGTCTTTTCGCGAGTTGAAGGCGAGATGGGCGTGAGCGTATATTATGAACTTGTATATAAAGTAGCCAGAGGCCCATATCCATAGTTGAATGTTGAGGCCTGTTGACCGTTAGGCACTAAGTAAGGCCGTAAAGGCCATGCGTACTCACTCTTGAGGTTAATGGTTAGGCTGACTCTTAGTCTCACTCTCCTTGATCTCACTCTCTCTTACCTTACTTCGACTCTCAATCTCTCTTCTCATACATTCCGCCTTGACCACTCACCGCTTTCTCCCTCCCGTTGATTGAGTCAGCCCAGGATCGAGTCCTCAGCTCCCCATTCTCCCAGTGACGGACTAGCTGGTAGAGGAAGCCAGTCTTATTTGTCGTCTCCCGTCCTCGAGCCTCAAATCTTCGCCGTCTTTGTCATCGCCAAATCGCCGTCCACGCTTCGAGATCCGGCGTGCTCCGGGCTCCGGCCTTGATCTTCTTTGCTTCGGATTCGGCGTCCACGCTTGAGACCTCGGTCTCGGTGACCCTCGACCTCGCGAGTCACGGTAAGATTTCCGATCCGGCGGTTATGTATGACTCTTCATTTTAATATTTGATAATTTGAGGTTAGCTTAGCTACGGCCTCCTTTACATTTTTGTTTCCACGGTTTGAGCTCACGCTACTATTGTATATTTAATATTGGTGTATATTGGTATATTGGTAGTATATATATTAATTATAATATTATTGGTATATTGGTAGTATATATATGTTTGATCGAAGACAAATATTCTATGGTGAAGTTAAAATAATGCTGAATCAAAATGATTCTCCCGGTGTATGAATTTTATAGAGCTTGTTGTTATGGGGTTGCTTTGTGTATTATGGAACGTTGT
>CM028377.1:151297836-151458193 GCA_013146195.2 Codonopsis lanceolata | reverse complement strand
TGGCGCGATGAGTGTCGCGACCATCTTTGTTTAAGAAAGAATTAAGGCAAGGCAATTTTGTGGACAAAGTTGATGAGAGTCTCGAAGGCCTCGAGAGAGAGATCGTCATTGAATTCTGGGTTGGTAGTGATGGAATTCTACGTTTTTGGATCCGAGTTTGTGTTCCTCGGACCCATGCTTTGAAGGAAAGAAATCTTGGAGGAAACACATAGCTCGAGGTTCGCAGTACACCCCAGGTGGTGCTTAAGATGTCTTAGGGATGTGCGGGATACTATACAGTGGGACAACATGAAAAGGGGATCGCGGAGTTCGTCTCGAAGTGTTTGGTATGCAAGTGAAGATCGAGCATCGAAGCCGGGAGGTTATTGCAATCATTACCGGTTCAGTGGAAGTGGGAACATATCACCATGGACTTTGTGATCGGGTTGCCTAGGACTTTGAAGGGTCACATGCTATATGGGTTATTGTGGATCGATTAACCAAGTCGCATTTTTCCGGCTTTTGGGTTCACATTCTTTGGAGAAGTTGGCTGATTTGTATGTTACTTGAGATTGTCCGAGTTGCGTGGGGTTCAGTCTCGATTGTGTCGAATCGTGATGCAAGGTTCACCTTTAAGTTTTTGGCCGTTGCAAAAGCGTTAGATACAAAGTTGAGCATAGTACGACTTTTCACCCACAAACAGATGGTCGGTCAACGGACCATCTGATTTTCTTGAAGGACATGTTGCGGACGTGTGCTTTGGATTTCTGAGGCGTTGGGATGATCACCGCCATTAGTGAATCACGTCACTAACAATAGTTATCACGCAGCGAGTATTGGGATGGCACGTCACGAGGCTTTGTATGGGCGAAAGTGTCGATCACTACTGTTGGGATGAAGTGGGTGAAGGAAGCTTACGGGACAGAGAGTTAGTTGAGAGTGCATCGAGAAAAGTGCGATTGATTAAACTTGACTTCTTATGGCGGAGGCCAGTCGTATCTTATTTCAACCGTCGGCCGGACTTGAATTCGACGGGGATCACGTGTTTAAAGATTTCGCCCACAAGAGGAGTTATGAGATTTGGTATTAAGGGTAAGTTGAGTCAGAGGTATGTTGGACCGTTTGAAATACTTGAGGCGGGTGGGAGGAATTCGCTGCAGGCTTGCTTCCTACACTTCACCCAGTCCACAATGTGTTCCATGTGTCGATGCTAAGAAAGTACATGTCGGACCCTAGTCACGTGATCGCGTGATATGAACCCTTGCAACTCAGAATATTTGAGTTATGATGAACAACTGTCCGAATTGTGGATCGGAAGACCGAGGTTCGAGGGAACTATTCCTTATGTAAAAGTTCGGTGGAGTAACCATCTGAAAGGAAGCCATGGAGCTCGAGGAAGAGGTGAGAAAGAAATACCCCGAGTTATTTGTTTGACCAGGTACGTCAAGTTTAGATGACTAAACTTATTTTAAGGGGGTGAGAGTGTGATATCCCTAATTTTGATAATATTATAGTTCTTATTTTTTTAGTGTAATTGGGCCTATAATAGTTTAATTATCTTGGGCCGATATTTGTGGTTTGACCAAATTTGAAAGAAATTAATATTTGGGCCTATTAGTGAATTAACAAATAGCTCATTTAATTTTAGTACACACTTGAGTTATTTATTTGTGATTGGGCTTGAGCCCAATTGATGATCCATTTGATAATAATAATAATAATAATAATATAATAATAATAATAATAATAAAAATAATAAAAATAATATAATAATAATAATTGTTGGTGATTAAACACATCAGTTAATCCTAGTAATTGGGGTAGTGGAGGGGCCGGAAGTTTACTGCCGTTGAAGGAAACGGTGGCGACTCTTTCAATTCTGCAGTAATGGGGAATTCGTGGGGTTGTTGCGGAGGCTATATAAGGGGCTAGAAAGGGTTTGTGAGGGGACGGGTGAGGTGATAGGTAGGGGGAGGGGTTATGAGTGTACTTTAGTGGTCTTTTCAAAAAAAAAAAAAAAAAAAAAAAAAAGAAGGGGAAAGATGGTGAAGTGGACGGGTGGTATGGAGATAAAGGTGGGAGGAGTTTGACTTTTGGGAAGAGTAATATAATTAAAAAAATAAAAAAGAAATGTATAATTAATTTATTTAATAGTTCATTTAGTTATTTAAGTGTAATAATTTGGTTATTGAATCTTAGATTTGAGCAAGCACTGGTAGCCGTATTTTTACGTAAGAGTTGTTTTCGAAGCTTCACTTTGAGGTAAGGGATTATACTCCTTTAAGGTTATTTGATCATCATATTTTATTCGGTAGGCTTCCGTTATAATTTTATTGGCTTAGCACTTTCTTTGTAAACTCATGTTCGGCATTCGCCGATATTTGCTTTGCACTCCGTCGAGCCTATTTTGTTCATGATCTGAATTTTGAAATTTTTGTAACCCATGTTTGACTTTTTGAAATATCAATCTGTTGAAAAAAATGAATTGCATATTTTGGACATTTGACTTTATTTGGAACTCCTCTGTGATCACTAAGTAAAATAAGCTGTTACGTGAAATACGTAACATTTGTGAACTTTGAATTTTTTGACACCAATGGACATGTGGTGAGGTTATCCGGATACACCTTTAGGCCCGTTGCGGGTTTAGGCCCATTGGGCTCAGGCCCATTAGGGCAGTTAGTCATGTCGAATTGACCACTTAAGTGATCATGGAATCTGCGGGTGTTCGTTGTTTCCAATTGGAATGAGACGGTTGGTGACAATTGAACATCTTGTATTTGTTTGAGCTTTATCTTTCGTTTGGAACTCCTATTTAGCATTGTGTCCGATATTATTGTTTTTTATCCGATAAGTGCAGTTTTGGTCTTGTTAAAATTATTTGACTCTGGCGAAATATTTTTTTTGTGGTCAACTCCTCCTTAGAAACCGGAGGGGTTGTATATGAACTTGATGGATATTGTTCGCTCACCTTTTTTCTGTTTTCTTCAGGTCGTAAGTAAAGTTTGAAATCTTTTTTGGGATCAGGTGGATCGTTTGAAGGGTGGCACGGACAAGATAAATTTTCTTAGATTTGACAATTTTTTTTAAGGAATAAACATTTGTTTGGGGTTTTATGGTGGTTTTATATTTCGGAATTTGTTTTAGACCGTTATGTAATTTGAATAGGAAAATTTAAATGTTTTATTTTGGATATTTTTGTCAGTTAGTATTTAGAATTGGTGATGTGGCCAAATTATGGAAGTTTGGAGTTTGGGCGTTCTGATTTGTTATGAAGTCTATTTGGTAGTTTAGACCAAAGGCGGTGGTAGTCTTTGGAAGTCTCGGTGGTAATCTTGGAAGTCTCTTGGTGGAAGGGCGATGTCTGTTGGTGAAAGAAGCGTGACCAAGGTTTGTGTAACACTCAGTTTCCTTGAAACGTTATTCGTCCCACTCCCTGTAAGGGCGTGGAGTTCTTACACGGGACGATCGTCTCCCAGGATAGAACGGTGGTACCGGATGACTTTGCATTGAAGGTCCGGCGAACTGAATAAGTGCCTGTGATTTATCACCAAGCAGGAGGCCAAGAAAAAGATGTTCAAGATGCAATGCAATGCATGTGTATAAGAGGAAGAGGAATTTCGTGTTCACTGTCAAGTGTCTTTCTGTTGTGGGGAATGGTTCTATTATATAGGCCAGAAAATCAACACGTTTTAATTACTAAAACCGTTTTGATTATGACCATTAATCACTGAATTAAAGCAGACATTAAGACAGAATTAATTTGTCCATTAAAACAGAATTAATTTGCTCTTTAATGTTGGAGTTACGAAAATTGAATTTAAAATTCAAAAGAAAAATAAGCAAAAGATGGTTTGTCTAGGTAACACAATTTGGTCCGACATTCGTGCGTAATGCGGAACACAGTCGTCGATCCAAGTCATATATATATATATATATATATATATATATATATATATATATATATATAAAGCCTAGGTAGTCTAAAAATAGTAATTTCCCGCAAAAAATTGCATCTCTAAAATAGTAACCCATATTTATAACAAACATTTAATGAATCATATAATTAAATAATACAAATTTAAATACCTATAACTCCTTGAAACTAGAGCCTAGGAACTATAACTATTGCATTCATTGCTTTGTTATCCAAACACAACATTTTATACATACAACCGTTAGTTTTTCATTGTTATCAAATAAACTTCAGAAAAAATCATGGATGACTTTGTGCAAGAAATTTCACTGAAATGAATCACAAATACTCACAATTAATTCTAAATGAATGACTAATCTATATATATACACACACACACACACACAAACACACACACACATATATACATACATATATATATATATATATATATATATATATATATATATATATATATATATGATTTTATTTATAAATTTGTTTGTCTACTTCACCAGATTAAAAGTTATTAAAACAAATAATTTCAATGAAATCACAAAAACTCACAATTCATTATAATTACATGAAATATATGAATATTTTTCTGTCTATTTCATCGTATCAAAATTCTTAAAAGAAATATTATGAACAAAATTACAAATACTCATTATTGATATTAAATGTATGACTAACCAACAAAAATATATAGATTTGAAATTTTGTTGTCCATTTCATCATATTCAAAATTTAAAAATCATCAAAAGTTCATCTAAATCATGAATGCACATGATTAATTATAAATGACTGACATATCTAAAAAATATATCGATTTGAAATAAATAAAATTTAACAAATAATTCAAGTAACAAGAACTATATAATGATAAATAAGAAAACGAAACAAACAATATCACAACATAATTTTTCCTCCAACAAAAAGAAAATGTTTCGGAAGTGCAAAGTTACCTCTTTTTAAAAAAAAATTGAACCGACCATTTTAATCATGAACGAATTGATTTATCGTTGTGTTCGAAAAGTAATCAGATTTACATCAAATTGTAGAGTGCTCAAGTAATCTCACTTGGGAGTTGGTTCTATAAGTTGGGTTAATAGTTTGTTTTTTCTTCGGTGAGAGAGCAAGGTTGCTGGAATATATATATATATATATATATATATATATATATATATATATATATATATATATACTTTAAAATGATGTCGTTTTAATATCCGTGAATGGGGCGAAGTAACAAAGTCGAGAGATTAAATTTGTCTTTTTAATTGTTATTGATTATTGATATTGAAATAAGTCATAAACAGGCTTAAATCAGTACAGATAGAATTATTTTGAGTCAATTTTCAATCGATCATCGTCAATTAAATTTGTTTAGCGTAAGTTTTGTCATTTAATTAATATGTGTCGGGTTATGAGCACGTCAGACCCATTTATATTTTGTCTTTTAAGGGTTTGAAAAGAATATGGTGAAAATTGGGTCGGTCTCTTTTGACAGATATTCAACCGATGTCCACTATGTTTTTTTAATCGGAAAAAAAAATATTTTTGATATGAAAGGACGAGTATACCTTTAATGAATCGGACACGCTTGCGATAAGCATTAGTTCATATATTGTCATGCATGATTCAAAATTGTGTAATTGTCATTCTCATTTCATAGCAGTGCATCACGATTTTAAATAGATGCCTCCATTGTAGAAATTAAATGTGCTTATTTTATATTGTCGATTAAATATTGCAAGTGTCTTAATAATTTTCTCTACGTGTTTGAGGAATAAAGATACGAAAAGATAAATAAAACAAAAAGAAATGAAAAAGAAACAAAAAAAAAGAGAAAAGATAAATAAAATAAAAAAACAAAAAACAAAACAAAAGAAAAAAAAGCAAAAGAAAACAGAAAACAAAAGAAAACAAAAGAAACAAAATGAAAAAGCAAACAAAAAAGAAAAGAAAAAAAAAAACGGAAAAGACAGCAGCCATCAGCCGCCGGTTCCCCCTCCCCCATTTCCCTTAAACATTAAGTATCCCTATATATATATATATACTCCCACAATCAGCCCTCCTCTCTGAATTCCTCTCTCACTCCCTCAACTCTCTCATTTCTCTCTCAAAAAGCCGGCCCACTCCCCCTCTCTCACAATATATATTACTCACTCCCAATAGATCTCTCTCACTCCCAGCGCCCCCCTCCCACGATCTCTCTCTCTCTCTCTCAATCCCTCTCAACCCAACAGCCCACTCACACATATACTCCCTCACTCACTCACTTCACCCACATATACTCCGTCTCTACCAACATAACTCGCACACACACACAATAAATATATAAACAATCACACACACAAAACACACACATAAATATACAATTCTCTTAGATTTGAACAAAACCAACAAAAAAAGCATTACGCCCAAATTCACACAACACACTACACACAAACACACAACAACAACACAACAACAACAACAACAAAAAAAGACTCCCTCTCCCGAAGAGGACAGCGAAGAGCCGCTTCTAAAAGGTAATAGCCTTTAAGGGCGTTTTTATTTATTTCTTTACTTTCAGGTTCATTTATTATTTAAAGTTGTATTTTTAAATCCGGCGCAATGTAGCCAATATAAGCCGATTGTCTTTGATTAGATTAGGAAATAATATGTAAAAGAGCCGTTATAATGGCCAAATATTCTTAAATGTGTTTGTAATTATTGGAAGGAGGCTGCGAGTCCAGTAAATAATGTAGCCACGAATGTATGTTTAATTTTCCTTGTCAAAATAAGACCTTATTTATTTGCTAGATTAATATAACAATGAGCATACTTGACCAAAAACGCTTTGAGAGAAAGGGCGAGTTGGGTGCCTAGCACCTTCCCAACTCGTAACTTAGCCCCGAACCCGTTTTCTAAAATCTACGGTTTTCTTTTCTGGTTTTCCTTTATTTTTGCCTTAAAATAAAGGTGGCGACTCTAAAACTTTCAGATCCAGTGGGGCCTCTAGCTCCCATAGTGATCCGATTGGGCCATAAGGCTATTTTAATAAATCCATAAGTGGGGGCGCTTGCAATATCTTTTCTTGCACTTCTCTATTTTCCCTGAAAGATAAAAGGGGAGAATGAGAATGGAAAGGTAATGCATTCCCATATCTTGTTATCCCCGAAATAAGGGATAACCTGACATGAGGAAACCCTTAGTTCCCATTTTGGATACAAAATCCACTCAAGGCAACCGAGGCACATTCCAACGTGCTAATATAGACAAAGACTCCTCTCGCTTTGGATTTCGTCTTCCCCTAAACAAGGGAGGGTGGAGCAGCGTGGTGTCCCGCATCACGCACGTCGCACCCTGCGCGCGGAGCACACCCCTGAACCTCACAAATCACGTTCAAACTGGTCTATTTCCAATTCATAGCGATGCATTACGATTCTAAATTAATACATCGTGAATCCAAATCAACGTATCGCTACTGAAAATCCATACACTGTGATACACATTTTTTTGTATTTTCATTTTCATTATTTATTTAATTTTCATGAATTGCAGTTATTCCAATTTATTTATTTTATTATTGTTAATCAACTGACACATATGTTTCTTTATTTTCATATTAATTTTTAATCAAATGAATCAAATGATATTTTCTATTCATTGAAATAATATATTCTTTTAGTTTTGTTTTTTGTCTTCATTTCGCTTGATTATAATTTAACTGAGTATAATTTGATTGAAAAATATATATGTCCGTGTGTTTAACGCACGAGTATAAAAATAGTTGGACCTTGATTTGCAACCCCCTACCCTGCGGGCATGGGAGGGATAGTTCTTTCTATACAAACTTACCAAAATACAAGAAAACCTTTGTATATAAACCCTTCAACCCTTTCATATTTTTCCAATGTGGGATAACCCACTTCCAATGTCCTACTTTAAACCTCTATAACTTATTCATCCGATATCCGAATTGGACAAATAAATATAGTATTCTTATGTACTTACGGAGAATAATATAATTCCACAATTATCATAGTCATTACATAAATTACTCACAAATAAATTAGTGCCTCAAAGCCCCAATTTACTTTACTTAAAAACACTAGTTTTCTAACACAAAACCCATATATCCTGTTCGTTTAGGTACATCAAGTGCCCTTATACATCGACGTGGATAATCGTCAATGACACGTCAGCTCTGATCTATTACGTGGATCACTAGCATAGTCACCCCATCTTTGTGGCGTGAATGCCCTCATGGGCTTAGCTCAGTTGGTTAAGAGCTAGTAGATTTGGATACATGACCAAGGATCGAGTGCTAGCAACCACAGTGTGAGGGTTTCATCCTCTTGTGGGGGTGGCTTCTTGTAGGTATTAGGCACGGGTCCTCCTAACTACTTAATCGCTGAGTCACTGTGATTTTCCCTCTCACATTCTTATGGGGCTGGGGTGTGGGAGCTCTCGGGAGGAGAGTTTACCCTTTTGGATACATCTTTGTGGCGTGATCAATCGGGACAATTATAAATAAATGCGTTGATGAGCCTTGTTATTCGAGTAGGATGACCCGCCTTGTCAAATCCCGTGCGATTTTAATTCCATAAATAAATGGTTTTAATTTTGAGCTTTGCTAATAAAGTAATTGCTTATTCCTCCTCTTAATAGGATTAAGTATTAGTATTAACTAGGTTATTACCCGTGCGATGCACGGTTGACATAGTATTGTTTATGAAACTTAATTTTGTAGATAGAATTTGCAAGCTATTTGAATGAACCAACAATAGCAAGATGTCCACATAATAAATAAATAAATAAATAAATAAATAACGTGAGATCACATAGAATCATCAAAACCGAAAATTTATGCGAATTTTGTAGATTTAATTTGCAAGCTATTTCGAAGTCGTTGTTTGTGGTGTTTGTGGAATACGTTTAATCAAATTGGATAAAATCTATTTTAAATTGGCTGAGTTTTGGTAAAATAATAAAAATTAAAAAACTTCTACCATTAGAATTGAGGAGTCCTAATCAAATTAAACTTATTTAAATCAAATGCAATAAAATCTATTGGGTACAAACTGATTTTGTAAACAAAAAATGGTAAATAAAAAACAATTTCCCTGAGAATTGATGAGTACTAATCAAGTGAAATACCTTAAATAAAATGTGATAAAATCTATCCGCAAATAAAAAACTTTTACCATGAAAATTTGCATTACTAATCAAGTGAAACACGTTAAAATCAAATTTGATAAAATCTATCAGATATTAACTGATTTTGACAACAAAAAATGGTAAAAAAAACTTTTACCATGTATAAAAGAGGCATCGGGTTTTAAATCTATTAGATTTTAATTTTTGGCAGGCAAAAAAAAAAAGAATTATATAAATATATTTAGTACCATATGCATGGTTTTAATAGTTTTTTGTTTTCTTTGCGAAAATTGTTTATAATAAGATGATTTTCTAAACTTGTAATAAATAATAATTTTTTTAATTAGAATAATTTGAAAAAAAGCAAAAAATATGGTAAATATTCAAAATTGATCATATAGTCATGTAATTGAAAGATTAAAATCTATGACAATTGATAAATATATCCTCAAAAAAAATTACCATAAAAGTTGGAGTTCTATTAAAGTGAAATGCGTTTAAATCAAATGTTATAAAATATATCTGGTATTAACCGATTTTGGCAACAAAAAATGGTAAAAAAAACTTTTACCATATATAAAGGAGACATAATTTTTAAAATATATTTGATTTTAATTTTTGGTAGGAAAGAAAATTATAAACTTGTATAGAAGGTGACACGTGGAAGCACATAATTACTTTAAAATTTTAAGCGTACAACAAAAAGTCGTCATGTGGCAGCAACGACTTCATTTTAACAATAGTTAATAGATAATTAATAGATTAGTAATTAATAATTAATAAAGATAGATTAGTATAAGAACAAATAATATAGAATTATCATGTGGATAATTTGTACAAATTAAAAATTATGAAAATAAAAAGAGATGAAAATAGAAGAGTTTTAGTCAAATTAAACTTGTATAAATTATATATCATAAAATCTAGTTTAATTAAGCGATATTAGAAAAAAAAACCAAAATCCTAAATTTATATTATAAATTTTCTCGTAAAACTATATCCTAATTATGTTTTATCTTATCAAATTAGTTTTAAGAATTTTATCATATCTAATTAGAATTGAAATGAATTTTTATCTTAAACTAATCGATTTTGAAAAAAAAAACTTTTACCATTTCGAAAATGACACGTGGCAGCACAATTTCTCTTTAAAACTTTTAGGTTTATAAATAAAGCCGCCACGTGGCAGCAACGATTTTTGTTTTAGTAATTTTTATCTTAAACATAATTTGAATTTGAAAGAGATTGTTTAAAATAAATAAACATAATTTGAATTTAAAAAAGATTTGTTTGTTAAAATTTCATTATAAATCAAATCTGATAAAATCTATATTAAATTAATTGATTTTTGAAAAAAAAAACTTTTACGAATAAAACTTTTTGAAGTAAAAAACTTCTTACCATTTGAGTGGCACGGGGTAAGTAATTTTGGCAAATAAATTTTTTTTCTTATGTGTAAAACCTTTTCCGGTAAAACTTAACATTTAATTAAAGTAAAAAAAATAACATTTCAAATTTGATAAAATCTATCTGCAACAAAACTTATCCTAAACTAATCATATAAAATCAAACTTGATCAAATTTATCATAAACTAACCATAAAATCTATCATATAACTTTTTATTATAAATTTTTATCGTAGAAGCATGAAATTATTTAAAAACTTTAAGCATTTAATAGAAAAGAGAGAGAGAGAGAGTACATATAAAAAAGAAGAGAGAAAAAAGAGTTAACTAATTGATAATGCGATAAAAGTTACTACTTGATAACTACAAATGTGATAAATTTATCATAAACTAACAGTAAACTTTTATTAGTAACTTCTTATTTATACCGTAAACTAATCAATTTTGACAAAAAAAGGATTTTTTTTACAATTCATAGAAAGGGACATGTAGAAATATAAAATTTTATTAAAAATTAAGTATTTAATAGAAAGTCGCCAGGTGACAGTGACGACTTCTATTTTAGTTATAGTTAATAGATTATTGATTTTTTTCTTTTTGAAAAATAAAATTTGTTATAGATAACTCAAGAGTAGGTCATTTGCGAGATAGCTCAACTCAATAGTTCCATTAATGACTTCATCCAACCTAAAATTATTGTTACTTTTTTCTCACTTTAATATGAGACATGCGGGTCGGCTTTGAATTTTTTTTTTTTTAAATTTAAGTTAATTATTTTTTTTCTTAATCCTAAATATCATATCTGGACAAGACAGAGGGAGGGACTACTTCGTATCAGCCATTCAACTCAATCCAAAAAAAACTAGAGTATTTCCCGTTTAAAACGATTTTACATATCTTACGGATCTTCACTCTCTCATAACTTAATCCACAATTATATAACAAGTCCAATAAAAAAGAGCAATTTAGCAAAGATATACCGTAAAATCGTTTTAACTAATTGCTTGTTTGGTGGAGCGTTTTGGTTAAAATGTTGATAAAAAACGTTGTGTTTTCTCTTTAAAAATATTTTAATGCAGCGTTTTAAAACACATCATTTTAAAAATGTGGATCATTTTAAAACGCTCTAATTTATAATGTTTTAAAAATATGCTACGTTTATAACTACTCTGTTTATAAAAATTACGTTTTGAAATAGTTTTCAAACGTATTTATAAAATTAAAACTGAATTTTAAAAATACTATGTTCTAAAAACTCTATATTTATGTTTTCAAAACGCTACACCAAATAAGTAGGGTTAAGTCTTTGTCAAACAACTGTTCTTTCATTTTATGTTCTTTCCATAGAATGTACAAAATCTGCGTAGGGGCCAAACTTGTCATTTACTTGTATACACACACTCTCCTTCATCCACTTCACTGTCGATTCCGGAGGCAACTCCAACGCTGACGCTGAGAATGGCGTCCGCATTTTCTCTCTCCCTGTCTTCCTCTTTTCTTACCTCTTCCCTCCCCGAAGACAAGCACCACAAACACTCTATTCATATCCCTTCTCGTCTCGTACTTCGTTACGCGGCGGCGGCGGCTTCGTCGGTGGCTGAGCCGAGGAAGCGACATTGGAAGAAGGGCGAGTATCCAGGTATGTCGGAAAATTCGAAACCTAGAACCCCAATTAAGAACATAAAGAAGAAATTGGATCATAAAAACAAAGCCAAGGCTTGGGTCTGCACCGTTACTGAAACCTTATCCGACCTTATCCAGAAGAAAAATTGGCTCGAAGCCCTCGAGGTATAACTATTAATTCTACTCTCCCATTTTGACTATTCCAAGTTAACTTGACTTTTTTTCTGATTGACATTTGACTACTGTGGTTTTACTTGTTTCAAAAATTTATGAAGCATTATTATATTCATAGTAACTTTGGTGTAGCTTACTAAGGTTGTAGTTTTATGGATTTTGTCAGTGACACTTGTTAAGCTTCCATTACTAAAAATAATTGCATTCTCTAATGCATTGGAAGCAATCCCCAATGCATTGTTAATAATTTCCAAAGTTAAATTTTCTAATTGAGTGGGAAAATTTAACTAGTGTAATCAGGGAACTTGTTAGTAAGACCCTAGTTTTATTCTGTGAAACTAAGTTCAAATATGTTAGTGGGGATCCATATATGGTCATATTTGAAAGTTTAGGACAGACTGACGGATGGACGGAGTATTATTATTCCTTCCTTCTACTAAAGCTTTAAGTTTTACTTAATCTTATCTCTGTGTTGTTTGAAGCTACTAAGTATAGAAATTGTTTTGATATGTTTGATTACAAACTTGCAATTTCTTGATTTTTTATGATATTTTGAGTTTATAGATTGCGCTAGTGCTTGTACATGCTGGTCATGTTTTACTTTACTGCATTCCGGTCAAAAAGGCCCCAGTCAAAAATCAAATAGTTTAGTTCATTGGTATTTACTGTAGAAATAATCATGATCGTAAACTTTTGGTGATGTAACTTGCGAGTTGCGACCAACTTGTTTCCTAGTTTGTATACGAGGCGATGTGTTAGAACATCTTAGGATTCATATGCTTAGTTTTTGTGAAGAGACTCTTTGAATGGAATGTCCCAGAAAAGAAAGCAGGGCTCTATGGACACGGAGGGAGTAATATATTTTACAGGAAGAAAAAAAACGAAAAGAAAGAACAGAAAACTTTGGATGCAAATATCTAGCATTTTATGGTGTACATAGTTGTCAAAGGCGAGCGCCTTTGGCACCCGAAGCGAGGCAAGGGTGTAGCGCCTCATGTGTCCTAGGCGAGGCGCTGAAAAGGCGACACCTTTAGCGCCTTTTTGGGAGGTGTGGGAGGTGGGAGGCGCTGAAAAAGCCTATAAGTCGCTCAATTATTTTTTTTTAAAATTTTTTTAAATACCAAACGACGTTGTTTAGCTTTAGTTTAAATGTATAATAAAGCCTAAAATACCCAAAATCCCAATTCAGAGTCTCAGACCACAATGATGAATACGATACGACTCATACAAAAGCCCTGCTACAACGTTATGACTCATACAAGCCCTAGGGCTTCTTCTTCAACCCTGCGACACTCATACGAACCCTAGGGCTTCATCTTCAACTTGGTCTTCAACCATGCGACACTCATACGAGCCCTAGGGCTTCATCTTCAACTTGCGAACTCAGGTCTAAGACTTTGTCTTCTGCTTTCGACTTCAAGGATAGGATTCCAACTTCAAGGCTAGGTTTTGTCTTCAGCTTGCACTATCTATTCCAAGTAAACTTCCTTCTTGACTCTGCTTTCTTGACTCTGTGATAGCTTTGTTTGACTTTCACAGTATTCATTATTATATATATATAAAATACTCTGTGTTCTTGACTCATTGACTCTGATCAACTTTCATTGTCTCAGTTCTATCCTTTTTTAAATTTGTTTCTATTTTTGAAACAAATTTACTCAATGTTATTTAATTTCATTACTCAACAGTCTTAACTTTGTACCATTTTTTTAAAAAATAAATAAAATTGTTTCAATTTTCTAAACAAATTTACTATATTCTATTTCCTTTCATTAGTAACTGTGTACTTTTTTTTTAAATTTAAAAAATTGTTTCTATTTTTTAAACAAATTCTCTCTGTTCCAGCTTACTCAGTTGTTCTGTCTCTTTCGTTTTGATTAGAAATGTTAGTGCCCTCAAGTAGTAGTGGTTGATAAGATGAATTTCAACTATGAATGAAAAAATTGTGTTATTGATATTATGTTAGAACTTAGTTTCATGTATTATGCTCACTTATAACATGTTTTGTTGATATTTGTTAAGTTATATGCATTTTATGTATTTTTCCTTAGTATTTTTTCCGTGAGCGCCTTTTTGTCTCCTTTTTAGCGCCTCGCCTCTCGCCTCAAATTTGGAACTATCGCCTTTTGGCACCTCTCGACTTTGACAACTATGATGTTGTAGGAATTCCTTATTGTAGTTTATGATAGAGAATTTTGCTTCTGTTCAGGATGAACCAACCTGAATTACAAATGCAAGGTCTTATTTTCATTCCAACAAACGAAGCATGTAAAAGTTGTCTTAAGACCAAAGGGGGGAACGAATTTAAGTTTGGTTCACATCATATGTTGCACCGAGAAACCAAGGTTACTAACTCTTTTTTTTCCCATTCTTACAAAATTTCAAAGGTGTCTTTACAGTTGATCAAGTCCAATTCTTGTTAATGTTCAAGTTAACGATCATTGATGAATGAAGAGCCACTTGTCATGCTTGCTATTGCCTCCTAGACGCTTTTGGTAGCTTTTACTCTTTGAAACTGAAGACCTAAATATGTTACTCTTACCTAATACGCAAATGCTTTGTATTGCGAACTATGATTTTGATTGTCTCTTTTATTTTTTTATTGGTTTACTCTTTAAATGTGCTATAAAAATTAGCAATGACATGAATGAAATTCATGCCCAAAAAATCTTCTGATGTTACTGGTTAGGTGTTGCATTGTGATTCATTTGACAAGGAGATGAATTTGCATTGTAATTTGCTCAAACTGTATCCCAATGTGTGTCATGTGGATGGATATCCAATAAACTAATAGTATCTGATACGAAAACCATATTTAGCAGCTATTATAATTAAATTTCTCAAGGTTTATCATTTTGTATGGCTTGATGTAAAATTCATTTGCTTGAAGACATTCCAAGTAGACTATGTTGGACATTGAAGATCTTATGTCTTTCCTGGTCAGCTGTACCTTTCCTCGTTGGGGCGTAAATTTACAGGTTCTAAGAGTGGTTATATTCTTTCCTGTTCATTTATATTCTTTTCAGGTATTTGAGATGCTGAGGGAACAGCCATTTTATCAACCAAAAGAAGGGACTTACATGAAGCTCCTTGTTCTACTTGGAAAATCTGGGCAACCGCAGCGTGCCCACCAAATTTTTGAGACAATGATTGAAGAGGGATTGGAACCCACAGCTGAACTTTACACAGCATTGCTTTCTGCTTATTGTCGTAGTAATCTTATTGACGAGGCATTCTCAATCCTCGAGAAAATGAAGAACCTCCCTCTTTGCCAGCCTGATGTTTATACGTTCAGTATCCTGATTAAGGCGTGTGTTGATGCTTCTCGATTCGAGCTTGTTGACTCCCTCTACGAGCAAATGACTGAACGGTCAATAACCCCAAATACTGTCACTCAAAATACGGTCTTAAGCGGTTATGGAAGGGCGGGGAAATTTGACCAGATGGAGAAAGTGCTTATTGGGATGCTTGAGAGCACTACATGTAAGCCTGATGTATGGACAATGAACACGATTCTAAGCTTGTTTGGCAATGACGGTCAGGTTGAAATGATGGAGAGATGGTATGAAAAGTTTAGAAACTTTGGTATCGAGCCAGAAACTCGCACGTTCAATATTCTCATTGGTGCATATGGAAAGAAAAGAATGTATGATAAAATGTCATCAGTTATGGAGTACATGCGAAAGCTTTCGTTTCCGTGGACTACATCAACTTATAACAATGTGATCGAGGCATTTGCAGATGTGGGTGATTCAAAGAACATGGAGTACACGTTTGACCAAATGAGAGCAGAGGGTATGAGGGCGGACACCAAGACTTTTTGCTGTCTCATTAAAGGGTATGCCAATGCAGGCCTTTTCCATAAGGTGATCAGCAGTGTGCAGTTGGCTGGGAAGTTGGAGATTAACGAGAACACTTCTTTTAATAATGCGGTCATTTTCGCGTGTGCAAAGGCAGAGGATTTGATGGAGATGGAGAGAGTTTTCAAGAGGATGAAAGAGAAACAGTGTCGACCAGATTCCTTGACTTACTCTTTGATGGTGGATGCGTACAGAAAGGAAGGCATGAATGATAAGGCTTACGATTTGGAGCTGGAGAAGGAGATCGTGATTGTGACTGATCCTAAAGGTGAAGAAGATGTTGAAATGGAGACCCTAGTTAATGTCTAAATCAGAGCTAGCTAGTGATACCTGCTTTTCATGAATGTCCATATGTTTTTAATAGAAGGGAGTAAAGGGAGATTTTGAGAGTTGACGCGACACTCACTCTCTAGAATGGACAACTGCAATTCCAGCTGATGTACCTTGGGAATGCTATGATAAAACCTTTCCCAGGTAGTTAGCACCCTGCTTGCACTTGTGGAGGGAGGCTATACTTGGTAACTCGTTAACAGATGTCTCAGTTTTTGGTAGATTACAAGCAATCAATCATGAATAGAGCTAAACAAGTCCTGGAACATCTTTCAAAGCCTAGTTCCCATGTGCAGTCTGCCGTGGTGCACTAAAGGGCATGATTACCTTTCTCTGTATGAGAATATCCTGTGTTTGGTAAACCTTTAGGCTTAAACATTTGATGTCTCTATAAGTGGCTATTTGGATGGCTTATTGCATCGCAACTTTTTAGTTGCCATTGCAGATGTCTTATCCGTTTTCTGTTTGTCTTTCTATTTTTCGTCTATGTAACAGGGCATTTGAACTTCCCGTGAAGAGAGTTGCAGGTCAATTTTATTCAGCATCTGTACACACCATGAGTGTGCTTGTGCTGGTGCTTGTTCAGTATACCAACCCTTCCCCAACCACATTGAGGATATGCTAGAGTCCCTGCTCTTGTATGAATACTTCATCTTATTCTTTGTTCTCTATTGTCATTGTTCACATTGCCGTCTGTCATCATTCTCCTGTCTCCTGCCGCTTCTGCAAATTGAGTTCGCCAATGAAAGTTGAAATAGTGACTGCAGCAACACCCAAACAACACTAACTCCCGTCTTTTGTTTCTATTGGCTACCTGAACGATTGGTCTAGGATGACTTTACCAACGCTGAGGCCAAATCTTCTTGGATGTGTTGGAATCCTGTTACTATGGTGAATCTGAAGCACCGCAGTTTTACTTGCCAAGAGATGAACATTGCCACTAGCTTTGCCAAGGATCTGTCACATTTAGTTTGTACTCTGTAGTCTCTCCACTTGTAAGTGCTGTATAAAATTTCACAGCAGCTTTGGTAAGGATTTATCACTTTCAGTTTGAACTTTCTACTAATTTTTTGAGGCTTTTAGTATTCTTTTATACGCCCTAAGAATCATGTATTGCATCAAGAACAAGCTTGTATCTCCACACTATTGGGGATAATGTGATGGAGATGGCTACGGGGTTATGGAGGTGGAAAGCTCCGTTTATTTCATGCACAAGCTTCTAAAAAACTTCTGGTGTGCTGGTGTGGGTGCCATGGAGATAAGAAAAGGAAGGCCCAACAGATTGGAAGCAACTGGACGGAAGGTGTGTTTCTCTAAACGTTTGTAAGTAGGAGGTGAAACTACACAAGAAATATGACAGGGAGACAAAGTTCAAAATCAAGTAACACGGGAATTCATCCTATTTTTCCCACTATAATACTCTTTTCGTTTCCAAATGCTTATTGACTTTATTTTAAATAGGCTTGAATCACAATTTTGTCACCTTATTTGACAAATTATTTGTAATGCTCTTTTCGCTAACTTTTTCTCTCAATTTAGTGACTTTACTTGGCTTTCTTTCTCCGGTTCATCACTTCATTCAATTTTTTGGATAAAGAATTTAAGAATTTATTAGAAACCCAAAAATACCTTTATTAATATTTTCAATATAATTTATAGTTTTCAAACTCATGTCTCTCATCTTCAAACAAACCTGACCTTTATGATTTTCTAGGGAACAAAAATTGAATGCATCCGATTACTAATTGAGACAATAAATGAAAAGAAAAAAAGAGTTAACGTGGGAACTGACCATCAATTTAATCGAGGGTTTTCAAGTGGTGATTGAAGATGTAGAGATTGATACAATTGGGCTCTTAATGTGCGACGGGTAGATAGCGGACACCTCCAAAGAGGGAATGGAGAAGGTTGAAGGCAACAAGCTTTATGAATTTGTTTGAAGATGTAAGGGTAAAATAGGTATGACCTATTTTGAGTTTTTTTCTTCTTTATTTGTCCCTAAGTTTAGACATGTTTGGAAACAAAATCTTTAATTAGATTTTGGTTTTTCTTGGTCCAAAAGTCTAGGAGTCATTTTTGGAAACAAAATATGTCTAAAGATTTTTTGTTGTATATTTAAAAACAATATAATTCCTTAGATTTTGTGGTTTCTTGGACCTAAATTCTAGGAGTTGTTTTTGGTAATAAAATCTAGGTCAAATTTTTCTATAAACCGTGCCTTAGAATCCTAACTGATATGGTAAGAAAATCTAGTATCTAAGGTGTTTGATTTTACTTCCAATTTTAATCCTTACCCTTCTTGAAGATGGATTCCTTCTTTGTGTGTAGGTTTCCTCAACATTATAAATAGAAGACAAAGGGCAACGGCTGCAGCACGCTTTAAGAGAGAGCTGATACGTAAAAGAAAAATTCGTAAACCGCTTTCGCCTTTCCGACGTAGAAGATTTTGATTGTAGCTTCGGATGTTACAACATTAGAAGCTACATTAAGTGCTGGAATTGTTTTGTCTTCCTAGCTGATTTTAGGAAGCTGTTTTGTTTCTTTCTACGTTTACTATACCTGTTTTTCTGTGGGTATTTGCTCTCCAAGACTTGTTGTCTTGTGAGAGTGTTTTGTTTGGTGATTTCACATTCTTTTTGTAAAACAATTCATCTTTTGAAGTGAAATCTTTTTTGCCATGAGGCTAGATCTACAAGTATAGGCTTGTAGGTTGTTTGGTAAACCTTTGTGCTTTAGTATTAAGTCTTTCGCTGTTTTAATTTTTACTGTCCAATGTATCTTCCATTGTAACTTCTGCACATGCTACATTGGGAACTACATTGACATAGCTTGGAGAATCCTAACTACTATTGTTCTTACAGAAACACAATATGTTACTGGAGCATGCACAATTAAGTTGTATGGCTCTGTCGAAGACTCTGCGTTTCGGCATTTTGAGCTTAGGCTCCAACGCCATGAAATCATATGACTTTAGATTCTGATTCAGAGTTCAGACATTGAATACAAGAGAAGCGAGTAGAGCTTTTCATGATAGGTTATGCTTAACATTTTCTAGAGAGAGATAGAAGAAGAAGAGGTGGTGGGTGGGGGAAAACGAAAAATGACAACAAGTGAAATAAAAAGGTAAAACATTTTACATAACAACAATTCTAAAACAAATATTGACAAAATCAAGGAATGAAACCGTACTTATGCGGAAATCGATCTTAATCCCAAATATGACTTAACAAAAACAACTACGTGTAGAAACTAATAAAATTTAAAAATAATGACATATCATTTTCATTAATATAATGAACATATTTATAGGGTTATAATACTTGCTACACAATTTAAACCTAGATAATCTAAATACAAGAGAGATTATGAAATATAAATACAAGTAAATTAGGAAAGTATAAACTAAAGATAATATATAATTATTACTAAAACAGAAGCCGCTACTGCCACGTGGTAACTTTCTGTGAAAAGCTAAAAAAATTTAAAGAAATTCGGTGCTACCACGTTCACCTTCGAAATAGTAAGTTTCTTCTTTTTTTCAAAATTGATTAGTTTTAGATAAAAATTATAAATCTAATTAGATAAGATAAAAATCTTAAAACTAATTTGATACGATAGATTTAGGATATAGTTTTATAGTAAATTTATGATAGAGATTTAGGATTTTGTTTTATTTTTTTTCAAATATCGTTTAATTAAACTAAATTTTATCTTATGCAATTTATACAAGTTTATTTTGATTGAAAATTTTCAATTTCCATCTCTTTTCATTTTCCTACTATTTAATTTATACAATTTTTCAACGAGACAATTTTATGTTATTTGTTCTTCTACTAATTTATATTTATTAGTCATTAATTAATTATCTACTCCCTCCGTCCCTAAATTATTGTCCTGGTTGACCCGACGCACAGATTAAGAAAAAACAATTGACTTGATTATTTATATTGGTTTAATGTGTAGTTTCCTTTAAAGCCCATGTGTATGTGACCCATAATTAAAGTAAGGTGAAAAAGTAAGAGTAAAGTGGTAAAAATGATGTTCTAAAAATGTAAGTTTCAAAGTG
The DNA here is from genome assembly GCA_013146195.2 of Codonopsis lanceolata. NCBI lineage: Eukaryota > Viridiplantae > Streptophyta > Magnoliopsida > Asterales > Campanulaceae > Codonopsis > Codonopsis lanceolata. The sequence goes on along the minus strand of CM028377.1, from coordinate 151,437,691 downwards.
GACAATTATTTTGAGGCGGACGAAAAAGGAAAGGATGACGATAATTTAGAGACGGAGGGAGTATTATTTATCTATTAACTATTATCAAAAAAGAAGTAGTTGCTGACACATGACGACTTTATGGTGAATGCTTAAAGTTTTTAAGGATTTATGTGCTTTGACGTGACATTAGGGGTGAGCTTGGTCCGGTTCGATCCAGTTTTTTGAAGAAAAAAAAGAAAAGAAAATCGGAACCAAACCAATAGTCTGGTTCTCCAAAAATTTAGAACCGGAACCAACCCAATATGTATGAGAACCAAATTGGTCCGGTCCATAACCAATCAAAGATGTATGAGAACCAGGACCGGACCAATATTATGATTTTTTTTTACTTTTTAACAATTTAATACAAATACATAATAACAATTTTAAGGCTGAAACTTCATAAAAAAAATTAAAAAACTTTCGATATAAATACATTCAACAATTAAAAATGTCGAACTTATAAACTCATAGCATAACCAACCGGTGACAACAAAATAATAAAAGAGTACCAACTAAAAAATAGAATAAAGAAAGTATTAAGAATTAATATATATAATATATATACTTATATAATACTACAATATATATATATATATATATATATATATATATATATATATATATATATATATATATATATGAACTGCTTGGCCCAATAGGCCAAAGCCATGAGCCACGTGTCAAACGTGTGTTTCCTCCGAGAAAGCTAGCGAGCAAAGGTGTTACGCGAGTAAGCGGGTAAAACCTTAACTTTTGTCGCAAGGTACTGCGAAATGGGGGCTCTAAACGAGCAAATTGATAAGCGAGCATGACCGCCGTCTTCGTTAGTAAGAGTTGCTATCGTGAGGACATTCATGTCCTGAAAGATCAAGGTATTAGCCGAGGGTGGGCACACCGAGCAAGAACCCTAGCCAACAATAATTCTCTCGATGATCCGCTGCCATTAGCGTGTTAGTTAAATGCTCTCATTAAAGATCATGACCAAGCCAGTGGGTAGTTAATGATATTTATGGGTGGTTAATAGAGATCATGGGCGCTAATGCCAATCATGGGTGGTTATTCATGGTTATTGGCGGTTATGCCTTCCTACAAGATATAAAAGTTTGGCAAAATATGGAGAGAGGTATGCGCAATCTGATTCTCTAGCCAAAACTCTGCCAAATTGCTTACTTCATTGTTTATTTGTATACTGATTTACACGCCGGAGGGCCTTTGCAGGGAATGCCCCTGCCCAGTTCACGTTTGTTCATTCATATTGCAAAGTTGAGCTTTGAGGATCTACGCACACGCTGAAAGCCGTGTACGGATTGGGCTTATTCAAGGCATCCGCATTTCTTGGACACATCGCTTGGTTCCATCGCCGAACAAGTTTTATGCGCATTAAGATTCACTTTCGATGCATATTGATATCTCTCGAGTTGTAACAATGGCGAGAACGAGTCAATGGTGTAGTGGCAAAGTAGAGGTGAATCGTAATCCCAGCCTTTTAATCGTTGGTCGAATAATGTTCCACCACCTCACGACGCACGCCATCGCCTTAACCAAAGGCGCTGGGTTGATTCGTTGGGTCAAGTGCCGAGGCAAAGGTTGTTAAGCGCACGAGTTTCAGCGAGGAAGCTTTACGACAAAGCCGAGCTATTTATTTAGGCCAGATGCATCAGCTCAACCTGCAGTTGATAGCAATGGGCAAGCCCCCATTGCCCATCGAATTAGATCCATCGCCTGTTTCGGGCTCCTAGCCAGCAAGCAGTGTTTCTCAAGATCGGTGGTAACCAGGCGAATCCCCTGGTTGTATATTCTCAACCGCGAGTACAAGGCTCTAAACCACGCGAGCAACCAGAAGGCAGCAATGCCAGTCACAAGGTTGTTCCCAATGTTCATTCAAGGTTGGGACCGCGAGTTGGAGATGATTCGGCTCAATCACGTCGTCGTCGACGTTCACCTTCACCACCAAGGTCACATGCTCGCAGATTTCGTTCACCTTCACCGCTGCGATCTCGTGCCCATACCGCTCGCGATCACCAAGGGTTCTTATGTTCGGCCGAAGAACTCCTCTCCTAAGCACTCTCATCAATCACCGCAAGTCAGACACTGGGCGCCAGCACGTGTGGCGCAGCCGTGGGAGTTCCACAAGCCGTCATGTTGCATGGGACCCCATAGGTCCCTCCTATGCCCGTGATTCCGCCTCACGGGGGGTGGTTTGCCTGCAACCATAAACATGCAGGATTTTGAAGAGTTGAAGCGTCGGATGGAAGCCTGGGAGCAAGGCAAGGCTCTAGATGGAAATTTCTTGGGTACATCCGCCAGCCCGTTAGCTCCATGGATTGAGAATGCTCCACCCGCACAGGGGTTGATATTTCCAAACATTAAAGAGTATACGGGCAAGACCAAGGCCAGAGATTGGTTAATATCTTTTGAATCCCAAATCGGCTTGGTGACTTCGGATGAGGCATCAAGATCGAAGCTTTTGTTGGCGCTGCTGAAGGAAAAACTCTAGCTTTGATGGGAGCACGCCACGACGCCGATCAACAATTGCGTGATTTGCGAGCAAAGTTCTTGGCTGATTTTGGAACGGCCGGTTCGTTGGCAAAGACAAGGGCCGACTTGTCCAAGGTTAAACAAGGCGCACATGAGTCAACAACGAGCTACCTTGAGAGGTTTACCAAGGTCCTCGAGCAAGTTCCTGGTCTGACCGAGCAAGAGGTAACATTGTGCTTTGAAACTGGATTGCTGGAAGGTGAAGGTGGTTTGCGCTCAGAGTTAAGTATGCGTGAGCCAAAGACACAGCGAGATGCTATGCGAGCACAAAATGGTGCGCCGGGAGACGCAAGAAAGAAAAGAAAAGGAGAGTAGCGAAGGCGTGGGGAATGCCAAGGGAAACGGCCAGCAGAAGTAGAGGCTATAATAAGAGTAAGTCTCGTTATGACCGGCCGAAGGAGTTTCTTCGTGAATCAGACTTGACCCCACTAAACACGCTGCGCGAAGACATTATGTATGAGATAAGGAACGAGCTTCCTAATCCACCTCGCATGAATCCAGCTACTGCCGGCGAGAGGGATCAGACAAAGAGGTGTGCTTATCATGATGATTATGGGCATACTACGAGGAATGTTGGCCGTTGAAGAAGGTCATTCAGAAGTTGATCAATGAAGGCCGGCTAGATCGCTTCAAGCGAGATGCGGGCAATAGAGGGAATGCTCCTAGGCGAGAATCCCCACCGATTAGGGGGGTAATAAATGTTATAATGGATGAGGAGCTCACTCCGACACGCCTGGGAAGCGATCTATTCTTTGTCCAAAGTGGTGGATCGACCTACGACTTTTGCGTGATGGTGAACAAGCTATTCGCCTTTACTCGTGAAGCGAGTTGGCGAGTAGTGTGGCGTGCGAGCAATCCTTGATTGTCTCGCCGTTAGTTGATGGCCGGGTCGCATACGGATTTTGGTGGATACAGAGCATGCCAGACGTGATGTACTATTATTGCTTCCGTGGGTTGGAATTGAGTGATGATCGCTTGAAGCCGTATGTCGGGCTTTAGAAGGTTTTACAAATCACAGGTTCCGGTTCCGTCAAAGGCAACTGCCGAGCTGAGGTGTTCGCTTCGGTGAAGGAAGTAAGACCCGAAATGAAAGGATTACCTTCATGGTAATTGACTTGAAATCTCCTTACAATATAATTTTGGGTGTACCAAGCATGGCTAAATTTCGATGGTGGCGCTCAATCCCGCATCACGAAGCTAAGTTCTATACCGACTCAAGGAGTCGGGTGTTCATGGAGTCACCAGCGGTGCTCGAGTATGTGCGAGATACGAGAAGCGTAAGTTGACCTTGGAGGATGGCGAGTAAGGTTACCATCAAGACTAAGGAAACTTCACATGTGATTGTGGACCACGGTGGTAGCGATGGTACAAGGATTTGGAGATAGTAAGCCTCTGCCGACATTGAAGCCTGGGGAGCAAAGTCAAACCGAAACAGATACAGAAATGGTTGTAGGTCGGATTGATACTGAGGCTATTCCATCTTTGCCGACAGTGCAGTCGCCGGAACATGCTGAGACAGAAGACGAGGTCGAGGGCAAAGGCATTTCTTCTGGAGCTCCATGGTCGTAGCTCCGGCCTTCAATTTCGGAGACAGTTTCTTCGCTAGACATCCTACAGGAAGAGGAATCGAGAAGTGCAGGTTAGACATTGATTGGGTGAAGAGCGACAAAAAAGAAATTGACTGTGGTAAAAGGTTGAGATCAGTAAACGGGGTACTGATCATGGATTTCTCGATTCCCTCGGTCTGGGTTGAAAAAAGGGTTGGTAATTGGTGAAGAACAAAGGGGATTGGATTTGGGTCTATTACATTAATTGGATGAACAGTTTGCAGAAAAACAGAAAAGGGGTTTAAATAGCATAAACCCTAACTCAGAATTCAATTAAAGAAGATGTCGTGGAAGAGTGAGGAAGGAAACGCGAAATACCTGGAAGTTCGGGGAGATCTTGATTTTGCTTCCGAAAGTCTTTAGAGGGATTGAATCTGGGAGCGGCTCGTGATGAGAAGTTGCAGAATTCTTCGGCTGTTCTTCTTTCCTTCAAGCGTTTGAGAATCGTAGGATGTGTAAAGTTGTAAAAAGAGGAAACTTCCGCTTTTTATACCCAGCAAAACCGTCGGTTAAGGGATCAAATCATTGGGCCCGAAGCACGAGGCGCGGTGAACGAGGCAGCATTTAATGGGCATAAGGAATTGGGCCTGCTTTTTCAGACTGACGGCTAGCGGCTGGCGGTGGACATTTCATCCTTTCAAGAAACGTTTCCTTAAAACGCTTCATGAATTGCCGCCTATTCAGCTTTTTGGCTCCAAGATTATCCGAAAGAAGTGTGTTTTGAAATTTTTTGGGTTCCTCCTCGTTACGAGCATGAATACTCGGTAAGACAAGGAGTTGGGGGCTACTGAACTGCTTGGCCCAATAGGCCCAAGCCATGAGCCACGTGTCAAACGTGTGTTTCCTCCGAGAAAGCGAGCAAAGGTGTTACGCGAGTAAGCGGGTAAAACCTTAGCTTTTGTCAGGTAAGGTACTCGCGAAATGGGGGCTCGGCTAAACGAGCAAAATTGATAAGCGAGCATGACTGCTCGTCTTCGTTAGTAAGAGTTGCTATCAGGTGAGGACATTCATGTCCGGGAAAGATCAAGGTATTAGCTGAGGGTGGGCACACCCGAGCAAGAACCCTAGCCAACAATAATTCTCTGGATGATCCGTTGCCATTAGTGGGCTAGTTAAATGCGTTCTCATTGAAGACCATGACCGTTTGTGGGGTAGTTAATGACATTTATGGGTGGTTAATAGAGATCATGGGCAGTTAATGCCAATCATGGGTGGTTATTCATGGTTATTGGCGGTTATGCCTTCCGGCGCATATAAAAGTTTGGCAAAATATGGAGAGAGGTATGCGCAATCTGATTCTCTAGCCAAAACTCTGTCAAATTGCTTACTTCATTGTTTATTTGTATACTGATTTACACGCCGGAGGGCCTTTGCAGGGAGTACCCCTGCCCAGTTCACGTTTGTTCATTCATATTGCAGAGTTGAGCTTTGAGGATCTACGTACACGTTGAAAGCCAGGTGTACAGATTGGGCTTATTCAGTGCATCCAGATTTCTTGGACACATCAGTATATATATAATAAAATAAATAAATAAACAACATATTGGTTCGGTTACTTCCGGTTCCGTGTTTTTTTAGTTCCAAAACCGGGACCAACCCAGATGTCCGATTTTATAAAAATTCAGATCCAGGACAAAACCAAAGTATTGGTTCGGTCTAGTTTTGATTGGTTCGGTCCGGTTCCGAAAAAATCTTGCACACCCCTACGTGGCACCTTCTTGTGAAGTTGTAATTTTTTTTCTTATTCTCTGGTACCAAAAATTAAAATCGGCTATATTTTAACATCGGTACCTCCTTTATAAACGTTTAAAAAATTATTTTATTTTTTACTGTCAAAATCGGTTAGTACGAAATAGATTTTATCACATTTGATTTAGGTGTGTTTCACTTGATTATGACTCCAAAATTTCATACTAAAAGTTTTTTTTGCAGATAGATTTTATCAATTCTCATAGATTTTAATATTTCAATTACAAATTCATATGATCACTTTTGAATATTTACCTTATTTTTTTTATTTCTTTCAAATTATTCTAATTAAAATTTTTAATTATTTATTAAAAGTTCAAAAAATCATCTCATTATAAACAACTTTTGCACAAAAAAAACTATTAAAACAATGCATACGGTACTATATATATATAATTTCTTTTTCTGCAAAAAATTAAAACCGGATATATTTTAAAATTGGTATCTCCTTTATGCATGGTAAAAGTTTTTTTAACCAATTTTTGCAGGATTTATTTTATCACATTTGATTTAAACGAGTTTAACCTGATTAGTACTCTAAATTTTCATGATAAAAGTTTTTTTAGCGGGTAGATTTTATCAATTCTAATAGGTTTTAATCTTTCAATTACATATTCATATCATCAATTTTGAATATTTACCTTATTTTTCGTTTTTTCAAATATTCTAATTAAATTTTTTAATTATTTGTTACAAGTTTAGAAAATCATTTTATTATAAACAACTTTTGCAAAAAAATAATAATATTAAAACTATGCATACGGTACTATATATATATATATATATATTTATGCCAAGAATAAAAACTGGATAGATTTTGAAACTGATGTCTCCTTTATGCATGGTAAAAGTTTTTTTAATCATCTTTTGATGTTAAAATCGGTTAATACCAGATAGGTTTTAGCACATTTGATTTAAACGTGTTTCACTTGATTAAAACTCTTAAATTCTCATGGTAATTTGTTTTTTTTTTATTTTTTGCTGCCAAATTCGGTTTGTACCGGATATATTTTATCACATTTGATTTAGACAAGTTTCATTTGATTATGACTCCTCAATTGTCATGGTAGAAGTTTTTTAATTTTTATTATTTTACCAAAACTTCGGTCAATTTAAAATAGATTTTATCAAATTTGATTAAGCATATTCCACCAAAACCACAAACAACCATTGCGAAATACTTACTCTCCATCAAACACCTCATTGACGAGTCTGTCTTCATGGTAATTCTCATCCCCTCCCTAAAAATATTTGTTCGATTTTATAATTTGCATAAATGTTTGTGTGATGATTTGACGTGATCTCACGATTTTTTTTAAAATTTATTAATTATGTGAATATCTTGTTGTTTTTGGTTCATTCAAACAGCTTGCAAATTCTATCTACAAAATTAAGTTTAAGAAACAATACTAAATCAGTCGTGCATTACACGGGTAATAAGCTAGTTATAATATATTACAAATACATTATATTCTCTTATATGCTCCCGCAAGATGGCTCACCGTTAGGGGACCAATCTTGAGAAGAACATGTTGATAGCGCGCGAGTTGACAATGAGAGGGAGTGGTCGGCGGCGAGCTGGTGAGAACCAGGGCTTGCGAGGAGACCTTGGTGTGCTCGAGAAGCGAGTTGTTGAGGAAGAGGTCTTCGGCGAGTTGGTAAGAGCCTGGATTTGCCAATGAGACCTTGGTTTGCTCGAGAAGCGAGCTGTGGAGGGAGTGATCTTCGGCAAGCTGGGTTTTCCGAGGAAGACGAGCTTACGAGAGCTGGGCTGGAGAGGGAGGAATCTTCGGCAAGCTGGTGAGAGCTGGGTTTGACCGAGGAGTCCTTGAGGTGCTCGAGGAAGGAGCAATTGAGGGATAAGCGAGTGATGAGAGAGGGGCCTCTACGAGCTGGTGAGAGCCGGGTTTGGCGAAGATGTCGAAGATACTCGAGGAGCAAGCAGTTGAGGGAGATCGTGAGGTGAGAGGGGCCTCAGCGAACTGGTGAAAGCCAGGTTGATCTAGGAGTCCATGAGATGCTTGAGGAGCGAGCTGTTGCTTGAGGACTTCAGCGAGCTGGTGAGAGCCGAGTTTGCCAAAGAGTTCGTGAGGTACTCGAGGAGTGAGCTGTGAAGGAAGGACTTCAACGAACTGGTGAGAGCCGAGTTTGCCGAGGAGTCCATGAGGTGCTCGAGGAGTGAGCTGTTGAGGGAGGATTTTAGCGAGTTGGTGAGAGCCGAGTTTGCCGAGAAGCGAGCTGTGGCAGGAGTGATCTTCGGCAAGCTGGGGAGGAAGGCGAGCTTGTGAAAGCCGGGCTGGAGAGGGAGGAGTCTTCGGCAAGCTGGAGAGAGTTGGGTTTGGCCAAGGAGTCCTTAAGGTGCTCGAGGAGGGAGCTATTGAGTGAGGACTTCAGCGAGCTGGTGAGAGCCGGGTTTGCCGAGGAGTCCGTGAGCTGCTCGAGGAGCGAGCTGTTTGAGGGAGGGCCTCGGTGAGCTAGTTAGAGCTGGGTCTTCCGAGGAGTCTGAAGTTGCTCGAAGAGCGAGCTGGTTAACAGAGAGCCTTGGTGAGCTAGTTAGAGTCGGGTTTGTTGAAGAGTCCGGAGTTACTCGAGGAGTAAGCTAGGTTAGGGTTGCTAGAGGAGCGAACAGGTTGAGGGAGGACGTCGGCGAGCTGGTTAGAGCTGGGTTTGTCGAGCCAGGGTTGCCGACGATGCCAGAGTTGCTCGAGGAACGAGTGAGTTTAGGGTAACCGTTGTGGTGGGATGAAGGTTTTAATTATGTGAAAGTAAGGCTTGTGGTGGTTGTGGTTCAAGGAGATGTAGGGTAACAGAGGTTTGGTTGAGTGCAGCTGAGGAAGGGCCAAGGCGAGCTCGTAAGAGCTTGGTTGGCCAAAGTGTCCTTTAGTTGCTCAAGGGTGGAAACCGGCTTGGCTATGGAGAGTCGCTGGCTCTGAACGTATGGTTGGTGTTCAGATCTAGGTTGGCAGCAGCTTTGGTGAGAGGAAGGTACATGGAGGTAGAAGGTTGGTGGTTTAGGGTTATGAGGTTGCCAAGGTAAGAGAGAGGCGGCGTTGGCAGCGGCTTTCGTGGGAAGGTTTAAGGTAGCGAAGGTTGGTACACAGCGGCTGAAGAAGGTATATGGATGCGGAAGGTTGGTTGAGAACGGCTGAGGAAGGGCCAAGGTGAGCTCGACAGAGCTTGGTTGGCCAAGGTGTCCTTAAGTTGCTCAAGGGAGGGAAATCGGCTTAACTGTTGAGAGTCGCCAGATCTGAACGTGGGGTTGGTATGGGAGGAAGGTTTAGGTTGCAGAAAGTGGAGGTTGTAGGTTTTAAGAGAGAGACTCTGATACCATATAGAAACTAATAAAGTTTAGAAATAATGGCATAGTCTTTCCATTGATATAGTGAACATATTTATTAGATTATAATATTTATTACACAAGTTTAACCTAGATTGTCTAAATACAAAAAGGATTAGAAAATCTAAATACAAGTAAATTAAGAAAGTATAGACTAAAGATAATTATAATATATTACAAATATATTATATTCTCTTATATTGCTCAAGAAAGTGAGCTCATGAATCAATGTAATTTCGTCAAGGAAAGCTATTTTAAATATTAATTCTCACAAAAAAAATCAAGATCAAGGCATATGAATCAAAGGTTAAATTAAATTTTAAAATAATATTTCAAACACAATAAAACAAATTGTGACTTAAATGTAGTGGTGATTACTCAGTGATCGTAATTATTAAATTGGTTCGATTCTGCCAGCATTTATCCTCAAGGGATTCAGAAGTGGGAGCATATTATCCTCATCATAATCTCCATCTTCCCAAAATCAAATGCAAAAAATTATCAATCCTGAAATCAAATTTTAATCAAATTGTCAAAAAATCATAAATAAACACACAAAGACAATTATTTGTAGAAATAGAGATCACTCAGTTCAACAGGGTTATCGACAGCGCAAAAAATTTCTATGGAGAGAAACCTGCGTTGCGGTCTGTTGAGCTTGAATTAAATGTAATCATCACCGCCATCTCTAGTTTACTTTCAATTGCAGGGATTAATGAAATTTTTAACATAAACCAAGCAGATGAGATGATTGAATTGAATGACAGGACGCGGCGCCGCTAAAATAATGGTGATGGGTGGCAGTGATTAATGGGAGGTTGGAACGATTGCATCGTGTTTATAGGGGTCTGAGCAGAGGTGGCAGTCGGATATTATCGAATAATTTTTATAAAATAATTATTTATCCAATATAGTTAATACGTCATCCGTCACTAAATTATCGTTTTTTTTTATTTTTTGTCCGTCTCAAAATAATTGTCCAGTTTGAAACTTACCTTTTTAGAACATCACTTTTACCACTTTATCCTTACTTTTTCACGCTACTTTAATTATGGGTCACATACACATGAATTTTAAAGGAAACTACACATTAAACCAATATAAATAATTAAATCAATTGTTTTTTCTTAAACTGTACGTCGGGTCAACTAAGACGATTATTTAGGGACGGGGGGAGTAATATCTAATTTTATTCATTAATAAATAAATATTATACGAATAATACCCAATAAGTAACATCATATTTTGATTTGTTTTTTAATATTACTTTTCAAGATATATTATTATTCACTAATCACAACACATTAAAAAAATACGCACAAAACTATACAAAAACACATAAACACACTCTTAAATGCACAAAGTGACAAAACTAATCAAAGACACGTACACTAGTTGTAAGCCTACTTTATATATATATATATATATGCGATCACTCACACAATACATGCTTAAAGAATAACACAACCATAACTTGTGTTAATTGTAATTGGCAAGCAAAACAACCATAGCTTGGGGATCTTTTTAGGAAAATATATATCACAAAATGCTCTAGTTGTCTCAGCACAAGCTGGTTATAAAATATTTTTGTTCTTCAAAATAAATTAGAGAAATTATAGTAGAATAAAAAAAAAGTAACAGATGCAAAGATTAAAAAAGACAGCAAGTAGTGAATAGCCAATCATTCTGATTATACTAACAAACACCCACGATTTTCAGACCAATGTACTCCATCTGTTCCGGACAAAAAGTCCACTATTTCATTTCAAAATGTTTCACTTAAATAATCCACTTTCAAAAATTGAGGCATAAAAATGTCATTTTATTACTAATGTGCTACTAAAAGTTAATAAAATGAAATGGATCATCAAATATTAAAAAATACAAATTTTTCGTTAAAAAATGTCATAATTTGTGGTCATGAATTTTTATTAAAAAATGCATATTAAACTTGTGTAGACTTTGTTTTCTTTTTTTGTCTTGACAACTTTTAATTTCTAGCTAAATATTTTTTAAACCAAATAAAATAAAACAACAAATATTAAGCTAAATAAATGAAATAGAGTCATCTGCTAATTTAACAAAATGAAATTGACCAGTAAATGAAGAGTGTGCCGTACAATAAGTTGATGCAATTTAGGTGTAATTTTTACAAAATATAAGAAAATTTTAAATTTAAATACTTATATTCATTATAATTATAAATAATCCAAAACAAAATAATAAATAAGTTCATAATAATCAACAACTTTTATGATTACTTGTATATATTTATATTAAACTTTCAAATAAATTTTAAAAAATGGTCTAGCCTAGTGGTAGGAAGCTTTGGTATAAAGTAAATTGAACTAAGTTTGAATCTTGTTAATAGCAAGTTCTATTTCTATTTATTTCATTTTTAAGTAAAGAACATATAGTAGTGGTGGTGGTGGCGGCGATGGACAGCAAGCGATGGCGGAGGTTGGGGGCAGATGGTGGTGGCGGTGGGTAAAGGTGTCGGCGGCAGTGGTGGCCGGAGGCTGAGGTTGGCGGCATACGGTGGTGGTGGCGGCGACAGTGGAGGGTGTTGGCAAGTGGTGGCTGGAGGTTGGTGGCGATGGATGGCAGATATGGTGCTGGCAATGGGCAGTGGGTGATGGTGATTAGTGGCGGTTGTCGGAGTTGGGAAGTGGCAGCGGTGGGCGAGACGGGTGGTGGTGGTGGCATTAGTTGATAATCCAAATGGTTGTGGTGACATTAATAGATAAACCCAATGGATAACCGGTTAATATCCATAAATTATCCATTTTGTTATTGGTCTCTAATGGGTGTTATCCATTAGCACTCATTAACTTAATTTGATGTTAATGGCTAACACCCAATAGTGTTAATGGATAACACCCAATAAGTTTTTTAAATGATTATATTGGATGATAACCCAATGGACTGGATAAAATTTTGTCACCCCTAGCTTTGAGTGACTGTGCTGGTGAACTAGGGGCGTGAGATGGGGAATGATAAAAGGAGTGGTGGCGGGCGGGAGGTGAATCTGTTCACGTGAACGACACCTTCCAAAGGTATCGGTCTTTTCAAATATTTCATTCAACCTAACCTAACTCCCAGTAATCTAATTATCATTAATGTCAAGTATAGTGACATAAGTGTGGAAAAAAATAGTAAAGTGAGTTTAAAGAATAATTCTTCAAAGTATGGTGAACAAATTGCGATTTAAGCCTTTTAAATATTAAGGTAGTGTGTATTTTCAAGAATACCCATGTAAGTATGAGATCATTAATTTAAACGAGAATCAAATCAAGTGTAAAATGGTGAAAGTAATTTTTTTTAAAAAAAGTCTTTTAAATATTAAGGTAGTGTGTATTTTCAAGAATACCCATGTAAGTATGAGATCATTATGGTGACCAAATTGCGATTTAAGCCTTTTAAATATTAAGGTAGTGTGTATTTTCAAGAATACCCATGTAAGTATGAGATCATTAATTTAAACGAGAATCAAATCAAGTGTAAAATGGTGAAAGTAATTTTCAAAAAACGAAAGATTAGAAAGTGGACAATTTCTTTGCTAAAAGGGAATCTAAACCCCCCCCCCCTTTTTAGGAACAACGAGTCATTAGTATTTTAATGAATACTTCAGATCCGACGAGGGAAAGCACCAACAATCTTTTCAAAATATACCCTTCTCTGGTAGAATTTTGGCACCAGTATCAATGTCGTCAATCTCTTTCGATTCGATTCCAGTTACAATTTTCAGATGTCATCTATGCCAATATTTTCTGATTAATTGTTGAATTTGGGAATTTTGTTGCTAAAAATATGTTGATAGTATACTCTGTTATACTTAAATTAATTGGTGATTTTTTAGAATGGAATTATGGGGCTGTGTGGGTTTGTCTTCACGGTTGTTTATAATAAGGGTATTCTCATCATATTGTAAAGAAATAGACGGTGAAACTAACAATAACGGAGGGAGAGGGAAATTGATCCAAAAAATCAAATCAAGGGACCACATGAATATGTTTTAGAACCCAGGGACCAAACAAATATTTTCACATGAATCCAAGGACCAAAATATATATTAATCCTATAATATATAAGTAGGGTCGCGCTATTGAGACCCCCCGTTCCTCCAAGTTGACTCCCAAAACCCCTAAAATCCAAACTTCCTATTTTACTCTCCCCTATCCAAGTTGACCCCCCTTTCCATCCCCCCTCATCGCCTCCACCCCTTCTCCTCCTCCCCCATCTCCCCCAATCACTTCTTCTTCCCTTCCATCACCACCTCATCCCCCTCCCCCATCACATTATACTTTCATAGCCTCATCCCTTCCCCCCCCCTCACACCTCCATTCTTCCCCGTTTCTTCCTTTAAAAAAAAATAACTAATTCCAAGTTTGTTTGACCCTAGTCGACCGAACAAACTTGTTCTGTTCAGCCATGGGTGACCGAACAACCTTGAATTGTTCGGTCATGGGTGACTGAACAACCTTGTGTTGTTTGGCCACAAGGCTGTTCGTTCATCCATGACCGAACAATTCATGATTGTTCGGTTACCCATGGCCGAACAGAACAAGTTTGTTCAGTCGATCAGGGCCAAACAAATCTGAAATTTATTTTTTTAAAAAGAGGGAGAAATGGGGAAGAATGAAGGTGTGAATGGGGGAAGGGATGAGGCTATTAAGGGGGGGGGTGAGTATATTGTGATGGGGGAGGGGGAGGGGGTGATGATGGAAGGGAGGAGAAGAAGGAGGAAGGGAGGAGGCGGTGAGGGGGGTGAGAAGGGGAGTCAATTTGGATAGGGGATGGTAAAATAGAAAGTTTGGGTTTTGGAGGGGGTCAACTTGGATGAATGAGGGGTTTTAATAGTGCAACCCATATAAGTATCATTATGATTACATTCCTTCCGTTTCAAGTAAAGAGTCCCCGTTTGAAAGTCACTTTTTACGAAAATGACATTTTTAGTAATCTATTAGTAATAAAATGATACTTTTATGCTTTAAGTTTTGAAAATAGACTTTTTAAATAAAATATTTTAAAATGATATAATTAACTTTTTACCCGAAACGAAGATAGTATATAATTAAAAAATGTTTATCGGCATGTTTACTTCAGTTTGGAATTTGATAGACCCTCTTGGTCTCAAAAGGGTGACTTCGGTCTTTTTCTTTTTCGGGTATTGACCTTTGAGTTATACCAAGAGAACATTTGGTAAACACACACAAGCCCATTCACCGCTGTCCGTCAAAGAAGTTCTCCTTTCGTTCTTTAAAATATAAAATCCAGAAACATTATTCAATTTAAAATTTTCTTTTTATATTTATAATTTTATCATTAATTTGTTCTCAATTTTATTCAGTCTTACTCTCCCAATAGTATTCTTGAAAAATATACATTATCAAATCCAAGTTGCACTGCCGAGTTTGCACGTAAAGAGTGTGACCAAGCTGATGCTTGGCTGCCAAATTTAGGACATAATGTTAGAGCATCCAGAGATCATAGTCCTGGAGGTTCTTACTGCAGCTTTTTTGTACCCTACATGCCACAAAAACCACCGTCTCTCGATCTCAAAAGCACTATTTACTTTTAAAAATCTCTCCATATTTTTTTTACGTCTCACTTAATCAGTTAATCTATATCACCTTACTTTTCATCAGTAACTTTATCAATTGTTACGACGAATACAAAAAACATAGGATGTAAATGTGAACATTAACATTTAGCATTCTCACAATGAAAAAATTTGTCAAAATTTGGCATATGCATATGATTGTAACTCATTGGTTCGATTATATATACCAAGTACTATGAAATTATTTCATAGTTATCCATTCAGCACACACTATAAATTTATTAATCAGAATAATTTTATATATCGCCGACAACAGTTGTAATTGGCTCACCATTTTTCGGAAGGGGTAATGCTAGGGTCACTCTAATAGCACTCAATTTTGAGTACCAAATGATGTGGCATCTTATGTGTCATATTGTTAACATAACTTTTTAATTTATAGTAGCATAAAATGCCAAATAAGATGACACATCAAACCATCATTTACAAATTTAAGTCTCATCGAAAGGCTTAAAGAGCCGCTCCTTATTCTATGACATGTAGAATCATAACCCAAATCTCCCCCCCCCACCCCACACACACACACACATACAATTTCTGTCAGACCTGACTCCATGCACCAAAAAATTGAAAATTAACAAAATAAAGATATAGTGAACTAAAAGACAATAATGGAACTGGGCGCAAAGTGAGAAAAAAACAAATTCTATTGTCATTCATATCAAGACACAACTTACATCCTCTCACCATTGTATCTTGCATCCACTTCCCATCTAAAATAACCTAATAACAATAATTTCTTTTGTGGCCATCATACCCAAAAGAAGAAAAACAAAAATCACAAATTAAGCCAATCGGCCAAACATAAAAATAGAAGCTGCTGAGAAAGAAATAAACGAGGTGATTCTTCTGTCTCTCTCCCTCCTCAATCAATGGGCTATGGGTAATAGGCATGCTTGTATTAAGCCTGGGGCTTCTCCCACTTAAGATCCTTGACCACCTCCCATGTGAAGTCTGGGTCGTCTCTTCCAAAGTGGCCGTAGGCAGCAGTCTTTAAGAACCTGTTTCCACCCCTCTTGAGATCCAAGTTGATGGAGATCATACCGGGCCTGAAGTCAAAGTTTTCCTTAACAATCTTGAGAATCTCCCTGTCAGGAATCTTTCCAGTACCAAAGGTGTCTACGAAAATGGACAGGGGCTCTGGAACACCAATGGCATACGAGACCTGGACAATGCACCTCCTAGCAAGCCCACCAGCAACAATGCTCTTTGCTGCTTGCCTGACAATGTAGGCACCACTCCTGTCCACCTTCGTTGGGTCCTTCCCGGAGAAAGCACCACCACCATGAGCACCCCACCCACCGTAGGTATCAATGATGATCTTACGGCCAGTAAGACCAGCATCACCATGAGGTCCACCAATGACAAAACGGCCGGATGGGTTCAAGTGGAAGATGGTCTTCTCGTCGAGGTAAGCTGCTGGAACCACAGGCTTGATGACATGCTCTTTAAGGTCAGCTGCAATCTCATCATTGGTTACAGTCTCATCGTGCTGGGTGGAAATAAGAATGGTGTGGACACGAATTGGAACCATGGCACCATTGTCATTCTGGTACTCCACGGTCACTTGGGTCTTTCCATCGGGTCTGAGCCATGCACAAGTGCCATTTTTCCGGACTTCAGTCAGACGAGCACCAAGCTTTGTTGCAAGGACATGGGTAAGGGGCATAAGCTCAGGGGTCTCATCAGTAGCATAACCAAACATATGGCCTTGGTCACCAGCACCAATCTCCTCGGGCCTCTTGGTCAAATGACCATGGACACCCTGGGCAATGTCAGGGCTCTGTTGCTCAATGTTGACAAGGACCTTGCAATTGTCAGCGTCCAAACCCACATCATCAGACACAAACCCAATGGCACGGCAAGTGTCACGCACAATCTTTTCATAGTCAACAGTGGCTTTCGTAGTAATTTCTCCAAAAACCATGACCATGTTGGTCTTTGTGCAGGTCTCACAAGCAACCTTGCTGTCAGGATCCTGAGCTAGGCAGGCATCCAACACAGCATCAGAGATCTGGTCGCAGAGCTTGTCTGGGTGTCCCTCATTAACAGACTCAGATGTATACAAGAAAGACTCCATTTCTGTCAGAGCTGCACAAGATAAATGCTGTAATAAGTCTCCAGTTATCCCACTTAACAATGAATGATTGCCTAATAAAAACTATACAAGGACTACAGAGATGGCTTAGTATAACTAAAAAGGGACAATTTGAGGATCTCAAGATGAAATTCTATTGTGCAAACATGCACTTGGCAAACTACTCTGAAACAGATACTACCACAACAAACTTTTGAAATTGAAACGAATCAGCGTCAAGTGGGCTGAATATTTGTAGAGCAACAACCGCCATAAAAGAGGTTATACATTGTTAATAAAATTGCCGAGAAAACAAAAGTACAAATTTCAAGATTCTGAACATCTATACAAATGTATACATAATACATTTAAAACTTCATCAATAAAACAAAGACTGTTTGCCCAAATAAAAACGTCTTAAAACTAAATTCTAGTTAATATGAATCATAGGAAATTGAAACACCTCCATTGTAACCTAGACTCAATTATTAGAAGATCCCGAACAGTATACATAAAAACAGGTAAAGTTCACCCATAAAACGACAACATGAGAGTCTTATTCCAAACGAAAGATTTCACCGCACTATTTTGAGATGTTCCACTTAAAGAGTCCACACTTTCATGTCAGTAAGGCCGAAACCAATCATGGTACTCCCCATGTCCCAAAAAGAGTGTCCCTCTGTCCGAAAAAAAATGGACATCGGACATTCATTTTGGGATGGCGGGCGGACCACATAAATGAACTAAAAGCACAGGTAAAAAGCATACAGCATTTCCAGATCTATGTAGTAAAAACAGTTAAAAACGCTCAAGTCAATGCAAGTCAAACCATCATGATCTTGAAGCACCAGATCTGGAATATTTAACCTTATTTCGAAAACAATAATCATATCTTCTAACTAACAGTTCAAGTTCAAAATCTAAAATAATAACAGGAAAATTCAAAACTTCGATCCAAATCAAATAAAGTGATATAGATCATTTTATACATCAATAAGATAACGATATAAATCCAAAACTAATCTGTTGTACTCAAAAAATATCTAAAATCAACCTAATTTGATACTTCAAACCTCAAACTGCTAGCACAATTCAAAAATCTATCAGATTCAGCTCCAGATCTAAGCATATTGCAGTACAAAACCTCAAATTTATTTCAATTAAATCACAATACAACACTCAAAACGCAATTATCCTTCGTTACCTAGGACAATAATTTGATCCGATTTCATACTTCTAAAACAGTATCAGCATTTCAACATATAGACAGAATGAAATCAATCATCATCTCTAAAACAGAGCATAGAATCAAATCATTTGCCACATATGGAATGTAAAACACAGCGAGAGGAGACTACAGAAAATCAAATAAATCGCCACAACTGTGTGCATAACACACTCAACTGTGTGAAAAACAGAAACAGCGAGGGGAGAGAAAGAAGTCACGCAGACGCAGTACCTTGGAAGAGAGTGTGCGTCTGTGTTAAGAGCTATCCTCCTCAAAGCAAAGGCTTCTTTTTAGTGAAGATGGGCAAAGAATAAGGGGAAGGGTGAGTGTCTTTTATAGGCGAAATGGAGGAGGGGGCATTTCCGTCGTATTTCGGGCTAGATTCATTCACGTTGTTGGTGGGAATCTTATATCAACGGCTATGATGGTTTTTACCGGTTGAATCTACACCGTCAGTTTTTGTCCGTATCATGTGCGCAGTATTTTTCGGAGTTGGTGAGCGATAAGGATGGATTTTACCCACCAACCCCCACCATCCACCCACTTTCCCATTTTGCCCATTTCTTTTTTTCTTTCTAAAGTTACATTTACCTCCCTCAATACTTTATTTATATTTCATTTTTATACATTATCTTTTGAAAAAGAACTAATTAACTACTGTATTTTTTCTTTTTTATCTTTTTTTATTTGCTTCACAATGGTCATCAGCTAATTTAGATTTTTTGGTCATATATGCAAACTTTTGAGAACTAATTTTAACTTTCTTTTCTGCAAACTTATTAATCAAACTACATCAACCAACTAGAAAAAGGTAATAAAAGTATGTGATGCTTGCTTGGTGAAAGAATAATAATAGATGGGTGGCGTCATATAGGCCCCCAAATTGTATAAGTTGACCTCATTTTTAAGTATACCCTCCACATGATTTTAAAATAACCCAAAACACGAAGTATTCACCCCATTGTTTTCCTATTTTACCCTTTTCTATTTTGAAACCAAAACTGTTACACAAAGACCTCATCCCTTCCCCATCCCTGCCTTGAATCCAAGAAACCCGACACCCTTCCCCCTTACACAAACTGAACATCATATCCTTCTCTTCTTCGACACCAGTTCACCAAAAATAAAATTAAAAATTTGGGTAGGAGGTAGAGAGAGAGAAGAGAGGCAAGCCCACCATCATAATCTTCATCTTCTTTAGCAAAATGGAAAACATAGTATTTGATGTTTTTTTACAATGTTATTTGTTTGTAAAGTGTTTGAGGTTGAATTAGGAATTAAGACATGACTTTTGTTGATTGTGAGAAATTTAAGGGCAAAACATTGAGAAAAACGATGTGGATTTTGTTGGATTTTTGCCCTAGTCCATGAAACAAATGCAAGATGTTCGCCCAGGACCGATGGAACAGTTAACAATTGTTCCATCGACTCTGGTCGAACATCTTGCATTTGTTTCATTGGTTCCAACCGAACATTTTGCATTTGTTCCATCGGTTCTAATCGAACAGTAACATTGACAATAAATTGGAACATTGCTCAAATGTTCGGTCGGAGTCAATCGAACATTTGAGTAATGTTTGGTTAATAGAGACCGAGCAATAATCAAATGTTCGATTGACTCCGACTGAACATTTGAGCAATATTCCTTTCATGGTGGCCAAACATTTCACGACGAATAGTTCATTCTTTTTTAAAGAAAAAAAAACTATGGTTTTACAATTTTAAGCATAAAATGGTTAGTAATGCTTGTGTTTGCTCCATGTTTGTTTTTTATACCAAGATTGAAGGTTGAAGGTTTTGGAAGGTTTTTCGGAAGAAAAAAATTGATAATTCTCACAAATGAATGCAAATGAGTAGGGAAGAAAGGAGAATATTTGTTGGGGTGGGTTTAGTTAGAGGATTTGGGTTATATGAAAAAGTAAGGAGGGCGTTTATTTAGAAACATAAAGGGTAGTATTGTACTTTTAGTTGAGTGTATTTTTTTCATTAAGAAAAAATTTTAAAATGAGAGTCAACTTGAAGGTTTTTGGGAGTTTATATAACGCTACCCTTAATAGAAATACACATTTACATATTCAAATCTGGAAATGTCATAACATGTATAGATAAGATTGCTTAAACTAATATTGAATATGTTATGGATAACATAAATTAGATATCCAAATTTGGATATTTCCATAATGTAGAGGGATAAGACGGCTCAATCTCACTAATTTTCGAGCTTTATCTGACCATTCTTTTTCACAAAATTAAATATCATAAAGGGATGTTGCTAGCAATACTCTTGGCGAACTGGAGTTTGTTGCGTAATGTTGTTAATTCTCTAGGGAAAATTGAGTGAAAAAGCATATGGGGATATTTTCTCTAAAGGACACAAATGTCACTTATAGAGTAGTTTTTGGATGACATTAACAAAATGATTAGGATGAGGAAAGGGAACCAAGCAACAATAGTCTATGTGAAGTCCTTTTTGTGGGTTTGTTGGGGGATAGGGACTTTGAGGCCCAAAGAGTGAGGGAAAAGGATAACTCTATGGGTAGTAGACTTGAGGATTGGTTATGGGTCAAAAGCAAACTATTGGCATGAGATGAAAAGATGACTAAACTTTGGGGCATGTACATGTATAATTACATCATTTGTTTCTTTGTGGTTTCATCATTGGCTATTGGGGTTTATAAGTAAAATTATTTCATTTTATTTATTAGGCAAATGGTCATTTGTAATATTTGCCATAAACGCGTATGTTAATGTGAGATATCACACCAAACTCAAGATTTTCTTTCCGTGTTGTGAAAATTGGTCAAAAGAAAGAACATACCCCATTATTTAATAAAGATTGCATATAATTAAGTGACTATAAAAAACTCAAATATGATGTATCAAAAGATAAACTGCAAACCCTTTTAAAACTACTAAAGAAATTTTATTCTAAAACTAGTATAAGTAACAAAATGTAAAAATTAATCAAGTTTTTAATTCAGGTTTGGTGAGCAGGCCAGGTCTTGTTTTATGCCACATCTCTTTTCCTACTTGATCTTAGTCTGAGTCTGACCACCAACCAAGTTTACCAAGGCCACCAACCCCGTTGAAAAATCAAAACACTTTTATCACAGGAATTCCTACGTGGACGTTGTAAATCTTGATTGGTACTGGTTCTTTTTTTTTTTTTTTTTTTTGAGAAAATGCACATTTTCCTAGACTTTGCCATATAATAACAAAAAAAGTCTCTATAATTTGATGTGGAGCTCAAAATGGATTCTCTAAGGTTGAGTACGCAATAATTACACCATATTACTCATAAATCTATTTAATTCAATTCAATCTGTTAATGCTATTGGGTTATAATGGATAATTCGTTTCAATCTAAAAATATTAACAGATCGGATTAAAATGGGTCAGACTCGTTACCCGTATCGACCCACGACTTTTTTTTTTTACTATAAACTCATGTTTTTGGGAAAAATTTGGGATAAGGTGGTTCGACATGTTTTAATCCGTTATCCGTTTCAACCCAACTCATTTTTGACTCATTTGATATTTTAGTTTTAATGAGTTTTGACTCGTTTCAACTACTTATACATTTCATTCTACCTAAACCCAACTCAATTGGGGTTTCATTATACTTTATTTCCATCTATATTGGGGTTTTATACTTGTCTGATACTATGTAAAATCAGTTTATTTTTGGTATATTGTAAGTGTAAAAAATAAGTTACACAAGCACTCAAAAAACCCATAAATGTTAAATGCAGTGATTAAAATTCAGTTGATGTATATCAAACATTATAGTTCGGTCCGACAATTACAACCCAAATCTTGTTAATTTATCTGATCCGATCTAAAAATTACTCGACCTAAAAATATTAACATGTTGGGTTGGTCGGCTTAAATCAAGTTGAACCTATTGCCATTTTGACCCGATAGTTTTTACTCTATAAATATATAGATTATTGAGGAAAATTTTGGTTAAGACTGGTCGACCTGTTACACGTCTCGACTCGTCATGTTCCAACCCGACCCGTTTGATATTCAGGTTCTAACGAATTCTAACATGTTTAGACTTGTTACCCGTATCAACCTAACTCATACCCAACCCGACCTGACCCACCCAATTGTCAAACCTAATTATGGTCAATGATATTTTATGTATTTTCTAAAATTTTGTTGATGTCTTAAAATCTACTTTAATTATCGTATCAAATTGGTTAAAATAAAAACTTAAAAAATGGATTTTTGTTTACAAACTACACGATGCATATTATAGACTAGTACATAATAAAGAAATAAAAATAATGTGAAGTCTTATTCTAGTGTTTGGTATCAAATCAAACAATTTTATGCTGCTTGTGTACTTATTACTCTTTAGAGCATGTACAATAAAACTTTTTAATTTGAGGAGCTTAACTTCTATTTTTTTAATTTTATTACAAAAATGACATTAAGCTCTCCATTTAAACTCTTCAATAATACATAAACTCCAACAATTTTACAAACTCCATCATCTTTATCTCTATTAATTAAATATTTTTATAGAAAAATGTCTAAAACTTTAAAAAAAACATAGAAATTTTTTATGATATTCAAATGAAACAAACCAAGTCTCTATTTATAAATACAAATGTGATCTTTAATTCAGAAAAAAAAATTAAAAAAAATATATTTTTATGTCTTAAAATATGTCAAAAACAGCAATGGAAGAAAAGAAATTTTGGGCTTTTCTGGGATAACGCGTGGAAAGTGGGCAGCAGGTTGTTGGGGGTAGTGGTGCCAAAAGTTGTCAGCCTTCATTTGTTCAAAATTCAGTGTTTTGGGCTTTATTTTTGGTTTAAACAACATCGTTTTTTGGGCTTTTTTTTTTTTGTTAAGCTCGTGAGCTTCTTTTGCTCTCAAACTCACTTTATGCTTATCAAACATTTTTTAGGAACCATTGTTGTTTGATAGAATCTCAAATAATCCGGTTAAGCACCCCAAAGAATCCTCCGTTGTTAATGGTCTTAGTTTCACCTAAAAAGTTCATATTTAAAAAGTCTAAGTATTAAGACATGCATAATTAACATTAGAGTTTGTCATAATTACAAAAATGTTTGAACATTACCAATACGATAATATCAAATGTGAAGAGTAATATTGAAATGTTTTTGAGATAGTGTACATGATTTTTGAAAGCAGACTCTTAAAATAAAATGCTAGTATAGTGAATTGTTTGCCTAGAACGGTAAAATATTACTCGATCCCTCCGTTTTTGGCATAGAATCCTTGTTTGAAAGTTAAAATTTTTAACAAAATTTAGTAATCTATTAGTAATAAAATGACATTTTTATGCTTTAATTATTGAAAGTAGACCTCTTTAAATGAAACATCTCAAAATTAAAAATAGTGAACTCTTTATTCAGAACGACGGGAGTATTTTATTCTTCAAACTTTACAAAAACAAGAGAAAAAAACACACATACATTATTCAAAAACACCATTTAATTTTAGGTTTTTCTTGTAAAGATGCTATCCTAGTAAAAAATTGGCCTTAATTAAAGGGTAAAGATGGAAATTCAAAATCACTGAAAGACACCACAAGTTCCTTAATTAAACCCCATGAGTAGAGCTGTCAAAATGAGCCAATGGGACGGGTTTGTCCGCGGGCCTAGAAAACATGCTGCTAAACAGGTCGGGGCAGAAAAGACCGCAAGCTTGACCGTCCTTGAATCTCTTAACCAATCCCGTAAAAAATGTATTTATTTATTATTATTTTATTTATTATCAATTCATAAATCATTATTTATTATCAATTCATTTACCTTTAAAAATATATGGAAGTATTTTATTAGTATTATTTTAAACATACATGATACATGGAAATATTTTTTTAAAAACAAGCAAATCTTTAAACTACAAATCCGTACGTAAAAACAAATCATCCTAATCAATAAATAGAATACTTGCTCAACACTCAAATAAAACTGTAAAAGCTTCCATAATGTTTGTCATGAAAGAGACGGTAGAGCATGTACAATGGGGTTTTTTCCCAAATTAAACTCAAATCTTCTCATCCAATGGAGAATTTAAAAAAATCTTCTTCAAATCAACCAATGATTTTAACAAAAAAAAAATCATCTCTTGAACCCCAAATCCTAGGCAAGTGGATAATATTTTATTTTCTTCCATTGCCTTTCTTGACCAATTTTTAACCAAAAAAATTTAATTTTTTAATTTATTTTTGTCCTGAATTAAAGTACACATTTTTACCTATAAATAGAGACTTGGTTTGTTTCATTTTGATATCAGAAAAAATTTCTATGATTTTTTCAAGTTTCTAGTCAATATTAATTGAGATAAATATGGTGGGGTATGTAAATGTATTGGATTTTGTTTCACCGTTGGGAAGGTTATTTGGTTTTAAATCAATTAAGTTCTAATGAATTATTTTATTGGTTTTTAATGGGTTGTATTTGATTTTTGGTTTGATTTAGCAAATCCATTGTACATGCTCAATAAATCTATACCATTAAAGTGGTGGCTTCTTAGCCACCGACAACAGATACGAGCGCGAGCCTGGTAACCACGTCGCTGCTGTTGTAAGCGGGTGCTGGTGCAGGTGGCAGTCCGTCCGATGGAGACGTTCCAATTGACAGAGAAGGAGAGATGGTGGGGAGTTGATAGTGGAAGGAGAAGGAGCCGGTGATGGTGAGTTAACAGTAAGAGGAGGAGTTGGGGGATTTGCAGCTGGAGACGGTGACGGAGCGAGAGGCTGGAGGCAAGAGCCGAAGAAGAAGGTGCTCAAACAAAATAAACCCAGATCTCAAAGCTGAAGAAGAAGATGCTCGTTTTTGAAGATGCTCACTCTTGAAGGTGTCGTCGTGTTAGACCGAAATGGAATGGGCTTGGCCGCTTGGATTGGGCTTGGGTTCTACGCCTTGTGCTGTCACTGTTGTAATTTTGTGCAATATCTATACATATATAAAAAGAGAGGTGCGATTTTTGGAAAGTTCCCGTTAAAATTCACTTTTCAAAAATGGCAACATTATTATTTTGTTTAGTTGCATTTTTTGCTTTGGGAATTGAAACATTTTTTTTATAGAAAACTAATATTGAACAAATGCATTGAACATGTTACCTCTCTTATAATATGAAGTGTTGTTAAGATTGATTTTAAAATGAATCTATTGAATATGAAAACACATTAAGTATATTTTGTGATCATGCATATATTTTAAAATTTGGTAATTAAAACACAATGGGTGCATAATTTTGAACACTCAACAGTATATAAAATAATATTTACATCCTTGAATAGAATTGAAATAACATAATTTGAATAAATTTGGTGAATTTACCGGTTTTTAAAATAAATGTCTAGAGTAATCTATACATATATAAAATAAGAGGAGTAAGTTTTGGAAAGTTCCCACCAAACGTGACTTTTTAAATTTAGAAACACTTCTAATTTGTATATAAGCTACTTTTTGTATTAGAAATTGAAAATATAAAATATCATTATTATGGTTAATTGGATAAATGATTCCAAAATCTCTTCGCCTTCTTATTTAGTATATTAAGAAAAATATGAATAGTAGGAACATGAGAGATAACAAACCCAATTTTTTTTAATCAATTTCTTTACATCAATATCCAGACTAGGAAAAATAAAGATGAAATAAAACAACAATTTTGAAACTAAAT
This sequence comes from Codonopsis lanceolata, assembly GCA_013146195.2. Taxonomy (NCBI): domain Eukaryota; kingdom Viridiplantae; phylum Streptophyta; class Magnoliopsida; order Asterales; family Campanulaceae; genus Codonopsis; species Codonopsis lanceolata. The sequence goes on along the minus strand of CM028377.1, from coordinate 151,411,834 downwards.
CATATACACACACTTTGAAGTAAAACTAATTCACAAACAATCAATTAATAATATTACCAAGATCTGACATTTTGTTCTCTATTTCATCATAACCAAAGTTATTATTGTAAAAAAATCTATAAATTGAGATATGACCAATTTTTTGAGACATCTAGGTACATGTAAAAAAAATGGAAACCTGATTATTTCTGATTTTTTTAATTACTTATACATGTTTAAAAAATTCAGATATAAAAAAAGTACTAATGATGAAATTAATCAACATTCACATCGAATTTGTTTGTTAGTTAAACTAAATCACGAATTAAAATTAATAAAAGAGTTTTGAAGTTAAACATAGTTTTTGAAATTTTTTTGGAAACATGAATATACCAACAAGTTTCCGTAAGTTGGTGGTCATAGCTTTCGTTGTCAGACTTTCTTTAGGTGGTAACCTTGGGTTGGCCATCGATGCAAATAATGTGTAAAAAAAATTGCAATGTGTGCTGAAACTAAGGTAAAATGTTTTCTTTTTGTTTATATACATCAACTAAAACAATATGGTATTATTAGTGTTTACCGGGCCGCGGTCCAAAAGTTATCCATAACACGGTTCCGATGTCTATCCATCGATCGTTTGATTTTTTAGTTCATAATCCTTGACTCATCTCCTACATTTTATTTTCCTTGGTTATATACTATTTTAATTATTTTTTTCTTTATATCTGATTTTTAAATTGAACCATAATACTTGAATTATTTTTAAAAAATTACCAATTTTAATGTTTTTAAGCTTTTATGACAAAAACATGTTAGTATACCACAAACAATTTTCCATTTGTCTGATATTATATGCTGTATCAATTTTTTTAATATTAATGTAACTTTTATTTATATATATCTATTTATATATTTTTAATATCATTTTTTAATGCGGGAAACACATCAGTTAATTTAAATTTTGTTGAGACTCCAGAGTAGAGAAAGTGAACCTCAATTCCATTGTTTACGATTGGAATTGTGGTCTTCAATGTAAATTTTATTGTTTATATCCAGAAAAAATATTAGAATTTGAATTGACTGAAATTCTTAATATTTTTATTATATAAATTGATTTTTTTTCTCCAAAGGTAAAAGATTTTTAAACCTAAAGACTCTTGGTTTTCATTAATTTTTTTTATTTATATTAATTTGCTTATACGTTTATATTTTTAATTGAACTCTACATGAGAGCCAAACAAAATAATCTTAATTTTAATGTTACAAAATTATGATATTCAATTTTACACATCGAACTCATAATCTTTATGCTGCAATCATTTGTGTATTTTATTAGCACTAAAGTTTTAACTATTGTATTGATATGAATATAGGCTTCGTGCATCGCACAAGTGTTTTGATTATAATTTTCTATGATTGACTTTAATTTTTACTGTACAAAGTAAACTGTTTTGATTAAGGACATGTCATTTCAATATCAATTTAAAGATATATTTAAAAAAGTTATTATTTTTATTCACATAATTTTCTATAATTTGTTCTATATGCATATTGAACTTGTGATTTTTCATATAATTTTTCGGTTATATGGTTATTATTAAAGTTTTATATTGTTTTATTTATATCAATATTGAACCCTGCATTACACGGTTGTGTTGTAGTATATATAAAAACATAAGTGCATCATTTTTAGAAATTTCCCACAACAACTCACTTTTCAAAAAAGGAATCACTTATGTTCTGTTTATGTCAAAAAAAATTAAATTGAATTTGAGAAATGTCATTTAATGATGTTGACAGAAACTATTCCAATTGAGTTTACTTTTTTTATTTGGAGAATTAAATTCGAAAATGGCATATAAATGGCATATTGTAGACATTCTAATTTCGTACGTACCCCTGGTATGTGACATGACATGAAATATCAAGACCTGTTGAAACTTAACAAATGTCAAGTTACAGGGTTTGAAAATGCAAAAGGAAAAGCAGGATGCGTAAAACAGTGAAATGTAGGGGGCAAAGTGTCAAAAATGACCCCAAAAAGAGGCCCAGACGCCACCCACACTCCAAGCAGGCACGACGCCCAGAGTCAATGTGGGTGGCGCCCAAATAGTGATTTTGTACTCTCCGGCTTGACTTTCAGTACAATCTCTCAAGCGCACGGTACAAGCTGATGAAGCACAGAGAAGAAAACTTAATGACGAAGGAGTCCCTCCTTCAGCCTATGAATAGAGAGTCCCGGGTAGTAAGAAATCACACCACAAACTCAGCCTTTATCGCACACAGTTCACACACCGCTGAAAGTTTACGCAGTGAGAGCGATCGTGAGAAAGAGAGAGCTCCCCTCCTCCAAAAAGCCTCGAAGCTCTGTCAAATCTCCTCCAAACTTAAATCCAACCGATCAAAGTGAACCTTAGCCTCCCAGCTAGGTTTCCACCCTATTTCCCCGGTCCAAAAATCTCAAAAAGAGCAGTTACTCTGCTCGAATCCTGAGGCCAAATCCGCTAAAAGCAAGCAGTTGCTCTGCCCGATTTCCGCCAACAGCAACAAAGCAGCTTTCGAAAGTAGTTACTCTGCCCGAATCTCCACAACAACAAAAGACTCTCTCTCCCGAAAGGACAGAGCGAGCACACCATACGCTCTTAAAGGTAAGCCTTTAAGAGGTTATATAAAAAAAAGGTGCTATTTTCAAACTGGCCCGATGTAAAAATATAAGCAGTTATGCTGCCCGGATTTATATAGAAAATAGCACTAAAAAGAGCCATTATTATGGCCAAATATTTATAAATATATTTGTAATTCTTGGAAGGAAGCGACTGCAAGTCTGTAATAATGTAAATACAGATATATATTTATTTAAATGATTTATTTCATTTGCTAAATAAATATAATAAAAACATATTTTAGCCAAAAACTATTTTTGAGACCGAAATGGCGAGTTGGGTTCCTAACTCCTTCCCACCTCGTAACTTAGCCTCCGAACTCTTTTTACAAACTCTGGTTATTTTTGTATTTTCTTTATTTCTCCTTAAAATAAAGATGGCGACTCTATTACAACATTTTGGATTACAGTGAGGCCTGTAACATCATTTTTTTGCACTTTTCCGTTTTCCCCTAAATAAGGGAAGATGGGAATGAAAAGGGTGATGCACTTTCTGTATCTTGTTTTCCCCTAAACAAGGGAGGATGAGACATGTAAAATCCAAAGCACTCATAGTAATCCAGAATGAACCTAAGTCCACAGTGAGGCAAGGCGTGTTCCCACGTGCCTTCGCAACATCCTTTTTTTGCACTTTTCTGTTTTCCCCTAAATAAGGAAAGATGAGAATGAAAAGGGTAATGCGTTTTCTGTATCTTGTTTTCCCATAAATAAGGGAGGATGAGTTACGGAGAAATCCAAAGCACTCATAGTGGACTAAAGCACACTCAGTGACCGAAACGTATTCAACGCGCTTTCGACAATACTCTTTTTGCACTTTTAATTTTGTCTTCCCCTAAACAAGGGAGGATGGAATGAAAAAATTGATGTCTTTCCGTAACTCGCGTTCCCCTAAAAAAGGGAGCGTGGGGTCCGGGAGATTCCGGGGCACTCATAGTAGCGACTCTGTTGGGGACGTAGTTTTTATTTTAAAGAAAATAAAAATGGAGAGCTAGACTCATTTTCACAAAATTAGAAAAAAACCAGTTTTCTTTAATTTCTGGCTAAAATATGCTTATTATATTTCTTTGACATTTTAAATATCGCATTCTTATATATCTGTGTATATATTTGTGGATATGATCCTTCTCTTACAGCAGTTTCGTTTCAGTTACCGTTACAGGTATATTTATAAAAAAAAGTATTTACAACAAAAAAAACAAAAAAAAGGGAATAATAGATTTTCGGGCAGCATAACAAACGGGCTGGGGCTTTATTTTATTATTGCTTTATTTTTCTTTATATTTTTATTCTGTGTGCCTTATTTTTATCGCATAAAATATGTAAATATTATTTCATTCTGTCATTTTATTTTGGGGACTAGGACCAATATGTAATTAATGGGAATAGATAGATTCCCCACTTTTCTTTCTATTTCTTAATCTGAATGGTTGCTTGCTCACGCTCAAACTAAAAAAGTCGAGAAAATCCACAAAGAACAGCAAGACATACCATATCTGCTTTATTTACTGCTTTATATCTGGAAAAAAGAAGATTTTACTGCTTTCTAGATACCGCACACACGCGCACGCACGTAGAAATATTCTGAATTGCTACCCTACACCATGACCAGCTTACCCCCTGCATCAGCCAACGTTAAATTGCATATAGATTCTCAGGATACTTCATGGACCAATCGATTTTTACATCTCTGAATCATTGGCCAGTCCCTGTGAAAAAAAAAGAGAGAACAAAAAAAAAAGATATGAATAAAAGTATACACAGGGGTTGACTAATAATTTTTGGATGTTCGACCTAGATCATTTTGAATTGTGGATCCCGAAAGAGTATAGGCCCTTAGCCTGAGATCAGTCCGATCTTGGGGAGTCGAAAGGCAGGTGGAATACGAAGGTCCTATACTCTGGAGAAAGAATCCATTATTCCAGGAATAGTCCTGAGACCGTAAAAACAAAGCGGGTGCTTGTCCGATCAATTATAGGGAAAACGAATAATAATAAAAAATATTAATAAAGGCACGTTGTACTCCAAACCCAGAAAGCCTTCAGCCAACCCTTTCTGATGCCTTCAAACCCCTTTTTCCTCAGAAACCTGGCCCGAGTTTGGAAAAGCATAGATAGTACTGGTCGATTGATACGTGATACAGGTACAGAGATCAGATCATAAAGTATCGGGGTCAAATCAGAAAAGGGTAGAATCAGTGCAGAAGGTACAGATTTGAGCAGAATGACAGCTAAAAATGAGCAGTCCGTAGTGGGTACAGATACAATGGCTCCATGGTACGCTCCGACTCCGGCTATGTAACAATGTCTAGATCAAAATTTGGATGCACGAAATGATCGCTTGCTAAGCCAAATAGCAAAATCTCATGCAAGGTCCAAAACCCAGTGGTGAGGGAACCTCTTTCCCTGCAGTCCCTCAAGAAGCATCAATTTCCCATGTTCCTCTAAATCCAAACCCTCAGTCAAACACCAACCCACCAAATACCACCATTACCCAAAACCCAAATCCCCCACCTAACCCTTATTACCCAAATGTTAACCCTTGCTCACCCTACCCTTCATATCCTTTCCCAAGCACCAACATCCCCCAAAATCTAAATGACCTCCCTTTCCCCATTACCAACCCCACTCCAAAATAGCCCACATATGGACCCCAGGAGTTATAACCAGCCAGGCCAAGTAACGACCTTTTTATCTTTTAATGATCCTGGCCGCCAAATCGAAACTGCCAATAACCCACCTATCCAAAATCCTTACCAAATGCCTACCCAAAATCCTTACCAAAATCCTACCCAAAATCCTTACCATAATCCTACCCAAAATCCTTACAAAATACTATAGCCAGAAATAAACCCGGTCTTTCCCAATCCTACAAGCATATACCAAAACCCAACTCCCCCTCCCACCAAAATGGAGGCTGACATGGAAATTTTGAAAAATATGATGCTTAAAGTCCTTAACAAAGGGGAATTTTCTACGCGGGCATTAGCATTGCAACCTTCAGCAATACTACCTTCAAAATTCAAAATGCCCGACATAGAAAAATTCGATGGGACTGGATGCCCTATCTCTCACTTAAAATCCTATTCTATCTTCATGCAGTCAAGAGAGGCTAGCTTTGAAGCTATGGCTTCTAATTTCCATCTTACCCTGATAGGGGCTGCCAAACAATGGTTAATGCTAGCAGATAATAGCACCATAAGTACTTGGGACCAAATAGCTGAAGGGTTTCTAGAGAGGTACAAGGATAATACTACCTCTGAAAATAAAAGGGATCTTAAATCGTGCACCCAAAGAGAAAAAGAAACATGTGTTGAGTTTGCAGCAAGGTGGAAAAGAAAATTAGCTCAGACACTCAACAGACCTGATCCGGCTGAGTCATCCAGGATGTTCATAAAAAATTTCCAACCTATTTACCTGGAACATATGTGGTATCTCCCCTATAGCAATTTCAAAGAAATAGTGGAGATAGGAGTACGTATTGATGAAGATATACGGACTGGGCATTTAAAAGTCAATACGCCCTCCAACTCTTTCCGCTACTTAAAAGGAAAGGCAGCCGCATCAGGATCAATCATTAATATGGTAGGAAATTCATCCGCTAACTTTCCTACCCAGAACTATAACACTGTTCCATGGTCCTACGGAGCAGATATGGCTGTCAACGCAGTGGGAGGAAACAATGGTCCGAACAGAAATTTCAGGGGTCAGAACAGAGGAAACTGGTAATACGATGAACTGCACGCCCCTAAGTCTGTGATATTGCAAGGGCTAATGGCACAGGGAGTGCTGAAGCCTTTGGAAAACTATAGGCCGCCGCATCCCCTGCCCAACACATGGAATCATGCCCAGTACTGTGAATACCATCGCTGCAGTGGTCACCTCACCGACAAGTGCTATATGCTCAAGAACACTATCCATAACCTAATAGATGATAAGGTTATTGAAAAACCTCCTCTTAGACCAAATATAGTCAATAACCCTATACCTCAAATCAATATGATTGAGGTTGATGAAAAATATTGTGTACCCAAGTTCGAAATAAATAAACACTCATTGCCATATATCGTTATCCCTTTCTTTCCACCCATAAAAGAGCCTATCTGCAATATGCTCTCTTGGGACACTATCTTGGTTACCCAAAATAAATGTAGCACTGAAAAAGCCACTTGGGTCGGTGGGGATGTCAGTCACCTTACTAGATCTGGTCGAGCCTACCAACAAACCAGGAAAGAGGTGACCACTCCGGCAAAGATCAAGAAACAGATACTGGGGCTAAAACTGTGGAAGATACTCTGCTAGCTCAGATGAAGAAAACTCAAGCCAATATATCCATCTGGGGCTTGTTATGCGCTTCCAAAACCCACCGTGATACACTGGCTAAAATCTTTGAGTCAAGCAGTCATCCCTATTAAAACGTCCTCAAATGAGCATACACTTTGGAAACGTGATTATGTTTACTGATCTAGATCTGCCAAGGGAAGAAACCAACCACATCGATGCTCTCCATATCACTATGGGGGTCATGGAAAAAAAGGTCCCCCGAGTTCTGATAGATAATGGCTCTTCTTTGAATGTATGTCCCACAAGCACGCTAGCCAAATTGGGAACAAAAATATCAGAACTGGTTCCTTCATCGCTAGAGCTGTCAAATAGGGCAAAAGCCCGCGGGCATGCTCGCCCCGCCACCTATTAGGGGCGGGTTGGGCTAATGTATTAGGTACCCGTTTGGATGCGGGCTTTTCGGGCTTTGCTCGCACAGGCTGCGGGCATTTGCAGGTTGGGGCAGGGCGGGCGGCGAGTAGCCCGCACTTTCTTACAATTTTTAATTTTTTAAAAAACATATACATTACAATATTACATTGTGCAGCTTGAGCCCAACAACAACTGCCATTTGCCAAGCCCATTCCGTCTAATAGTCTTTATGGTTAGTATTAGTACTCTAAATCTCTAATCTCAAAAATCAAAAGTTGAAAAAGTTCTTACACTCTCTCTCTCACGCTAACGCACAACACGCGGCTTCGGACTTTCTTCCTCCTGTTGCCTGCCTCCTCGGCGGCCTCGGTTCCGTCTCACGATCACGCCATCGGTCCGTCTCACGAGTCACACCACGACAAAGACGCCGCACCGCCTCGCCTCCTCTTCTTCCTTTCCTTTCACGCATTCTCGGTCGAGGCGGCGGACTTTAGTCTTCCTCTCTCCTCCGTCTCTGCTCCTACATCTTCGCCGTCGTCGAATTGGTCTCTTCAACCTTCCTCTCTAGTCTCATCTCAGATCTCACACTCTCTCTCTCCCATCCATCCTGCTTCTAGATCCCGTCTCTGCTCCTCCTGCTTCCTCGTCACAGCCTCAATTTCTCCATGCCTCCATTTCTGTTCTGTTTGAGTTATGATATGGACCTATGGTATATTTAATATTGGTATATTGGTATATAATTATTAATTTGTATATTGGTATATAATTTGTATATTTAAATATTTAATAAATAAAAGCATTTTATGCGGGCTCTGCCCGTTTTGCCCACGGCCCTACGCGGGGCGGATTGGGCCAAGAGAGTCAAGGACCGTCAAGATTGCGAGCTTTCCCGCCCCGGCCCATTCATTGGTGGGATTTTCAAGGCCGTGGGCAAATCCGCCCCTTTTGCCCATTTTGACAGCTCTATTCATCGGAGACAGTAAGAGCATACGACAACACTAGTCGATGTGTCCCAGGGGTGGTCACCTTTAATGATGACTATTGGGTCGTTAACCATGCCAGTAGAATTCCAAGTCTTGAACATACCAACCACTTTCAGCCTGTTTCTGGGACGCCCTTGCATCCATGGGGTAAAAGAGGTAGCTTCTTCACTACATCAACGTGTCAAATTTATCCACGACGACCATATAATGGACATTCTTGCTGATAGGATTGTGGGAAACAAAGAAAACGAGGACATCCCAATCCTCGAAATAGAGCACGATGACACATGTATCTTCCTCAGTGGTTTTGAGGTTATCCCTCAAGCTAGAGTCAATGCCATTGAATGTGGGCGAGAAACTGACATCACCAGGAAAAAGACTACATCTCTAGGAAACATGGTCCCTTTAAACATGTTTCGGAAAATGAATTATATGCCTGGTTTAGGTCTCGACAGAAATTAGCAAGGACTTGTTAATCTAGTCCAAGATGAACTCAAGGAATGTATCCCTCCTTTTGGTCTAGGATACAAACCTACTCCAGCTGAAATAGCCGCAGTCATGCAACAAAAACGTGAGAAAAGCAAGGTCGAGCGAGAAAAGCGTCCTTACATATATCTCCAACCATATAGAAAAACCCTAAATGGTTACTTTGTAAGGAAATGGGAAATAAATGCCTATCTAATGTTTCCTGAGCCTTGGCTAGACCAGAATGGGAAAAGGCACCTTGGTTGGGAGATCTTCAAAGATGTCAGTCTCGCCACAGATAAAATGGAACATGTTACCCTGGAGCCCCGTACCCCTGCATGTAAAAATGTCACAGTTGAGAATACTTGGTCTATAGACCAAGATGATTATGCTCTGGCCCTGTTAGATGATGACTTTTTAGGAGACAATTTTCTGCGAATGATTGATGGAGGCACTAGCTATGAAAAGCTCCCTGCTGAGTTTGAGTCTATTTCTGATAAGCCTCTGCAGAATTAGTATACCACAACCGGCCCGCTCTTGACGCCCGCAAATCTGGTGGACCATTTCGGATATACTATTTCTTATCCTTCCTATAGCCTTACGGATTGGACATCTACCGATCCGCTCCCTAAAATTGAGGATCTCAAACCCCAGGTCCTCAATAATGTAAATAACCTTGTACAGTTTGCTAATAATGATAATTTAGATGTCTTTGCGTATTCCTTAGTTGTACCTTCATTAAAAGACGCATTAATTAGCTTTAATAATGAGTCATTTGATGAAATTGACTCAAAAGATAAAAGTTACCTGCTTGAGCTCGTAAAGTCAGTCAAGCTCCAGGAAAAGCATCAATCAACAGCAGCAGATGAAGACTTGTCCACCATCAATCTGGGGCTGAACAATGAAATCAAAGAAGTCAAAATCGGCAGCTACCTGCAAGGTTCTAAAAGGGTAGCACTTATTGACCTCCTCAAGGAATTCGTAGACATCTTTGCATGGTCCTACGAAGATATGCCTGGGTTGGATCCAGCCATTGTTGAGCCCCGGATCTCCACTTATCCGGATGCTCGGCCAGTCAATCAGAAACTCCCCCAAATCAAACAAGAATGTTCACTACAAGTGAAAGAAGAAATCATGAAGCAGCTACGCGTCAAGTTTATTTGGGTAGCTGAATACCCGATCTGGCTGTCAAATATAGTGACTGTTCCAAAGCCTAATGGAAAGGTTCAGATCTACGTAGACTTCCGCGACCTCAACAAGGCATCGCCCAAAGACGACTTCCCTCTACCCAACATTGATATTGTGGTAGACGATGTAGCCTCTCACAAAATAAGATCCTTCGTGGACAGCATGTTGGGCTACAACCAAATCAAAATGGCAGCAGAAGACCAGGAAAAAAACATCATTCACCACCCCCTGGGGAACTTACTGCTACAATGTCATGCCGTTTGAGCTAAAAAATGCTGGGACTACATATGAAAGAGCTGCCACCGCCCTCTTTCATGATATGATCCATAAAGAATTCGAAGTGTACGTAGACGATATGATCGTGCACTCCAGCGACGCCAATAGTGCTCATATCAAAGACATTCGAAAATGCTTTGAAAGGTTAAGAAAGCATCAGATGAAGCTTAACCCCACCAAATGCACATTTGGGGTTACCAAAGGCAAGGCCCTGGGATTCATGGTGACCGAGTAAGGCATCGAGATCGAGTCGGCCAAAATCAAAGCCATCATAAATATGTCGCAGCCAAAAACTCCAACAGAAGTCAAGGGCTTCCTCTGCCGACTGTAATATATCAGTCGTTTCATTAGACAGCTGACCTCCATATGTGAGTGTGGGTGCCTCGGATCGCACCTGCGCTCCGTGCGCCCTTGGATATGGGTGCGCGACATGCGGTGCGGACACCATGCTTTCCATTTCACCCTCCCTTGTCTAGGGGAAGACGAAATTAAAAATGCAGAAAGGGTGCTGTCAAGAAACGCGTTCAATACGCCTTGGTCACTTCAGTGATTTTTGGTCCAATATAAGAGCTTTGGGTTTTCTGTACCAGGTTATCCATTTTTTAGGGGATAGCATGATGCAGGAAAGTATCACCCTTTTATTCACATCTTCCCTTGTTTAGGGGAAAATAGAAAGTGCAAGAAAGGATGTTGCGGGCCCCACTATGGACTTTATGAAAATTGCCTTAAGGCCTATTTCGGATCGAAATGAGTGCTTTGGGTTTTCTATATCAAGTTATCCCTTTTTTAGGGGATACCAGTATATAGGAATACATCACCCTTTCATTCTCATTTTCCTTTGTCTAGGGGAAAACGGAAAATAGTAAAAAAGGATGTTGCGAGGCCTCACTGTGATACAAAATGTTTTGACAGAGTCGCCATCTTTATTTTAAGGAGAAAATAAAGAAAAAACCAAAAATATAACCAAAGAATGCAAAAAAAAAAAAAAAAAAAAAGGTTCGGAGGCTAAGTTACAAGTTGGGAAGGTGCTAGGCACCCAACTCACCCTTTCGGTCTCAAAAAACAGTTTTTGGTTAAAGTATGATTTTATTATATTTTTCTAGTAAATAAATAAAACATTAAAAGAAAACAAATACATTCATGTCTACATTATTTACGGACTTGCCGCCGCCTCCTTCCAATAATTACAAATACATTTAAAAATATTTGGTCATAATAATGGCTCTTTTTAATGCTATTTTCTAAATAAATCTGGGCAGCATAACGACTTATATTTTTTACATTGGGCCGGATAGAAAATAGTTTTTTTTATAAAATAAACCCTTAAAGGCTCACCTTTAAGAGCGTTGGTGTGCTCGCTCTGTCCTTCCGGGAAAGGGAGTCTTTTTTACTGCTACTGCTGCTGCGGTTAGGGCATGGTGACTGCTTTCGAAAGTTGCTTCTGGGCACCGTAAAACGGGCGGAACAACTGCTTGCGTTTTTGCTGCTGTGTGCTTGCTTCTGGCGGAAATCGGGAGAACAACTGCTTGTTTCTGGCGGATTTGACATTTTTACTCGGGCAGAGCAACTGCTCTTTTCGAGATTTTTGGACCGGGGGAATAGGGTGGAAACCTAGCTGGGGGGCTAAGACTCACTTTGACCGGTTGGTTTTGTGTTTGGAGGAGTTTTAGCAGAGTTTCAAGGCTTTATAGGAGGGGGCGCTCACTATCTCACGATCGCTCTATATTTCTTCGGCGTAACAACAACGCTGAAAGTGAGATGAATTCTCTCTGTTGTGTGTTGTGTCCCTGAAAGCGAACCCGGAGCTTTCTATTTATAGGTTGAGAGAGGGACACCGCTAGGATTAAAATTTGTTCTTCGTGCATAGTAACTTATGGATGACCCCTTACACCATTCAACTATCCTGACTTGTTTATGTTAAATTCAAATGCGTAATATATATTATCATTTCATTTGGTAAACCAATGTCTATCCCATGTTAGCTTTGTGATGATGTATGTGTATTCGATGAAAGTCAAATCCAAACATGGTCGTAAGTACAGTTCTAAGACATATAAGTTTCCAAAATTGGTCAAAATGAGATTTTTGGATACATAATTAGATATGTTAAAAGTGTCGAGAACCGCATGATTGACCTTGTTAATCAGGAATCGAAAAGGGTTAGGGTCGGGAAAATGTAACCCGTTTAAATTCTGTGCTAAACGGGTTGACCTTAGTATTATACTTTACTATTTGATTAAAATATTTGATTGTATTAATTTCTTATCGACATTTATTTTATATTATTTTATTATTGTAGATGAAGAGGATAATGATGCTGAAGAAGATACTTTCTCAAAAGAAAACTCAATTTCATGTTTTTAATTCGTATTGTAAATCGTTGTCACTTGTCCGTCAATATGTTTGTTACTTAATTTCGATTTTTTGATTTAAATAAGGCATCATGTGTTAATAGGGCTGACCCTGTTAAACCGTACCCTATAGGGTCAGGGTTAGGGTTGTGATTTGAGTGGTCCGTTTAAATGACTCGTTTAACCCGCGACCCTATAGGGTTAGAGCCAACCCAATTTAACATCTCTATGTATGACTTGACATAGGATGATCTTGAACACTCTATTTTTTATGCTTCTTAGTTTGTTGCTGGTTGTGGTAAATTCTTTAAGGGTACTGCAGAGCAGATGTATCAATTGTTATGTGTGACATTGGCTTCATTGCCCCAGACAACTCGAGTCTACTGTGGCCATGAGGTGAATAGGCTAACACTATAACTCTCCTTAGTTTCCTCCATTGACTTTAGTTTTATTTTGAAACTTGTTAATTTTCATTGGTGTTTCAAGCTTGCTTCATTTGTTAATAGTGGATGAATTGGTTGAGTGCCAATTGCCACACATTAAAACTTCAACTTATTCAAATAGCTGCAGTTCAGAACATTAATATCTTATTGGTTGAATGTGAAATGAATGCTTGGCAAGTATAAACCGTGTATAAATTGCCCTACAACCTCAGCTGCCCATACATAAAGATGAAAACGAAACAGCTATATTGTTACAAAATAAGACAGACTAGTAGTTACCCCACCTGTTGCTTAGAGGAAATTCCTTTGGAAGGATCCAGAAGAAAACCTGGAAGTTAAACCCTGAGTCATGTTGTCCGCGTCAAGTTTGACATTTTGTCGTCCGGCTGTCAAATCCTTTTCACGATCCCAAGGCTTCCAATTGATGTTGGCCCTCCCATGCTTCTTTTGTTTGCTCCTGCTTAGAATTAGACGGTTTCTTCTTTGTGCGGCTTCGAGTTGCCTCCTGGTGCTTTTCCACCAATGACTTTGACCTTTTTGCTTTGTTGTACTTATCCACCAATTCTGCATCTGCATTTGTTGCTTTCTTTCTTGATCAATGGAAGCAAGTGCTGCAGCCTCATTGTATGCTTCTAAATAACTGTCCAGTGAAACAGGATGCATTCTGTAAGTTCAAGCCCTCAATACACTTCCATTTCTAGGACTCCCTCCATCCTTAAATGAGCGTCCTTTTTAGTATAAGTTTACTAATTTCACCTTTGGCAGTTGGCACTTATCATGTCTTAGTGTGGATTCTAATGTAATGCGTGGACATTAAGGGCATTACGAAAATGACCCAAAAGTCAACTTCCTTAATTTTAGTGAAAAACAAAAAATGACTGATCATTTAGGGATGGAGGGAGTAATAATTTTCACATTCAAGATTATGCATGACAACATACTTCATTTTTGCTTTCTGAGCTCTCTCTGAAGGTGTCTCCGTCCAGGCACTAGTATCACCACGTCCTTCTGTAGCAGTCCGACTAAAGCTTGTTGAATGCATAGGCATACCACCAGGCTAAGGAGAAAAAAGAAAATAAGTATGAGCTTGTGTTACTTACCAGTTGCTAAGTACATGAGTTCCAACATTCTTTGACAATCGATTTTTTTGTACGCCTACTAGTCAGTATTTCACATGTATTAACGTGCTTTCCTCTAGTTTGCTAGATTTTTTCTCCATCAGATATTGGAAATCTCAACCATTAATAGTGGTTCCTACTTTTGAAGGTTACTTTTGACTTAATGTGCAAATTAAGAAATTGTTTGAAAATCTCTTAACTCCCTAAAATACCCACGTAAATCTATGCCAAAATTTCAACTTTTTTATTTGGTTTCACTTGAAAAGAGCTTTCAAACCATCTTTCTCATGAGGGAGCCTATCATGCTAAAACATGAATTCGATAATGTCGCTTATTCTCATCCACAAAACTCATACGATATTAAGTTTTCTAAAGAAGACTAACCGAAGAGAAATGGTCCTCTCTTTGGGGCTGAAGGGAGCATACACACCAAAGAGAACTCATAACCAACCAAAGCCAAAACATATACCGAAAACAAAAAAGAGAGTGAACCCCCCAGAACGCAAGACCAAAACGGGGAGAAACCCCCAAGAAGAGGACTCTGACAAGACAATCTTTTTTTTTTCCTTTTAACTGATCAGCAAAAGGAGTTTTTTTTTAATTTTTGATAAATGAAAGATTGGAACCGGATACAACACCCCATGGACAAGGATTACAACATAACAGACACCACAGTGATACAGGGGACTCCTAAATTACATAAAGATCAGAAGAAAATGCTGGTAGAGGCAATTTCCACACCAAGTGTCAACCAATCGATGATTCCAACTATTTTGCTAGGACTTACTTTCTTATCTTTCATGCCTAGGCTAGGATTTGGACGATAACTGAAATCAACATTTGGGTAAACAAATATACATTTGCTTGGCCAGTTGGCCTTCTGTTTCCCTTTGTGGCATACTTGAAGGTGTGGTACAATCATGTCTCCTGCGTGCTTCAGTAAATTTCATGCACTTTCAACTCAGAACATCAATTAAGTATGACCCAAGATGACCGTAACTAAGTGCTATGTGACAAGCATTAGCAATTCTCTTACTCTCCATACTGCAGCATCTTTGTCATTCTTATCACAGGTTACTCCATCTGCACCTTTATCTAATCCCTAATACAAATGCATCTATGCATCATTTATTCGATCCGTAACAATTTCCAAATTCTGCAGGGTTTGGTCATACATATTTTTCTTTGTAATAGCCGAAACAAGTACATAATTCTTAAACTTGCGTAATAAATTTCATCATATAAATCAAACACCAAACTGGCTTCTTTTCATGCCAGAAGTGATTATAGCATCGGTAGATATTTTTTCCATAAGGTGTTTTACATGAAGAAGAAACATTTTTCTCCTTTTGTCTATTCTTATGAACATAATTTCCCAAAACACTAAAGCACCAAAAAGAAATAGGTTCAGCAATATGATAGAGTATTGGGGAGTGGGGACCTGAGACCAACATGCAACTTAATGGTCAACTCAATAGGCAGGTGGAACTTTAGTAACTAGGAAGCAGGTGACAAATTATTTTGGCCTTCCAGCAGCCATGGTGGCAACTGACAGTGAAGTGGCTTAAGAGAAAAATGATGGATAATGACACTATGTTCACCCCTGTCCATATATTACTAATGAACTACAGATTGTACAAATACTACAATATATTATAGATATCTTAAAAGATATATAGATATACAAGTTACTAAATCCTATCAAAATCATAGGATTAATATCGTATTGATTATCACAGGTTCTACGTTATTAATGTTTTAACAGTTCCGATGCCTCGTCTTAACAGCAGAAACAAGATGAGTTTTTTGACTTGAAAAAACTGTGAAAACATATGGTGTTTTATATTACTTTTAAGATTGTTTTTCAATGGTTTTTTTTTTTAAATAAAATTTGTCTTATGCAGAACAAAATTATTTGCTGGTGGAGAGATTAAACCAGTGATTTTGATGCATGACATTCTACCAATCTTGACTGATAAGTTAGAAGATAAAGTACGTACATTACTTGTTTACCATTCTTTTTAATATTTTTTCTTATGTATAATATCAAATAAATATTTTTCTTTTGTACAGCACATAGAAGCATGGTATGTAATGTGTGAACAAATTATCTCCAAAGAATTTGGTTATATCAGATATGACACTGTTTTTGATCCTTGTTGTTGGGTAAGAAATTGTCTTTTATGTGTTTAAAATTTAATATATTGCTTCTAATTTTCTCTTTTTTTTTTTTGTTATTAGATGTATGCTGTAAATATTAAGAGTAATGATTGGTTTTCTGATTTGCTGGTTCAAGTAATTGATAATAGACTTAAAGAACCAATGGGGTATGAGATTCTTATTTTTCCTATAAACACAATAGGGCAAGGTAATATAAAGTCAGGGGTCTCCGACCATTGGACTCTACTTGTATTTTCTGAAGGAGACATGAGATGGACATTATACAACTCATGCATACACTCAACAACCAATAATGATTGGCATTTGAAGAGAGCTAGAATTCTTGTAAGTTTTATTAGTAATGGATTTAGTTTTATTAGTATTGTCTTTGAAGTAACTAGTTTTATACCCGTGCGTTAAACGCACGAACATATATATTTTTCAATTAAATTATACTCAGTTAAATTATAATCAAACAAAATGAAGACATAAAACAAAACTAAAACAGGAGATTATTTCAATAAATAGAAAAATATCATTTGATTAAAAATTATTATGAAAATAAAGAAATATGTGTGTCTGTTCATTAACAATAATAAAATAAATAAATTAGAATAACTGCAATTTATGAAAATTAAATAAATAATTAAAATGAAAATACAAAAAAATGTGTATCACATTGTATGGATTTTTAGTAGCGATACGTCGATTTGGATTCGCGATGCATCAATTTAAAATCACAATGCATCGCTATGAATTGAAAATAGATCAGTTTGAATATGAAGCATCGATTTAAAATCGTAATGCACTGCTATGGAATGAGAATGACAATTACACAATTTTGAATCATGCATGACAATGTATGAACGGAGCCTTATCGCAAACGTGTTCGATTCATTAAAGGTATACTTGTCATTTTACATCAAAAATATTTTTTTCAAAGAAAAAAGCATAGTGGACAGCTGTTGAATATCTGTCAAAAGAGATCGACACAATTTTCACCATATTCTTTTCAAACCTTTAAAAGACAAAAAATATAAATGAGTTTGACGTATTCATACATATTAATTGAATGACAAAAATTACTCTAAACAAATTTAATTGACGATGATCAATTGAAAATTGACTCAAATAATTCTATTTGTACTGATTTAAGTTTGTTTATGGCTTATTTTAATATCAATAATCAATAACAATTAAAAAGACAAATGTAATCTCTTGGTTTTGTTACTTCTCCCCACTCACGGATATTAAAACGACATCGTTTTAGACTTTAGAGTATATATATATATATATATATATATATATATATATATATATATATATATATATATATATATATATATATATATATATATATATATATTAAAAACTCTTGTCTTGAGTCTCGCTACCTCTTGTCATGATATTTATTCCAACAATCTTGCCCTCTCACCGAAGAAAAAACAAACTATTTACCCAACTTATGAAACCAACTTTCATTTTAATTTTTCTTCTTCACTCCCTTTACTCTTTATCCCTCTCCTCATTCTCTATCCTCGAAAATATAGAACTCTATAAAGGGAGATCATCAATGTAGCTTTCCAAGTGAGAATACTTGGGCACTCTACAATTTGATGTAAATCTGATTATTGTTCGAACACACCGACAAATCAATTCATTCATGATTAAATGGTCGGTTCATTTTTTAAAAAAGAGATGTAACTTTGTACTTCCGAAACATTTCCTCTTTGGTAGATGAAAAATTATGTTGCAATATTGTTTGTTTCATTTTGTTATTTACCAGTATATAGTTCTTGTTACTTGAAGTATTTGTTAAATTTTATTTATTTCAAATCGATATATTTTTTAGATCTGTCAGTCATTTATAATTAATCATGTGCATTCGTGTTTTAGATGAACTTTTGACGATTTTTAAATTTTGAATATGATGAAATGGACAACAAAATTTCAAATCTATATATTTTTGTTGGTCAGTCATATATTTAATATCAATAATGAGTATTTGTAATTTTGTTCATAATATTTCTACTAAGAATTTTGATCCGATGAAATAGACAAAAAAATATTCATATATTTCATTTAGTTATAATGAATTGTGAGTTTTTGTGATTTCATTGAAAGTATTTGTTTTAATAAATTTTAATCTGGTGAAGTAGACAAAAAAATCATAAATAAAATCATATATATATATATATATATATATATATATATATATATATATATATTTACAGATTAGTCATTCAATTAGAATTAATTGTGAGTATTTGTGATTCCTTTCAATGAACTTTCTTGTGCAAAGTCATCCATGATTTTTCTGAAGTTTATTTGACAACAATGGAAAACTAACAGTTGTATGCATAAAAGGTTGTGTCTGGATAACAACGCAATAATGCAGTGGTTCTAGTTCCTAGGCTCTAGTTTCAAGGAGTTATAAGTATTTAAATTTATATTATTTAATTATATGATTCATTAAATGTTTGTTATAAATAGGGGTTACTATTTTAGGGATACAAATTTTGGCGGGAAATTACTATTTTTAGATTACCTAGTCTTTATATATATATAGATGTCTTTAGATTAAATTTTATTGTTTCTTTCCTCTGTAGGTAAATTATGTTGAACGCATAATGAAAAAACTTGTAAATTTTTTTCCTGGACAATACAAGGATTTGAACAAGCCTAAATTCAAATGCAGCATTGGGAGATTTGAAAAATCACCACAAGAAAATGACTTTACAGAAGATTGTGGTGTTTTTGTATGTTCTTTAGGAAAAATGATTCGTAGTAGTATTGATGCTGATAAATATAGGGTAAAGATGGCTGAAACATTTATTTTGAAAGGGGATAACAAAAAAAAAACAATGACAAATTTGTTTGAAAATGTGATAATTAAATGTTTATGTTTATTCCAAGTTTGTGTTAGTGTATTTTGTTTTGTCATCATAAAATGTTGGTTTTTTTTGCTTGAATAAACTCTCAAAATAGCCCTGATGTCAAGCATTGACATAAGCTTTTTTGAAATTTTTTGGTTTGAATAAACTCTCAAAACAACCCTGATGCCAAGCCTTGTCATCAGCATTTTTTGATTTTTTTGGCATGAATAAACTCTCAAAACAACTCTGGTGCCAAACCTTGGCATCAGCTTTTTTTGAATTTTTTTTGGCTTGAATAAATTGTCAAAACAGTGCTGATGTCAAGCCTTGACATCACTATTTTTTTTATTTTTTTTGCTTGAATAAATTGTCAAAACAGTGCTGATGCCAAGCCTTGGCATCAGCTTTTTTTGAATTTTTTTGGCTTGAATAAATTGTCAAAACAGTGCTGATGCCAAGTTTTGGCATCAGTTTTTTTTTTGTTTTTTTTATTGGCTTGAATAAATTGTCAAAACAGTGCTGATGCCAAGCCCTGACATCAGTTTTTTTTGAATTTTTTTGGCTTGAATAAATTGTCAAAACAGTGCTGATGCCAAGTCTTGGCATCAACATTTTTTGATTTTTTTTTGTTTTAATAAATTATCAAAACAGCCCTGATGCCAAGGCTTGACATTAGTTTTTTTTTTTTTTTTTGCTTGAATAAATTCTCAAAACAACCCTAATGCCAAGTCTTGGCATCAGCATATTTTGATTTTTTTTTAGCTTGAATAAACTCTCAAAACAGCCCCGATGTCAAGACTTGACATCAGCATTTTTTGAATTTTTTTTTGCTTGAATAAACTCTCAAAACAGCCCTGATGCCAAGCCTTGACATCAGCATTTTTTGATTTTTTTTTGCTTGAATAAACTGTCAAAACAGCCATGATGCCAAGCCTTTGTATCAGAAGTTTTTGAATTTTTTTTGCTTGAATAAATTTTCAAAACAGCCTGATGCCAAACTTTGACATCATAATTTTTTGATTTTTTTTTTGCTTGAATAAACTGTCAAAACAGCCCTGATGTCAAGCCTTTGTATCAGAATTTTTTGAATTTTTTTTGCTTGAATAAATTTTCAAAACAGCCTGATGCCAAACTTTGACATCATAATTTTTTGATTTTTTTTTTGGCTTGAATAAACTGTCAAAACAGTCCTGATGTCAAACCTTGACATCAGAATTTTTTGAATTTTTTTTGTTATGAAAATCTGTAAGAACAATCCTGATGCCAAGACTTGGCATCAGCATTTTTGGTTTTTTTAGGCTGGATGACTTTTATCTTCATTAATGATATTTTTGTCATTTAGTAGCCAATTTATAGTTATATGAAATGTCTAAAAAATTAATGGTCCTAGATGAAAATATGTTTATAAAATTATACGCACTTAAAATTTACCCAAATTTTTAAGAACTATGAGTGCGGGCTGCCCGCCCCCACCAGACCACAACCCAGGGCCCAGGCCACAAATAGTCAAACACCCATAGTCCATACAGGTAAAGTCCGAAAAACCCGCATCAGATGTCGAATACATCAGCCCATCCAAATAGGTGGCGGGCGGACATGACATGACAGCTGGGCTTTTGCGGCCACGAGAGCTTATTTCAATGAATTTTATTGTCACAAATTCTCAATTGTAAAATCTCAATTCAAATCCCCAGTTCTGAGATGGCGCCTGAAGGTTCATCAACTAATAATACTGTTGCTGATATTGAATTGAATCATTTAGGCATCGGATTCGGAGGCCAACAATTCACTGCTGAAAACCTTATGAGTGACCATAAAAGTACCGGAGTTGAAGATGAAGGCGACGATGGTAGTGTCCAGATTACGTGCTTCTCCGAGATAGTCAACGATGTAAGCCTCCATTTTCAGATCATTCGCCTTCCGAAGCAGGTAGTTTAGCAGTAATTCATACTCTGAATTTCACTCATGCTAGCTGTTAGATTGAATTATATGTACATATATGTGTATATCTATGTACACACATATATATATTTGTGTGTGTGTATAAATACTATATATATATATATATATATCTTCGCAAGTGAAGCTGCATGATCAACCAGCACACACATAAATGCTTTCTGTTTTTCGTATTTTCCTTCTATACACACCTACACAAACACTCTCTCCGCTTCAATCCCAATTGAAAGGCGACACAGTTAATTGGAAGCATTATACTCTCTCCATCTCAGAAACAAAGTTGCATTTAGGCTTTTCAAAATCTTCACATTACTTTCTCTTCTTTTTTTCAAATTAAAATTTGATGTGGATTTGCTTGTTCTTTAAAAAATTATAAAACATGAAATTCATAGTAGTTTTAGTGTAGTTTATGAAGGTTATAGTTTTATCCTCAACTAGACCTGTCAATGGATCGAATTCGGATAAGATAAGTCAAATCCATATCCAATTTGTTAAGAAATTATCGGACCCGAATCGGATTATTTTTCGGATATTTCAAAGCTCGATCCATATCCTAAATTTTCGGATTCAGATTTTATTCGTTCCTTATTAAAATACTAATTAATATTGAGGATTTTTGCTTAACCACGGATCGAATAAAATTAAAAATTGTTGTTTTCAGCTTACACAAACATGAATAACAATGTTAGTAACATATTATAATGAGCATAAAAATTTATATTGAGTAGAAATAGTAATGATTAATGACTAATAATTTAACATAAGTAACTTTTATATGTATAATTCTAAAATATTTTTTATACCGGATCACATCGTGATCAAAATCGGATTATCGGATCGAAAAACAAAATTCATATCCTAAAAATAACATCGGATTCAGATCAAAATCCGATCCATTGGCAGGCTTATCCTATACAAGTTATTAAAAATGTGTTGAATATTGATAAGAAATTGGTGAAATTGACTTTGAAAAGTCAAATATGTAATTAATTCTTTTTTGGGAACAAAGGGAGTATTTTGGTAAGAACATACAAATTCACCTCCCGATTATGTTCTCTTTCATACCATATTTCCTCAATGTCCGTGTTTCATAAATCATAATCATGTTTGTATCCTCTTATTATCAGAGGTACTTTTTTCCCCCAAAGTACTGTTAGAATATTTGATTCTTTTATTAGTCCCTAACTTTGCATATAATCTGTTTGTAAAAATGTGTAAATGATGAATTTCCATACTTGATGTTGATTTAGTACATATTCTTCTGTGCGTAATGCCACCTTTGAATTTTGTTTTACATATCTCTCAAGTCTTTCTTGAATACGCTCTTTTTTAGCATTATTCTAGATTGTCATTTGATAATGTTAAACAAGGAATAAGAATAGTAATAAAGATATAACATCGATTGATGTTTTGAGAAGTTTGTTGTATGCTAGAGAATCTAGATATTTCATGTTGACTTGTTGGTCAAATGAAAGTAGCTCTGTTGAGATGCTTAAATGGATGTGTGGTTGAATTAGCGGATACAAGATTTAAGATGAGCATATTTCATTGTAAACGGTATCAAAGTGTTTGCTACAATAGGACATACAACGAGACAAAATTGCTGGAAATGGTTTGGAGGCATGCACCTGGCTTAGACCAATTAACATTATCCTTAGTTTAAAGTTTGAACTACTGGAACTTTAATTTCAATACTAGGGCTTGGGGACTTGGGCTTAGTGCTCTAAAAAATTACAAGTTTACAACAGTGTAGCATAGTCTTATGGTCTTTGTATACATATGATGAGATTCCGATAATCAGATAATTGAATTTCCATGAGCACTAATTAAATCGTCTGGCCCCTTAACTAAGTATTCAAGTTCTAGCCTGAGATTTTACTTTTATTTTACCACATTTGGATTGCCATACATAAGCAAGAATGAAATATTTGTTTAAAAACTCAAAAGGGAAATAAAGATATGTGGTTGTGTGATGGAAAACCTTCACTTTCTACACCAGCTTGGGCCTTGTTAGAAGTATTAAGGGTATATTTGGTTTAAGATATATGTTTGGGGGGCTTGATGTATAATGTATTTTCAGAAACATATATATACGTCTTTGCCTAACCGATATTAGGTAAGGGCTTCTCTTCAATTCTCTTCCACCTCCTTTCTCTTTAATTCAACATGGTATCACAACAGGAATCCTTATAATCTCCTGTGATTGTTCTCCACGAATCCTTCTTCTTCTTTTTTTCTTTCTGTTTCTTTGTTTCCAGAATGCGTTTGTGACTGCGTTTGAGTCGCCGGAGGGGATGCAACGTGTTTTGAAGGTCACAACATAGGGGGTTGGTTTCGCTCGGTCTAGGTGACCTGTTTGTCCAGTCGCCGTCACCGGAGGTCACCAGAAAGCTCCTCACACGTCCCACGCACCCGGCGTGTTGCCGGAATTTTTTCGGACGTTCACAGACCAGGTTGCCTGAGCCTGTAGATCCGTGGTCCGAGGTTGGTTTTCAGATTAAACGAGTTTTTGGTGAGTTTTTTAGGCTTGGTCAGTCTACTATCCTGTCTGTTTGTTTGCTGATTGGTGTTTAAATGTCGACATCGGGGAATACTGAGACTACGGAGTCTAAAACCATGGTTTCTGAGGTTTTCTCCACTAGTACAAAGATTACTGACAAGAAATTAACGGGAAAGAATTATTTAATGTGGCGGCGGGTGGTTGAAATGAATTTAAAAGGGCAAAATAAGAAAGATCATCTCACCATAGTTAACTGTACTATGTTGCTTGGGTCCGTGCCGATGCTGATTTGTATTGGAAGCTCATGAATTCCATGGATGATGAGACGATTGAATTGGTGACCCATACTTCTACTGTCGTGATTTATGAGAATATTTAGCTGTGTTGTATGGAGGCAAGGACAACATGAACCGGATGTATAACTTGTCGTGTGCTATGTTTCGCCAGGATCAACAAGGTCATAGTCTTACCCAGTATTTTGCGGACTATAAGAAATTGGCGACTGAGTGGAGTTCTTTGATTCCTTTGAGTACAGATGTTAGTACTATGCAAACACAACGAGAGCACCTAATTATTCTTGGATTTTTAGTTGGTTTGAGATCCAAGTTCAGTACTGCTCGCTCACAAATTTTATCGGACACTAGTGTTGGCTCTCTTCAGGATGTGTTATCTCGTGTGCTTCGAACCTCACTAGAGTCCTCTTCAGTTGGTGCTGCTAGCGGTATTGGTGATTCTTGTGCATTTGTGAGTCAGGTATCTCACCATTACCAAGGTCATGATACTGGTGGTCGTGGTGGTCAGTTTATTGGTAGAGGAGGTCATGATGATGGTCGTGGTGGCCATGGTAAAGGTAGGAGAGTAGAGAGGTTCGTAGTTGTTATCACTGTGGGGATACTAATCATGTGATTCGTAATTGTTGGAAGTTGCATGGTAAACTGTCTAGTGATCGATATGCCCATATTGCCTCTAACACTGAGTCTGCCCCCCACCCAAACCGTCTCAGCCTAATGAGGGTAAGGTCATACGGATGACTGATGATGAGTTTGCGCAATATACCCAGTACCAGGCTTCTTCGTCTTCCTCTTCCACTGCTACCTTTGTCCAGTCATACCTGTGTGTGTTTCTTCCTCTAATTGTAAATGGGTTAGTGACTCTGGTTCTTCTGACCATCTGAGTTGCAACAGAGGTATTTTTTCTTCGTTCATTTCATCTTCGACATTACCAAGTGTTACTGTAGCCAATGGGTCTATTGCTTCTGTTACGGGACATGGTGATATTTGTCTCATGTCCTCTCTTTCATTATCCTATGTGTTATATATTCCTAGTTTTTCATTCAATTTATTGAGTATTAGCAGGTTTACCCGTGATTGTCATGTCTCATTTTTTCCCACTCATTATATCTTTCAAGATCGTGTGACGAAAAAGATTATTGGTAGAGGGCAGGAGTCTGGGGGACTTTATTTCTTTGAAGCTCCATCTACACCAGTTGCGTGTTCGAGTGCCTCTTTGTCCCCGTTTCAAATCCATTGTCGTTTGGGTCATTCGTCTGTGTCGAGTCTCAAGAAATTGTGTCCAGATTTTTCATCTCTACCAGTTTTTGGTTGTAATGCTTGTTAGTTTGCGAAGCATCATCGCATTTCATATATTTCTAGGATTAATAAACGGGTGCATGCCCCATTTGATGTAGTCCATTCGGACATTTGGGGACCTAGTCCTATTGTCTCGAAGTTAGGTTATAGGTATTTTTTTTTTTTTTGTGAATGATCATTCTTGTGTTACTTGGATTTATTTAATGAGACATCGTTCTGAGTTGTTTGATATTTTTTCTGCATTTTGTGCTGAAATTAAAACTCAATTTGGTGTGCGTGTCAAACACCTTCATAGTGATAATGCACAAGAATATTTCTCCACTGTTTACTCCAAATTTATGATAGCTCATGACATGCTCCACCAATCATCTTGTATTGATACACCTTAGCAAAATGGTGTTGCTGAGAGAAAAAATCGTCACCTTCTCGAGGTTGCTCGTGTCCATTTCTTTTCAGATGCATGTTCCTAAATCATTTTGTGCAGATTCTGTTCTTCCTGGAGCGATTCCTCATAGAGTCTTGTTTCCATCAGAGTCTCTATTCCCGGTGTCTCCTAGGATATTCAGGTGCGTAGCCTTTGTTGGTGATCATCGTCCTAAAGTCACCAAGTTAGATCCTAAGACACTCAAATGTATCTTTTTGGGTTATTCTCGTACTGAGAAAGGATAGTGATGTTTCTCTCCCGACTTGAATCGATATTTAGTTTCTGCTGATGTTACTTTTCATGAGTCCGTGTCCTTTTATCCTACATCAGATATTCCGCCCGTTGAGTCTATTCCCGATGATGATTTTCTACTCTATCGAGTTGTGGAGTCTGCATCTTTCCCTACCCACGAGATACCCCGTCCTCCTATTCAACAGGTTTACACCCAGCACACGTGATCTCAAGGGAATATGCCTCCTACTCCTTCTCCTGAGCCAATCTTACCACCGTCGCCCGATCCAGCTCCCGTTGAGGTACCTTCTTATCTTGATATTCGTGTTGCCCTTAGAAAAGGTAAAAGTAGTTGTACGTTACATCCTATTTCTAACTTTGTTAGTTATGATAGTTTATCCCCTGATCTTTGTGCATTTGTTAGTGTCCTTGAGTTTCATTCTATTCCTAAGTCTGTGTGTGAAGCTGTGGGTCATCCTGGTTGGAATGCAATTATGGACGAGGAAATGAATGCCCTTACACACAATCAAACTTGGGATTTGGTTTCATTGCCATCAAGTAAACGTGTTATTGGGTGCAAGTGGGTCTATGCTGTTAAGGTTAATCCAAATGGTTCCTTGGCTCGCCTTAAGGCTCGACTTGTTGCAAAGGGGTATGCTCAGACATATTTTTTTTATATATGCACAATTTTTTTAATTCTTTTTTTTTTCCTCCTAAGGGGGGCATGGGAAGGGATCGAACCGGAGACCTCACACTTTGTGAAGCCCCATGTCTACCACTGGGCCACCCCCTTAGGGGCTGCTCAGACATATGGGGTTGATTATATTGACACTTTCTCTTTGGTTGCTAAACTTGGCTCTGATCGATTACTTATCTCTCTTGTTGCCTCTTCTCATTGGCCCCTTTATCAGCTTGATGTCAAAAATATATTTTTTCATGGTGACTTACTCGAAAAGGTCTATATGGAGCAACCTCCGGGGTTTGTTGCTCAGGGGGAGTCTGGGTTGGTTTGCAGATTAAAGCGGTCATTATATGGGTTAAAACAATCTCCGCGTGCGTAGTTTGGGAGATTTAGTGAGGTAGTGTTTGAGTTCGGGCTTATGAGAGATCACTCAATATTCTACTAGTGCAGTGGTGAAGGAATCATTTTATTGGTTGTCTATGTGGATGATATTATCATCACGGGAAGTAATAGTGCAGGTATTAGTGCATTAAAAGGGTTCCTTCTAGAAAAGTTTTAAACGAAGGATCTCGGTAATTTGAGATACTTTCTAGGGATTGAGGTTGCCCGGTGCAAGCAAGACCTCTTCTTGTCCCAGAGAAAGTATGTGTGTGACTTGTTGAGTGAGGCAGGCATGTTGGGAGCGAAGCTTTCTGAGACTCCTATGGATCTGAATACGAAACTTACAGCTGAGGGGGTGAAAGCTTTGCTGAACCAGAGAAGTATCGACGGCTTGACGGCTTGCTGGGAAATTGAACTATCTTGCTGTGACAAGACGAGATATTGCATTTGCAGTGTAGTAAGTCGGTTTATGTCCTCTCCGCGGAGTACACATTGGGAGGCTGCTGTTAAGATTCTTCGGTATCTTAAGAGAGCTCCAGGGTTAGGCATACTATATCGAGATCATGGACATATGAGAGTAGTAGGGTTTGCTGATGCTGATTGGGCATGATCCCCAAATAAGAGATCTACCTCTGGATATTGCGTGTTCGTTGGGGTAACTTGGTTTCTTGGAAAAGTAAGAAACAATCGGTTGTGTTGAGATCAAGTGTTAATCAGAATATAGGGCTATGGCTCATGCTACATGCAAGTTAGTGTGGATTCGTCATCTACTTGGTGAGATCGGTATCGAGAATCTAATGCCTATGCAATTGTGGTGTGATAACCAAGCTGCTATTCATATTGCATCTAACCCTGTGTTCCATGAGCGAACAAAGCATATCGAGCTTGATTGTCACTTTGTTCGTGAGAAACTTCAAGAGAAGATAATTTCCACAAGTTATGTTCCGACTGGCAATCAACTAGCAGATATTTTCATGAAGTCTGTAAATGGCACAAGAATAAGATATATCTGTAACAAGCTGGCATGCATAACATTTATGCTCCTGCTTGAGGGGGAGTGTTAGAAGTATTAAGGGTATATTTGGTTTAAAATATATGTTTGTGGGTCTTGATATATAATGTATTTTCAGAAACATATATATACGTCCTTGCCTAACCGATATTAGGTAACAGCTTCTCTTCTATTCTCTTCCACCTTCTCCTTTCTCTTTAATTCAACAGGCCTTGTGAGTTGTGATTTATATTACCCTCGCCAAACAATAATTGTGATTTCTTGTAAATGAAAAATGCTACGGATCCCAACATTTTATCACAACCTTCCATTCCAACCTACGTGGCAGTGCAAGTGATTTGTTAGTTTGTGGGCCCATAGTTAAGTGATGTAATGTGAAAATTTCAAACTTAAAACTGATGCTTGTGTTGGGACAGTGGTAGTATAGTGTTTTAGCAGGCGATGTTTGCTCAGGCTTCACCTGAATGGACAGGTTATTATGGGGCTTTTCTAGAATTTGAAATCAAGAACTGCTTTTCGTTAATGTTTATTTTGTATTCTCGATGTTATGCTCTTTGCAAGCTATTTTGTGCCCGATTAATGTGGATCAATCTTCTTTGAGGTCTACTTCTCATGAACTATCTTCATTGTGGTAGATATATGCATGGATTGGTTGCAACTCTGCCAAATTGGGAAGTTTATATGCTGCTGCACTTACTAGACCAGTAAGTTTATCATTTTGATACTTTTGGATCTTCAATTTTATTTTATTTGGTTCCAATGGTTATTCTTTTGGAATTATGTTTTTGCTTTAAGTTTCTTTGTTTTTTTTCTTGTTTAAGTTTTTCCCCGTTGTTGATGATTAGGTAAGTTTCGCAGTTTCCATGAAAGAAAGTTTAACAATGTTTTCAGAACAGGAAGTATGTAGCATAGGCCTATGTTCTGAGTTCCAATCTATATAGCATCATTATCAACAATTAGTTATGGAAAATTTACTTTTTAAACCATCGTACTAATTAAAGAATATTAATTTGACCATCATAATTTCAGATTTACAAATGTGACCATCGTACTAATAATTGTGTTTAAAATTAAATTTCAATTGTTAACTTTCGTTAAATATTCTAGCGGTGACTCTCTAAACATGCTAATGTGGACTTTGTGGAACTCATATAGATCCCAAAAAGTCCACATCAGCATGTTTAGAGAGCCAACATAATTTTTTTAATAAAGTTAATTATTTAGGTTTGATTTTAAGCACAATTGTCAAAGTTGCAAATATAAAAGTATGATGATCAAACTGATATTTCCCAAATAGTATGATACTTAAAAGAATAGTTTTTCTTCATCAGTTATCAGCACACCTTCACCAGCACCATCATCAACTTACTCTATACTTTCTATTGTACAGAATAACACAGCGAGTGTTACATCTCTACTTGGAGGTGCTTCTGATAAGACGGGATATTCTATTGCTCATCGAATAGGTATGCTACTATAGTTGAAATTTAGGCCCCGTTAATTTTGTTGTAAAACATTTTCTGGCAATATGTATACTGGCGAATTATGAAAAAAAAAAAATCCTTTTCTTTCACAAGAAAAAATAAAGTCTTGTTTACTTTCATGTTTTTCAATTAACTTGTCATATTATGATTGCAATGTGTTGTTTAAAATGAAAATATTATTGGAGACATTAAAATTAGTAGCGTGTTAATTGGAATATATTCTTCTGTGTCCATTGGTTGACTTGTAACTTTTCCCACAGTAATGCGGACTGGTCTTAATGTAACTTTGGCCTGCAACATTCCAAAGGATAGCCCCATGCTTGAGGTTCTCTCTCTCTCTCTCTCTCTCTCTCTCTCTCTCTCTCTCTCTCAACTGACGTCCTTTTTCACCTAACCTTCATTTTAATTGGGGGTTTAAGGTTGCTGCCCAAAAGAAGCTAGTAGAGAAGCTAATCACACTTGGGTACACGAAGCCAAAACCTTGAAAGGGTGAAATTAGCAAGATTTGGCTTTTAAGGTAAGATGCGTCAGTGCATTTTATGATTCCACAAGGCCAAGTTTTCTGATCTTATGCTTCATGGCTTGTTTCTGTTGAGCTGAATAATTATTGCTTGATTGCAAGGGATTAAATCTTTTACATTGTATCCACATCACATGTAACAAGATTTTTGTATGCTGTTCCTTCTATTTGGACCAGTTTTCTTTAAGGAGAACTAATTTCTGGATGACATCTTGACATGAAGAATAGCCATTCAAATAGTCCTATAGGCAGTCCTTCTGAATCTGATGTGTTGAACATCTAAGGTGGTTTAGCTTGCATACTGAAACACTTTAGTTACTCGTAGCGTGAGTAGGATGTAACTGTATAACATATACAACTTCTGTTTGTTTGCTATAGAACCGCACCCTAGACCTCAGACTCGTTGAATCTGTAGTCGCCTTAATAGGGCTATTAACTTTTTTCCTTGCATTCTCTTTTGTCAATAGATACTTGTACACCCCTTAGTGTACTGCTGTACACCTATCCCAGGGCTTTAGCCACCCCAAGGATGATGATCTCTGTTTCCACCCAGCAACTGTCCTTGACGACAATTCCCCTAAACGCCTGATATAAGTAATCGAGTGGTATGTATCTTGACCAACCACTTTCGTGGCTTAAAGCACTGAACCAGTGATTGGCTGTCAAATGAGAAAATTATAAGATATTTATAGAAAATAGCCAAATAATAGTCTTAAAATAGGATGGTCAAAACAGTCGCAAAGGATATAAGTGGTGGTAATATATTGTGGAAAGTGGTGAGTCTATATTCACCTTTAGCAGACAGATGTCTGGCATTCACTTGGTCCAGTATACGTAGCGTGAACTCTGCATATATCTTAGTACCAGGAGGAAGGGTCCAAGGCTCGGCCAAACCCACATAGAGAGAAAGATGACTGCCCGTTCCGTGACCTTTTCCATTGGGATATAATTGCATCTTCCTGCGAAGCACAACAGTTTGGTGACAAGCTCAATACTTTAATTGTTAGGTGTATAGTTAAGAGTGTTAAAGCCTTAAAGGGATTCAGTTTGGGCACTGCATATTAGCTAGGCAATATATGATTGCATATACCATTTCTGATCTCCAGCATTAAATATTGATGAGTCTTCGCACGCTGCATTGATCTTCCAGTAGTTGTCAATTTTCCAAGTGTGCTTGTAAGTAATGGTATCCTTTATCATTGACAAACACTCGGTTTTTCCTTTACTTCTTTCATTACAAACAAAAACCTCAGCTCCGAATATGCAGGTGTCATCAACAAGATATCCAGCGGAGGCATCATTAAATGCTTTAAGAGGGACGAATTGATCAAAACCCCATTCAAGCTTCATTCTATGAAAGCGTCTTGCCTTCCCAACGGCATCTGGAAGATGATAACCAAAAATTAGCCCTTGGGTATACTTACACATGTAATTTACACCAACTGGTAGCTAGTATCAAAAGTTGATATGATTCCTAGCTAATATTTTGAGTCGTGCATTTGACTTGGCCATGATACAGGTGTACTATGGTCATGCACCATTAGATGTATTGTTGTTGTTTGAATATAACATGAAAGATGAATCCTGCTATATTTCTTATTTGGGAATGCTGTTTATGTGGAATCTCGATAGCCTCTTTTCACTGCAGATGCTGGTTTTCAAAACCTAGGGCCATCACTAAATGTGTGTGTAGAACCCACATAAATCCTGGGAACAAGAAGCATAATTTATAATCGGATAGAGGTATACCTTCAAGTTTCAAGTAGTTATCCTTGTTCTGATCAAGTAGAAATATTCGGAAAACAGCAAGGACCTCCCAACCAGGAGGGAGACCACTAACTTCTGCCATAGCAAGGTAAGCTGATATATATTCTCCAACACCTTTCTTCTTGTTGCCATTTGGGTGGACTATCAACTTCCTGCAACAGCATTGTGAGTGAAAGGCACGTCACAAGTACAGTTCATTTGTTCAAGTCATATTGTGAGTGAAAATATGTATACCATTTGTAGCCTCCGGCTTCAAATTCGTTAGATTCATATCTATCTATTTTACTTTCTGCCATTTGAGAAAACTGCTGGAATTTGACTGTGTAATGAGCTGGTGGTGTTTCTGATATTGATTGTGAAACCCCTGTTAAAGAAAAATGAGAAGAGATGATGATGTTATGTTGATTCCTGATTCCTAACTGCAACACAAACAGTGGAGTTTTTCTTCACTGAGAATTTGTGGTACCTCCTTCGGGTAGGGAGAGAGAGATGTAATTTATTAGGGTATAAATGGTTCGGTTTGATTTAGTTTAGGCTAAAACCACAAACTGAAACACCTCCTATTGGTTCCAAAAATCTCAAACCGTATCGAACCGAACCAAACCAAACTACTCGATTCGGTTTTGTGGTTTATATATATAAAAAAAATTAATCAACTTAACCAACATTAAGAATAATAATAAAAATAAGATTTTAATTTGGAATTGCCATCAAAATTAGAAAATAACCTATTAAAACTAAATTATCATAAAGAAAACGATACAAATTTCAAAATAAACATAAACAATAGAAGAAATAATAGTCTTCTAACAATTAAGATAAGATTTTGTTTGATTTAGTACGTGTGTGTGTGTATATATATATATATATATATATATATATATGACTAAATCAAGGGCCTAGATTATGCATATCAGATGATCCAAACGTTTAAAATAATTAACAAATGCTATATATTACATAATAAATAAATAAAAATATATAGGTTGGTTTGGTTCGATACCAAAAACCGTGAACTGAAATGAATGGTTTTCTAATTTTTGAAACAGAAACCGAAATGTCTTCGACCAAAATCGAACTAAACCGATTGATTTGGTTCGATTCCGTTGGTAGTTTCGATTTACACCCCTTAACTTACCATCTTCGTCGCCAAGAGTGAGATTTGCCATGGCTGTCTGCTTAGTCTGGGCCATCGCTTTAAAAATCAAAGCAAAACACCTAACAACAATTAGGATTAAGGTTGAGATAATCTTTCTGGTTTCATGACGGAAGCCTAATCCTTTTTATACTAATTTAAGGACGATATTCTTATCCTTCTCTTGGATAGGACTTGTATGCCCAAGAAACAGGAATTTGTTCTCCCCTTGACCAGTTTAACCTAGTAACCAAGTATAAGAAAGCATTTTATGTCGTCTAGGTCAAGTAAAGAATAGAGCAAGTAAAGATCCTTCAATTATCTCCATTCTCGAGGGCTCGTCATTGAGGATGATTTTAACCTTGAAGAAACAAGACAATGACATTGGCAACAGGCATATTTGATACCCCTTTAATCTAACAAAGATTTTTGCTTGAGTTTGTCATAGGAAAAAGGGGGCATCATTTCAATAAAGCTTTCTTCCGAGTTGATTCTCACTCCAACAATATGGTGCAACGCTAGCGTGGAGTACCATATTCTATTGCAGTACAGACCTATAGACCATAGATTAGTGGAGTACATAATTGGTGCAATTGTATTTTAGAAAATTAACTTGTTCAAAAAAATTTATTCTATTTTCATTTGAATAAACACCACTGATACCCATGATTTGCTGCATGTTTTGCATAATAACGGGGGAGGGGTTAAAATTTGGGAGCGTGTGGGGAAGATGAAGGTTTTAATTTAATGTCAATATGACTATATGATTCCAAATATTCTTCAGCTTCTAATACCGACGGGTTCAAACTGCAGAATACAGGCTATGCTAACTGCTAAGATTTTAAACATGCATACATTAGATTAGATCTTTAACGTACCTTGCAATTGCATAGGCCTCGTACATTGGGGAACCCTCTTTCTTGTACCCAGTTGTTTGACACCTAATTTTCACACACCAAACACACCCTTGGGATATACTTGAGCAATGTCAGCTTTACAAAAATTGCAGCAATAAATCAGTGAACTGCAGCAGACCAACCCTAGGCTTACAGATTTGATCCCTTGCCTTCCTACTTACAGTAAAAATGATTACAGAACATAATTTACAACCCAAAGACTCCCAAACAAATTGCTTAAATTCAGAAATGCCGTATCCAGAACCTCAACTACATCTCAGCCCAGAAGATGAATCTAAGAACAGATTTTTAGGTAACCGTCTTCTGTTCCAACAAGAAAAAGTCGTGAGAATGGTAGAATGGTTATACTCGATAGTATAGACATGTTCCTCGACTCGCGATCCGCCGTATAGAGATGTTGCGGTGTAATACGATGCTGTCCTTCCTGCCATAATGGATTCCGAGTTAAATGCAGAGCAGTCAAAATCAGAAACCAATGATTAAGTCGTATTATTTAGTTTATCCATACCCAAAGTCCAAAGATACATCCATAACACCTTCTAAAGCTATAATATACTAGACTTATTAGTTTCTATGTTTGATTCTTTTGACCATTTTCTGGTTACTATGTTTCAACAACTGAAATATATTTCCATCATTTCAACGAGATGTGCATCCCTGTGTAGAACGAAGCCAACTTGATGAGCGACCAGTTTACTGCTATTACTACATTCTCCTCCTGCTCTACTCGAAGTGTTCATGCTTGAACGTAAAACAATC
The DNA here is from genome assembly GCA_013146195.2 of Codonopsis lanceolata. Taxonomy (NCBI): domain Eukaryota; kingdom Viridiplantae; phylum Streptophyta; class Magnoliopsida; order Asterales; family Campanulaceae; genus Codonopsis; species Codonopsis lanceolata. Next base: position 151,377,282 of record CM028377.1, on the reverse strand, counting down.
AAACATATTTAGAATTATAATAGATTTCCATATACCCTTAACTCTTAGAACTAGAGTAGTTTTCTTAGATACAAGTATAAAGATAAATTTGGGAACTCATAAAATACTTTCAAAAATGACCCTTCTATAGGAACATCCCAAATACGTTTAGAATTCTTTAAGCGGAACAGAGAAGTATTAGGAAAGCCTTGATCAATGAAAAATGATTTTCTGCCTACTGCCCAGAGTATAAAGTGCATTCCATCTCTCAGTGGCTTTAAACGAATTACTGGACTCTTTTACGTTTGATCTCAAATTGTTCAACAAGCGTGGTGTTAAGTTGCTTACCACCTACATCACAGCTTTGAAAGAGTAATGCTAATTAGACAAAGGTTACAAAATTTTGGGCACAAAAGGACATGAAAATGTATGTGATTGATTAAATACCAGAAAATCTAACCAAGCACATTCCTTGCCATGTCCTCATGTAACCAAATTTATGAACTTTTAGTGCATTTAGTTCAACTTTGGGTGAAACTTTTATGGTGTGTTTATATACCCCTGACTAGGTTGTATCCTTGTTACGGTTTTGATAAAAAAATTGAATCACCTTAAAATCTGCACGTTTATGTCCACAATGCTTATCATCAACTACAATTCTCACTTCTCTGACTTGGCCCTAGTCAGAGAACTATTTATTGTCACATGAGAAAAGTGACTAACTCCCAACGTTCCACTCATAGAGTCCAATTAAGGGATATATAAGTTTTTAGAGTTGGTCATCGTTACAAAAATACTTGAGTGTAGTCAACATGTTCATATCACATGTGAAGGGTAAAGTTCTTTAAAAGTGGACTCATTAAGTAAACGAGCCTAAATAGAATAGTAGACTCTTTGCCTAGAACGGGCACCAAAGGAAGTATTGTATTTGAATAAGAAATAAGAAACTCTAGACTTAAAACTCTAGGTTATATAAGCCATGAATTTGTAATGACACCTTTCAGAATAAGAGTGGCATAGCTATCAGCTTATCACCACAACACAAGGTTAGTTACACCTAGTGAAACCACCAAGAAGGTTGACCAACCTTGGTCATGCTATTGACCATGACCACTAGAGAATAATACTAATCCCAGTACAGTACCCTAATTTCTTAGAATCGTTTTAAGTATGGCAAGTGACCTCTTTTTTCTCATTACCCAAGCTAGCTGTAAATGCAACAAGTTAGCTCTTTTTTTTTTATTCGCGATGCAAGATATGTGTATGGAATAACATTGCACAATAAAGGCTTTGGTGCACATACATCATTTACTGATCGAGATAGAGAAGAAAGCCCAATCTTATTTCTGGATATTGAAATAACATCTCGTCCCCACACTGAGAAACCAGATACACTGTCATGGTGGCCTCTGAAAACAAGAGGTTCTGACGCCCAATTTCTGTAAATGCTAAAAAGATAAGTAAAAATAGGAGGGCAAGACAGCAGCAATAAGATGATAAAAAAATATTCAAATGCCCAGAGCTGGATAAAATATGCGAGTTAACGGTTTCAGGTTTAATGGTGAAGCTAATGCTTGGAACATGCAATGTGCAGCGGTAAAATGCCATCTTCAGAACAGAATGATTAAGTTAACATATTCAAATAAATAAATAATGATACACATGGATTTTAATTGATATTTTCATCTTTTTCAAGAGAGGGAGAAACGGGTTACAAAAATAATAATCCTTAATATATTTGTCCTTTGATGGTCACCAAGAGTCATCATCTTCAGCAAACGAAACACTCAGTCACTAGTATGCTTTACAAGCTACTACCTCCATCTTAATTGAAGAGGTACTCCCAATTGAAGAGGTATCTTTCCTTTTTGAGAAGCTACTTTTTACTGTAATGTCTTTAACCCTCGAGTTTGTGGTTGAGAGTAATCATGTCATATCATATTAACTAAAACGACTTCAAATTGTGACCACAGATTGATAGGGTATTAAGGAAGTTAATGGTTATTCAAACCTTTTTCTTAATTTGAGTAATAAGTCAAAGTGTACCTCTTTGATTGGGACGGAGGTAGTAATAAGTTTATGACTAATGCCTAATGGTTCCACAATACTTTTTTTTTTTTTTTGATAAGGATTAATATAAAACAAGTGTCAAAACAGGTGACACGTACATCAGGAGTATACGAGCTACATCAAGAATGACTAATTGATAAACTCTCCAAAAACTCTACAAAAGAATTATTAACAGACGGGTCGACCCATAACACCAAAAGAACAATGACCTAAAGACCCTCTCTTTCATTGGTGATTAGAAGAATAGTTCCACAATACTTACATTAAGATACTTTAAGTTGTTAAATATTTAAATGAATAAATAGTTGTACACATGGATTTAGATTGATATTTTCATCTTTTTCATTGGTGATTAGAAGAATAATGATCCTTAACATATTTGTCCTTCGATGGTCAGCAAGAGTCAACTTAAGGTTTTCCAGAGATCAGAGGCACTCCAGTTGGTAAGTATGCTTACTAAGCTAATATGTTCAGGACTAATAGTTCAACAATACTTGCATTACGATAGTATAAGTTATACATGACAGGCTTTGTTGGTAAATTATGATTGATTGGCCACCTGCTTTTAAGGCGCCCAGAATAGACATAAGAGTCCACCTGATAAGCAAGTCATGAGAATCTGATGTTCATCCCAAGATGTGGTTCAAATTAGTAAAACAAATAACAAACAATAAAACAAGCATCCTGTAACAACAATCTAATTCACTTGGTAATGATGCTTCGCGTTTTCTAGTATGTATTTAAAAAGAGACCTGATAATAAGAAAAAGTAACTAGAGGCAACAGAATCACCTTCTCAAGTCCCAAACCCGTAAAGTCTTATCAAGAGAGCTGGAGACAAGCAAATGATCCTCTGGTGCAGCTAACTGCAGGCATCGAGTTAGAAAATGAACCTTATTTAACAGTGAGGCAACTAGAATACTGACAATAAACATACCTCTGTGACATATCCATCATGAGCCTGCCACGAGGCAATAATATTTCCACTCCTCAAATCAAGCAACCTACATTTTCCGGAACTAAGTGCAGCAGCAATCCAAGATGCAGACGTTGTGACTCCATCACCTTGCATTTTGTCAGAATCGCTTGAGCATATGGAAGAGATCAGGCAAGGGAAATTGGATTCAACAGATTCACTCTTCCACAAGTGAAGTTTTTGACCTTGCATTACATCAATGAATCTGCATACCACAATGAAAATAAGCAAACAATGTTAATGAAAAGGGCGAACCAGCAGCAGGCATTGTGGGTTCTTGTAAGGGTCTACTGTAGGCCATCTTACCCCTATAAGCAGAGAGACCAGAGAGACAGTTTCCAAACATTAAGTGATGTGAATTGCACAAATAAAAATACTTTCACTTACAAAGTCATTATGAATCAAAATCTGACTCTTAAAAGAGGTAGTAGTTACCTTAGAGAACCATTTCCAGTACCCATTACAAGGGTATTAGCATTTTGCAGGAAATGCATAGAAGTATACAAACTGCCATCGAAAGCGGTACTCAATATTCCATTGGATAGGGGATTGAAATTTAGCATATTGGCTTGGTCCGAATTTATTCTTGATAATGGGTTTGCTACTTGCACAGAATTTTCAGAAAATTCGGTAAATACAGATATCAGTTTCCCAGTTTGGCTGTTCCAAACATGTACTGTTCCATCACAAGAAGCCATTCTGTCAGAGGAAGCTAGGACACAAATGTCATTCACAACCTGACAATTAAAGTAACAATTAAAGGTACATCAATAGCCTTGTAAGTATCCATGAAAAGAATGACGAGCCGTGAGTCTAGCATATTCTTGAAGAAGTAAAGCAACTAAAAGAAATGCATAGAAGAATATAGTAAATAAGTTTAGAAATATACAAGGGTGCAAACTCTAAGGAAACTTGTATTGTTTGAAATGCTATTTTGATTCCATCTTGCACAGAATAAGAGCTTTGTAGTATACAGCATCTTCTGATGCACCTTTCTGTTATCATGCATCAGAATACATTTCCTTATCAAGCGGCACCACATAACACCATATCACTAGTTTTAAGCTTTGTGCTTCCACTCAACTTGTAAGACATAAGAGTAGTGCAGGCATACAGTTGGAAGTTATGCTCAGGAGGTTCGATAGAAAATCCTAAAGGATTCATGAAGCCATATATATACATCACAACCAACTAGGCAGTGTGCAAAGTTTGTGTTAGATCATTATGGAAACTTCATTGTAGAGCTATACACCAATGTTTTTGTTGTACTTCAGCCAACAATTGATGGTGAAAATTCATAAAAGTAAATAACTTTTATAAAATCAAACTTTTCGCATAGAACAACTTTCAGAAAGATAAAATCTTTGATCACTATAAAGGGTCATGCTAAACAAGTGCCCTAAGGACACTCTTTAAGCATTGAAGTATTAGAAGGTTTCTGTCTTTTTCTTTTTCCAAGACTAAGAGTCTGTCTGAAATTCACTATGCATAGGAAAAGCTACCAGGTCATTTGGGAGAATCCAAACCAAAATGTTTCTAGTTATGGATTCTTAAAGACTGCCCTGAGGGCACTTGTTAACATCTTCCCACCATAAATACGGAAAATGTACTTGCGAACTTACTTAATTTTAACTTCAAAGATTGTATATACAAAGTAATACGTTTTGCAAATAAGTAGATTGTTGTTTAAGCCCCATATGTGTGACAGAAAATATCTGGAAATGTTCTAGGATTTTGTACTATTTGGTAGCAGACGTACACTTAGTCAATGGAGAATCACTTATTTTCCTGAAGAAAATGACTAACGAATTGAAACCCAAAGTCACTTTCCTCAAAAACTAAAGCTCTTCGGTCATCCTCTTTCGTCTCTACTCTCCACTGTTAGAAGCCATTCTTCCTCATTAAAACCACTTCAAATTATGCTCGTAGGATACTTTCCGGCTCATTAATAGTGTGTTAACCAAAAACAGGACAGTAGAACTTTCTACATGGAAATCATGAAAATGGATTTTATCATTTCTGCAAGTCACTTCCGTGAAACACATGAAACCTTAACTGCTTCTTGAGTTAAATGTATACTTGCTTTTCCTTTATCAATATTAGAACTTAGAAATCTTACACCAAATAGTACTCAGTCAAAGTATATGAATCACAGAACTCTTTTCAACCTACCAGATGGCAATCATCACCATCTCCTTGCCCTTACCCATCAATTTCAAATAATAAATAACAATTTTTTTTTTGATCAAGAAATAATAAATAACAATATTATTTAGGCCATGAAAATAAAAGGCAAATCTAAATTAAATAAGATCTTAATGTATGTTAATTGTAGTAAAGATTAAATCACATTGATAGAAGAAATATACCTCCTCATGGCCATGATAGCCAGATAACGAATTGAGTGTTGACAGATCCCACTTCAGAACTGTTCCCTTGAATCCTGCACCAATTCCTGCGGTAAAAACAGTACACTCATCCCGGCAAACAGCAAAAGACCTGACTGCACCATGGTGGACACGTACAGACTGTATCACAGATGCATTGATCTTCCATGGAATTTCATTATTTGAGCCCCCAACCCGACGAACAAAATCAGGTCCATCCCAGCTAGATGCTGGACTAGGGAACCAATTCCAGGGTTCCTGTTTTCCAAGATTTGAGGATGATGCATGCCTCTGGACTGGGTTCTGATGATGATCATATAATCTCTTATGAGGCATTATATTTTTGGAACCTCTATTTCCTTGAGATTGTGGTACTGACCACCCAAACCCATTGAGCAACATTTTAGCAGGACCGTATTCAGAAGTTGAGCTTGTGCTGAAACTAGACCTCCTAGAATTTATATTTTCTGAATCATATTGAGATGACTCCGCTGTGTATTCACACTGAATCAAAGAGTGTTTCAGAAGATGAAGTTCACCAGCTAGTGAAAATGAGCATAAGCCTCTAGCACAGATTAGTATCAGCTGAGGCATAAACTTTGTGAGCATAAAAGAAAACCTCACCTTCCAATTATGATGCCGAAGAAGAAACTGTTCAAGAAGCAACCATGTAGTACAGCACTGACGAAGCTTCTCTATACCAAGAAGAGATGCGAAAGGAGGATACAAACGAAACCTGCAAAGATCCTAACTTAAACACATTAAAAACAGGTAAGGTATACTGCTTAAACATAAATAATTTCACGTCAAACAAATTTCTATGCTAATAATAGGATGAAAACCTACACAAGGTCCATATGGTTTTCGAGTTGATCATTTTCTACTTTTGTCTGGGAAACTTTCAAGCTTCCACCCAGAGAATCAGAACCACTGTAAGTTTTTTGAGAAAAAGCAAGCTCATCAAAGAGTTCTTTAAGTTTTGGCATGACATGAGATGCTGTTAAATCAGGTCCAATTTGCTGAGAAACTGCGAAAAGGCTTGTAGCAGCAGCCTGGCAAACAGAGTGATTACAGAAAAATGGTACAAATATATTGACAAATTTAAACACGCAGACCTATGTTGTCAAGAAGCCAAAAGTGTAATAGGCAGCACCTGAAGCACTGGAGTTCCCAAATTGGCTTGCATGAGAACTTGAATGTAAAGGCAACTTCCATCCTGATCAGTACAATAAAAGTACAACTTATTCATCAGTCAATCAGGGATGAAAATAGTTAAATACAGGTGAATAGTAAAAAATTTACTTCAATCAGTTCTTTAATGACCACTTCCTTCGGCAGTAATGCAACTACGCCATCTAATGTCATTAGACAGTCCATAAGGGCCAAAGCATTCCAACTCTGCACAGGTTCAGGCTTATTCACAAATGAGACACCAATGCAAGAATGAACAACATTTCTTAGTAAAGGTATAATCTGTTTGACAATGAAATCCTCTCCAAAAAGACCACCTGAAAGGTAGAAAGAAAAATTAGCTTACAATCTGAAGATGCTTATTCCAAAATAACATCAGTTATTCATTTCAAGAGCTGGGAATACCGATTCTAACCATGACATCAATTCCTTCGTTGCAGAGTCCTTTCCCAAAACGGTGAATCAGCGGTAAGATTGTCTGAGTCAAGACCACTATGTTAGAAAATATTATTACTAACTTTGATTAAACAAGAACTTAGAGCCAAATGCCTTCCTATATCAAATCAGAAAACTGACAATACTAGAGCTGGTTCAACCTGATGAACTGTAATTGGTACACCAAGCTCTTCACTCAAGCCAATAAGCAGCACAGAGGCAGCAATAGCTGAACTCTTATGAGGAGCAACATATAGATTTGATAGAACCATTGGATGTACTTTTTCTAGATACTCTTGTTTCCCAATGCTACTCCACAACTCCTGGACAAATGAGCCTTGAAGAAGAGATACTTTCATATGTGCATAGCCCGTAACCTGCAACAAGCGCCTCACGCAGTGTAAGAGGTGAAAAATAAAATTATATACCAAATCCACCTGTTAAGAAACCAAGTTTGCAACCTACCTGCAGAATCTTCTGGATGACAGGCAAGACAAGTGTCTTTATAGCATCCAGATTCAGGCACTTCAAGAATTCTTTTAGAACTATATATGCACACTCTGCTTCAGTATCTGATAAAGCATTGACTAGAAGTGGTAGGCAATAGGGTGCACACATTTCCGCTGCGAATTTGCCCATATCTTTCAAGACCCCATGTTTTGCAAAACTTGCAGCATACCGAAGACGGGATCCATCTTTGGATAAAAGTTGAAGTGGCGCAAGAAACAAGTAAGATGACCTGACTGTTCCCGGGAAATATGGAGACTCCAAAAGACACTTGGCAGAAGGCCTCCTAGTTATTTAGAAAACAATGAAACAATTCAGTTTTAAGAAAACTGAGAAGATGAATTTTGGGTAAATGGACAGAAAGCAAGTCAAACAAGCATCACTTACATATGTAAAATATCTACGCCTCCCCAAACCCCCCGAACATTTTCCAATTGATAATTTTCAGTATTGAATCTTATGTTTGAAAATGTTGATAGATGTAATCAATAAGGTTAGTGAATCAATCATATGTATTGATGTGTGTGATTAGACCACCAAAATTATTTATGAAGCTCCATAGCTAAATTGCCTTTCTGTCCATCCCTCTTCGTTTCACCTTCTCTAATTCTAAGATCATCCAAGTTTCTCTACCAACCAAGAGACTGGGTTAATTTGGCCATACACAGGCCAAGAGCCAGGATTGAACTAATGACTTGGACAAGAAAAACCTATGCAGTTGTTCATCATTTGCCATACATTTGGAAGGTTTAACTTACACCCTTGTCCTAGCTTCTTTTTCCCACATACAAAAATTTGCAGTGCATGAGGAGAACCCTTGTATCTACTATTCATCTTCTTATATACTTGCTTTTACCTAAACCCCTTTTAATATATACTTGCTTTTACCTAAGCCCCTTGGCTTGAAACTTCCCTGCACAGAGGTCCTTTATTTTAAAGTTATCTTGTGCTACTAAAATCCCCAGCAGAGTTTACTTTGGTACCTAAACCCCTTTAGTAAATGATTGGTTTTATCTGCAGCCCTTGAAGAAAGGGACTTGTAACCTAAACTCCTTCAATAAATAATCCGTTTTATCTGAAGCCCCTAAAGAAACAGAACTTGGTACCTAAACCCCTTCCGCAGCTTATTAACTCTAGACAGAGTTAGTGCTCAAACTGAACCCTTGGATTCTGAATCACTTAACCTGAAGACTTAAACCCAAAGCTCGAAATTCCCAACCTGAACACTTCAACTCAACTCTCAACTTCAGCAAAAGACAAGTATATGTGCCAGGAGAAAATTTTTGTTACCTCTGGACAGAGTTATCCGCCTAAACTCACCTTCTGTTCCGGAATCCCCAACCCACATACTCAAACCTAAGGAATCTGAACACTTCAGCTAAACAAAAAATTGAGTTCAGAAATTGAACTCAGATATTGGTTCAGAAATTGGGTTCCGAAATTGGTTCAGAATTTGAGTTCAGAAATTGACTTCAGAAAGAAATTGAGTTCAGGCATGTATTCTTTCCCGGCGTAAAATTTTCAAGTGTTAGTTAAAAAAAGGGGGAGGGGGGATGATAATTGATGGCTCCTCCAAGCTCGTACATTATACAATTCTTTTGATTCTGCCTGCGGATACCCTCAAAAGCGAATATCCACACACAAGGGGGCAACATGTGAAGAATTACCTCCGCCAGAGCTAAGGCAAATAAATCTCAAGGGGACAAGCTAAACTGAATCTTCCAAGGGAAATTCAAAAAAAACACAAAAAAAAGGTTTCGTTTTTTTTTTTTTCTTTTCAAGTTACGATATTTTGTGATCACAATGGGAGTATCATAAGACCAAACTGAGAAAGAATGTTCAGTCATGGAAAATTTTATACACGACCAAGCTGAGCAAGAATGTTCAGTCGACCAAAGAATGTTATTTTATACGCGACCAAGCTGAGCAAGAATGTTCGGTCATGGAATTCTGTGCGTAACCAAGTTGAGCAAGAATGTTCAGTTATGGAATTTTATGCGTGCGAACCCTTAGTTTGTAACACTTCCCACGCAAGGGGACAAATGTAGTAGGGGTTATGCCACGTCACTCCAGGTGATTGCCACGTAATTACCTAGTTTTTCCCGAACTAATACCTACCGTACGAGAACATACTAGGCTCCGGGAGATAGCCTAAGGGGGGCCGAGGTTGAATGCTTTCAACCTAAGGGTAATGATGCCCAGACCTCTACAGCCGCACCCCGGCTCTATTAATGGTCTCCACGAGCAAACTGGCCGAAGGTCAAAATGCTTCGTCTCAATGAAGCCCACCTGACTCTATGAGAATCGAGCTGGCCCTAGAGCCCCAATCTCTGAGCATTAGGGTACCGAGGAACTAATTTTACACCTAAGGTAAGAGGCAACAACTTATCGCTGGCACTTACATCTGTCAAGGATGACCCAGCTTAGGGCACTACCGGGCGATCTACTCTAAGTGCAATAGCAGGTCTAGGGTCCCTGAACCCTCAAAAGGTCGAGCCAGTTTTTGGGAACCTCGGGGTTATTGGTTTGGTATCTAAAGTCAAGAGAAAGTCTCATCCGTTGCACACGTGCGATACCACGCACATGCAACGCGTGTGACCTGATCATTAAAAGAGAAAGAGTTGATTGTGGTCCCCACTTAAGGGGCACTTGTCCTATCATCATTGCACGGTCAATAGGACAATGACACCTAGCAGGGAATATTCTCTGTGTCATCCTACATTCACTATAAATAGAGGTCAAACCCTCATTTTCATGGATCAAAGATCATGTGATAGAATTCACTTGATTGAGAACTTAGTGAGTACTAGAGAGAGAACACTCTGGCATCAGCCTTTGCCTTCTTTCTTTTCTTCTAATCAGCCTTGACTCCCACCCTGATCCTTTATTCTTTGAGGTTCTTTGATAGCAGCGTGTCACGCCGAACACTTTACCCAGCACATATCACATCCTTCGGGACACTCACATTCTACAGCTATAATAAATTTGATTTAATAAGTAAATCCACCAAGTTGCAGGACCCATTAAATAAACTCGTCATGATATGCTCAAAATGAGACGCACACACACTCATGGATGAGATATGGACATAACCAGAGTCTTGTTCCTCAGTCAGCCCAGGCCTGAAACTTCACATCCACGGTCACAAATTTTAAGTTTGTTGTCACTTAAAAATCAGGGACTCAAATTATAGTCATGAAATAGTGGTAGGATCTCCATCTGAGATTTGACACGATACGTGAGATACTAACCAACTCAAATATTGGCATATAATCCATACATCACTTGCAAGAATTTCTCATTTTGTGTCCTCTATATTGTGGTTGTATTAATCCATCTACACAAACTTGTTGGACCCATACACATCTCATGCTTTCATTAACTCAAATGGGGGAAATCCCACACATAGTAGGTGACAAACATAACCAACCTCTTACATACAAAGAACCGTTCCTTTTCCAATTTGGAGACGATGTTATTAGAATGATGCTCACATTCACAACTCGAGCAAATATTGGCTTCAAAATGTCCACTTGTAAACAAGTAATACAAAATGAATTTAAAATGTATTATCATTCCAAGGAGACTTTGATTTACTTGATCAGATACAAAATGCCATAGTCAGGAAACAAACACTAATCAGCCAAACAACTTTCATTAATAACCCATAAAAAGCTAAATTCTGTATCTAATTACTCATTAACCACCTAAAAACAACTAGAGAAAAAAACAAAACAAAAATTAAGTAATAAAAATCAATCACATTAAAAAGAGTAATTAACACAGGACGGTCTCCAACCAATTTTAGGATGCATGAGGGAAGTGCAAACTTACCTCTTCTCATCCTTCTGAATGCATGCTTCAACTAGAATTTCAACTTGAGGAGGAAGTTCTTTCATTAATTTAGGTGAGATACCGCTCTCTAAGTACGCAGATAATGATGTTGGATCAAACAGTGGCCTCCTCAAATGAAGTTCAGCCAACAGGCATCCAACTGAAAATATATCCTCGGCAATATCTTCAGAAAGGTTACTCAAGCAAGATGATTTCTGCCTCCAAAGAAATAGCTCCTGATATCCCACTGGATTATCATCATCCAACTCGATACTCTCAAGAAGAAAATTCAAATCAATGATAGATGGCAAACCAGAATTAATGCCATATTCAGGTGCACCAGATGTGTTTAATGTTAAGCTCGCACTTGAGGAGTATTCTAAAGACAAGCCATCCTTAATAATATCTTTTGTATCCCAGCAGTAGAGAGGACTCAAATGCAAAGCTTGTTCACAAAACGAAGATGCTTCTTCGAGTTCTTTTAAGTAAGCAGCTCCAGAAAGGAGAGGCTTCTCACCCTGAATTTCATTCACTTGGCATTGTAGCATAGCCAACTCAGAGATACTTTCATTAGCTTTCTTGGAAACACCACAACGAGCAGGGTGTGGTTGGCTAAAGAGCTGACGGCGTCCCACTGACCTTGGCATTCTGGGTTCTGAAGGGGACAACACAACATTTTTGGCAGCAACAGCTTCTGGACCTGACATTTTGTACCCAAAGGTGATGTCTATCCAATTATGGATTTGGCTTGAAACCCGCTCGCTTTCTAAAGCATCTCTATGCAATTTAATGAACTCCTCAGCACTACATGCCCATGTAGGTACTGCCAAATCAGACATACCAGAGTGTCGAGAATGAAATATACGAGGATCAAAGTAAAATTCCGGAATGCACTCATCAGGGGTCCATTGGTAAAGTCTTTGCATTGTAGAAGGATATTCATTCGGTTCATAGACTGAACGAACGGCCATCCTCAAAACACTCAAAGGTAACCTCCTTGCTTTGTAACTGCAAACAGCTAGTTCAGAGAGGCACTCATCTGATACGTGATGTGGAATTTCAGATGTTGAATATGTGAAATCCAACTGTTCATCTCCTTTTGCCAAGCGCCACTTGCTTTTTCTCAAATTTCGCCATCCTGCATCATTTTTTCCATCAGGTTTGACACTAAAATCAATAACCCATGGCATTACTGTGTGAAAGGTGTGATCACCCCACCTTCTCCCTGCTAATCTGTTCAAGAGCAGCAGATATTCAAAATTACTCAACTCTCTCCTCCACCAACGACTAAAGGCAGAGTGCCAATCTATAGATTGAGACAGCTTCAAATCGGCATAAATCCCACTAGAGCAGCAGTCCTCAAGGCAGCATCCTGTGGGAGAAATAAGGCATTCCTTATTTCTGGAAATTAAGTCCAAGTTCGAGCTCAACTTCAACTTATCACCAATATGAAGCCAACACCATAAAGAATCAGTCAATAGCACACTGGAGGGGCAAACGCTTCCATGGGCAACTCCTAACGCATGCATCTGAACCAAGGCAGAGAGTAGCTGGTAAATTAAAAATTTTATATGCCAGTGAGAGTTTAAGGCTCCAGGGCTATAGAGAAGGATGTTTTCCAAGGTATATGGAGCTTTTGGAATTACTAAACTTATGTGACTGGAGGATTTCATCATCCCCAGAATTGGTACTATGTTTGGATGCCTTATACAGCCAGGAAAACTATTTTCATCAAAAGAGGGTATCCCAACTAAACTTAGGAAGTTTATGCTATCTCGACCTGTTGCTTTTCCTTCTAGTAGAAGACTAAGTGAACACAAAATGTGATCTTCCACAAGTCCAGACAAGTACTTTGAAGCAAGCTCCTCAAAAGCAGTATACGATAAGATGCCAATCTGAGAAACTGGAGTCAGGGCAGTAATTGTCCTCAAGCAAGAAAACTTAGCAGAAAACTGACAGGTCGAGCTTTTGCACCCTAATCCAGGTAAGAATAAATTTCTGCCACCATTTGAGAAACACTGAGATTCATATGATTTAGCTTGTAATGAAGTAGTTTTCTCGCAAGGAATTCCAATACTGACCTCCGCTTGGTCTTTATGGATTACTGTTGAAGCTGCATTATCTTTCCCATCTTTAGGATTGCCATTAGGATTTTCAGGGTAACATTCATCACTGAAAATATGAAAGTAAGTCAGATAACATCATATTGGAGATTTTACTTAAATAATAAAAACATAGCGGCTGCATCTTCTGTGGTCTATACAACTGTATCAGGCATGCCCAGAAAATTTACCATTGCTGACAAGTGCCAAATGAATGGTGGTTACTCAATTGCATGAGAATTGAGAAATCATTATTCAAAACATTTGAAAAGTCTCAAACTCATTTTGAATCAAACGAAAAAGAAAAAGGAAAAAAATGAAGACGAAGAGGAGAATTGACGTTCATTACGTGAAAAAGGGATAAACATAACTAATGGTCTCGCTTTGTCAAACATATAACAGACCACATATGCAAATGCGAAGGTCAGTCTGTAATACTTATTAGTGCCCTGGGCAGCTAACCTAACCCTATACAGTCTGTTAATTTATGATTCCGGGGAAATGGTAAATTAGATCAAATAGCCATGACAGACCAACTGTAGACACGTGATATTAGGATCTTTTTTCCTTTATGAGAAGTCAAGAATTTTTTGAAATACACCACAATATGCTTCATGAAAGGACAGTCATTTAACAAAATTCACTCAAAGTAATGGTTGTTATATCAAATCGAGACATATTTCGAAGAGATACACTGGAAAGTAATTGTTTTTCCTTCTAAAATAGTTATACTCATTAAAATAAGTGAATCTATATTTATATTTATATTGTTTCCTCGTGTCTTGGATCTTGAAGGTAGCCGTGTACGCCATCATGTGTCTATGTCAACACTTGCGTCCATGTCCACAAATTATAACTATTTTTTTTTTATAAGTAAAAATATATATTAATAAAAATGAGCGCCAAAACAGAGATGCATCCTTTTTACACAGGCCGTATACAAAACTAACTACACAAGGCTACAGCTATTCACAAAATCCACAAAAGAATTATCGGAATGATCCGCCTCTATGCACCAATGAAAGAGAATTCGCAAAAGAGAAGCCTTCAATTGATCCACCGATCTCTCAGCATTATCAAAGGCTCTTTTGTTTCGCTCTCTCCAAATAATCCACCAAATACCAAGAGGGACCGTCTCCCAAATGGAATTTCTCCTCCACATATTATTACTATTCACAGCAGGCACAAATTGTACTATACTTGAAGAATAAAAGAGAAGCAGTAAAGAAGTAAATTGGAGACAACCATTCCTACTACTTAGAAAGCAACCACACAACATCTGCTCTTCATCCCCTGCTAGGATTACAAATAGATGATAGATCATAAGCCTTTCAACATCTATACTAGCTCCTTATAGTTGGCTTTCGCCAAACACCACAGCAATTAGTTAAGTGATGCAAAGCCAACAAAAAATCCAGTCAAGGAGATTAAAAGACCTATAAGATCTTCCCCCCCCCACAACTCACCCCAAAAAAAGGTCACATTCAGAATTTCAAAGTCAATTTTCAAATGGAAATTTGATGTGGATTTACTTTTAAAAATTATAAAACAAGAGATCATCTAAAGCCTATTCGAGGGGGGCTCCAGCCCACGTCAGAATTTTGCAATATAGATATTATATATATGTGTGTGTGTGTGTGTGTTAAACGTAATTATTAATCTTAAGCTCTTTTATAATTATGTATGTAATGAGTAAGGCACATCAAGTCACCACTATACGTAACTTCTTTTTTTGATTATTGAAGTTATTTTGCATGGTTATTACTGTTAACAATATTTTTTAAATACCTAGCCCACGTGGTACCAAAATCCGAATTCGCCCGACTCTAAGAGCAGTTTGCGAATGCTATAGTTTAATTCTCTCCAACTAAGTAGAATTATGCTAAATGTCGCTATAAAATGGTCAAATTGACTTTAAAAACTCAAAATGCGACTCTTATTCTGGGACAGGAGGAGTATTCACAAGATGGGGCCATAACAGCCTATATAAGATACCAACACTGTCATCCATGATGAATTACCGATATGAGAAAATATTTCCTCACGATCCTTCCCTCGACCTAATTAATCGATCGTTGAACTATTTTGAGCTTATACTACGATTCTACTGAATACAGTTGATCATTTACATACATCAGAAAGGTTCTAACGGAAATTAAGAGTATAATTATACCAGTGAGGAAACTGGAACAGTAAGATTCAATTATCAGAATTTCAATACATGGAAAGTTGATTAGACAATAAACATATAGAGTATATATACTAGTATATACTATATGAGCGATCATACATGTAATTGGCCAAGCAATCGCCTTCACGTCTAGGCATATACACCAATTCAAACTGAGCTGATGAAGCCTCCCCGTTAGAGTTCGACATCTGCGTCAACACCATAAGTTCGAAGAAATTATACATATCAGCATTGAAGAATCCACACACACACACACACTCAGACAAAGTACCTGGACAACGGCGGAGGAGCCGAAGGGAAGGGCGAAATCGGAGATAGCATAATTGAACGTGAGTTTATCAGAGAAATCAGAACGAATTTGACGTTGGAGACACTCGAAACACATGTGTCGAACTTCTTCCACCTTCATCTCTCAGTCTCAACTCATGAGTTCAACAATGGAGACAGAAAAACAATTTTTATTACAGGCATTATTTTGATGCCTCCCCTTAAGGTTTGGCCGAAAATCAGTTCTTGCCTTACAATTTGAAATATAGGCAGGAACATCCTCCATTCACCGCACAACTAACTTATTTTGTTAGCTAACAATTGAAAATCGCTTCCACCAAATTGAAATGTTGTTAACTTGTTGGTTTTGGTTCTTCCAATTTTGATTGAATAGTGGTTTGAATTTTGGTTCCAATCCATGTACGTGATCTATATATCTATATATAAAGGTAGAAGAAATTAGCATAGCCAAATATAACAAGATCCCGCCAAAATATTTTTTTTTAAATAGATTATATTCTGAAAATTGTGTCTCCTCATATCATATTTAACTTGGTATAAGTGTCCAAATTATCTTGAAATATGAAAAGACTTGATATTGACTGCACATGTTACTAAATACATTAAACTTTGAAAATGGAAGCTGAGCATTTCGTGGGGGCTAAAATAACTTATATATATATATATGTGTGTGTGTGTGTGTGTTTAGTGTTATAATGTATTTCCTATTTGTGGGTTTCAAAAAAATTGTGTTTTTTATAAGTTTTTATTATGAAAATTATTTTATTACTTTAACCATATTTTTCTTTAATTACCGCACCTAGCCTCTATAATATATACAAATGAAGGAGCTATATAAGCTCACATGACGATAAATGAAAGCCTATCCACCAAAAAAAATTACAAGTAAAAAAAATATATATATATATTTTGTCACTCTACAAGGAAAAGACTAACATCAGTATCCCTGAAAACACATAAATCTCGCCAGTTGAGTTGTTGGACATCAAGATGCATATGAATTTTAAAATAAACTATATGTTATAATAATATTAATAATAAAATCTTTTTTCTTTAATTTGTGTGTCCTTGAACATAACAAAAATTTAGAACAAATGGAGTAAGCACTTCTATTTAAAACAACAAACTGTTATGTAATATGTATCCTCAGTGTTCAACCACGGACAACTGTATATTACAGTGTTTAAGGTAACAAACCGTTCTGGTATGAAAAGTCAACAAATATTGTGTATAAGTAATTTTTTAATATCTAAAATGATTAGTCTTACAAGGATATATTTTTTTTTAAACAGTTTTCCTTAATATTGTTTTTTTTTTCATTTTGTTTTTATATAGTTTAGTTGTACAAAATATGTGACGTACGTTTAACGCACGGATGTAAAAACTAGTTTACTTAAATGTTATTTTAGTCTACTTCACTTTTACACCAGTACTTCCTTCGTTTAACGCAAAGAGACAATTATACTATTTTGAGATGTTTCACAATAAAAGTCTAGTTAAAAAAATTTATACTACAACTTTTATAACATTCATCTTTACCCTCCACCTGCGTTGTTAACATATTGATTGTGCTTAAGTATTTTTGTAATTATGAGTAATGTTGGAATATGCTTGTTGATGAGTAACTTATCTTCTTGCATATTCTGAATATTTTGATTTGTTTGTTCCCATTACCGCATGTCATAACAAGTAGCTAAAAGGTCTACGTACCGGTTAGTGTGGCAGCTTGTTTGACATCACATAGGTCTTAGATTAGGTATGTAATGATCTAGTCCTACCTTCTTAATAATGATCAACAAACTAGTGATTTATATGCACCAACACCAGCAGACATGCTAAAGCGTGGAAAATCTTCAGAAAACTCGTCACCAGCAGACTTGTCATAAGCACAACAGAATACATTAAAGACTCGCCACCAGCAGACATGCTATGGTTTGATTGTTCATATCACAATCGGCAGCCAGCAGTCTTCTCTTGCAAAAGACTCACTCCTTTGGACTAAACATCTTGCCAGCAGACTTGGCTCTGCACGTGCTACTAAGAGACAAGACTGCAGGAGATCAAGAAGAGACAAAAATGTTCAAGCATCAAAAGGCACTCAGATCTTTATGAAGCCTGACATCTCTGATACTGCAAGATCTTCTCTCTCTACACATGGTTGGAAAGTCAAAAGAATCTATTTTATTGGACAAACCACATGACAGTGCATTATGATTCAGACTCACTTTTTAGAGACTTATCAATACAGTCTTACAGCAATAGTTCCAGGATCTGCAGAACAAAGCTTCTACCCAGCAGTCAAAGATCCAGTGAACATGATCTTCATCCAACAGTCCTCAATGACAAAACCATTTCAACGGATAAAAAATCCACCATCATCTCTCAACAATCAAAAAAATACCCATGTCTATAAAAGAAATCCTCCTTCTTCTTCAACAAAAACAATCAATCGAAGAATCGATCTGCATCAAGACTCTGTTCGACAAAGCTGTAAGATCTACAAAGAGATTGTCCTCAACAACGATTCTCAGATCTACACAGAAGATTGCAGTGAACGAAACTAGACCTTAGCAAAACACTTTTTGTGGATTGCTAAGAAGAAAATGATTGGAGAAGAGAAAGATCAGAAAATTCTAAAGACAGAGATCGGTGTCTTGGTCAAGAACCTGGTTCTTGATTTGAGTTCTTTAACCTTCTTCGAAGATCTCAGCCTCTAACAGAGCTTCAGAACTTTATTCCTAAAGTTAGAGGCCAAGCACTTCAAATTAATTTAAAGATAGATTTTCAAATCATGCCCAAGGAAGATGAAGAGATGTCAGTATATATTGCATTCATATTTTCAGATTTGTATTCCCATACAAATGCTGTTGATTGTGCAATATTCGATCATCATAGGAAGTCGAGTGCTCTGCACTCAGTTGTTCAGATATCTTTTGTCTGAGCAACCCTAAAAATTGTCTTCTCATATATGTTCCTCGTTGTCGTCTCCTACTACTCTCTTTACTTAAGAAAATATTTCATGGATAATTAAGTAAGGATTAAGGTTTGGAATGACGAGGACTGAAACTATACATAGAAAGTCTAGGTTGATGTATTCTGTAAATTTATCTTTGAATAAATTTCAGATGTTCTTTCATATTATTTGTCTTTCATTATTCAGCCTTAACTTCTCTATGAGCTTTTATAAACTAATTAATCTTTTGAAAAGCTATTCTCTCATGACTTCCTAAATCAGCATTTGGAAGAAGGATTAAGTGTGTTATTGTTCTAAACATATATTCGTATACAGCCACTTAAGACTTCCCCACTAAATCTAATTCTTACAATTTCCGCTGCTAAAACTCTTTAATCATGCTTTTGATTTACTTGCAGATTGCCAACAGAGTTCATTACTCTACTAAGAGCAAGTATGTTTTTTCGTGTTACCAGCAGACATGCTCGTTGCGCCAACTGGTTATACCTTTAAAACATGCACTTTATGAATACTAAAAGAAAAGTTTTAAACTGGCATAATAGGCTATTCACCCCCCCCCCTCTAGCCTATTTGAGCATCAATGTGGACCAACAAGTAACTCTAATGACATTAATATATGCCATTAATAATTAGATTTTTCAAATAGGAACTTTGTGGGTGGAACAAAGTGAGTATATAATAATAAAGAAACATAAACTACTCCCCCCCCCCCCCAATGCTACTTATCAATACTAACACAAATTCACCCCTTTCTAGAAAACATACACCTATATCATTTGGACTCAAAATGTCATATACAATCATCACAACAAAAATTAACATACACAACCCACGACTTGACATTTCCATTTCTTCTAACTTGAGACTTTAGCAATGCAATTTCCATATTCTTCATTATCGGTTATGATTCAAGTGTCATGGCTTTTTTTAAGTGTCAGTTTCCTCTCTTTTGTCTTATGCAACTTCATCTCAGACTCGGTCAATTTCTTTGTCAATTTGGTGAAATCTTAACTCATTCTCGTTGCATTATTTGTTCATTCAGAAAAAACCATAAAACTTGCATGTTTTCAACATAAACACGAACATATTTGATATGGTTCAAAGGTTATGAGAATTTTCAACCTAAATTTTTTAATGAATAAACCTTTGAAATCATATTTGAATTTGAGGGACCAAACGAACAAAGTTTAAGAAGGTGGGACAAAATAAACATACCCCCTCCTCATTCCTTCCCTCCTCACATCTCATTCCCTTCTTTCTTCACCTTCTCTATCCCTAACCCTAGTATTCTTCAATCTTCTCTCTTCCGGCCCCAGCAACTTCACGCCCAACCCTCTCACCTCACACCAGCCGTCTTTTCCCTTTCTCCTCTCATCGCCGGCAAAACAAGCCTCAGTTCCTATCTTTTCACCCTCACCCCCATTCAAGCCTCATCTCTCTCACCCTTTTTAATCCAACTTCAGCATCTCTCCTTCATCGTTTTCCTTCTCCAGCTCCGACAAGGCAGTGCGCCAGCACCAATATCCCGACAACCAAGATCTCTCTCGCTCTTTCATCCCGCCATAGCAGCGAGTCCCATCTCCAGCACCGATCATCCCGTCCCTCTCCGTCACAATATCCTCTTCTCCACCAGCAACCCTTGCAAGCTCAGTTCCTTCTTCCTCATATATGTATCAATTTCGGCAAATAGTAGCTCCAAACACGAAGGAATTGGTCGAAATCTCTCTACCCCTCTGACACCACACCAGAATCTGGCCTAATAACGATCTTGTCACTTCAACAACAGCCATTCCATTAATTCCAGTAGTGCACACTTTCTCTACTCACCATTGATTTCAATCTGAGCCGAGCTGTGATGAAGGAGGGATGAAGCAGTGGATTGGGGGAGGGAGGAGGCGTGGTATAGACATCCCAATTTCGTACCCATGTTATATGATATGCCATAAAATATCAAGACATGTTAAAAAGACTAACGGATGTCAAGTTACAGGGTTTAAAATGCAAAAAATGCAAAAGAAAAAAAGAATGCATAAACAGTGAATTGCAGAGGGCCAAAGTGCCAAAATTGGATGGAAAAAAGGCTGTGGGCGTTGTTCCCCCCATTCTGGGCGCCGCGCCCACTAAGCTTTTAGGT
This sequence comes from Codonopsis lanceolata, assembly GCA_013146195.2. NCBI lineage: Eukaryota > Viridiplantae > Streptophyta > Magnoliopsida > Asterales > Campanulaceae > Codonopsis > Codonopsis lanceolata. Next base: position 151,356,215 of record CM028377.1, on the reverse strand, counting down.
CGCGCCCACTTTACCCCCTGCACTATAGCTTTTGCCTTTGGTTCAATTCTCTCAGCACGCGGTACAAGCTACTCTGGCACGATTAATTATACTTTAACAGTGAAGGAAGTCTGGATCTCATCCTATAAATAAAGGCTCCCGACTTCAGAAAAAACACAGTTTCACCAAGCAGTTTGTGAAAGTTCTCTCGAGAGAACGTCGAGGTTATTTCCTCTTCAGCCCCGAAGCTCTACGAAATCTCTCCCCTAAACACTAAAACCCTCCAGCCAAAGTGAACCATAGTTGCCCTGCTAGGATTCCACTGGTTCAAAAGAGCCAAAAAGAGTTGTTACTCTGCCCAAATCCAAACGTCAATTCCAACAAAAGCAAACAGTTGCTCTGCCCAATTTCAGACACCAGCAAGCATACAATCAATCAAACGCAAGCAGTTGTGCCACCCAAATCCCGAGGCGAAAACAACCAAAATGAGCAGTCACGCTGCCCGAAATCCAGCAACAACAAAACAAAAAAAAAGACTTCATTTCTCAAAAGGACAGGGGAAGCACATGTAGACCGTCTAGTGGGCTTAAGCCCAGTATACTAGGTTCAGACACTCAAGTTCCGGGAGGTAAGTTCTTCCCCGTAGTTATTTATTATAATCTATAACTTAAATATAAATATCTAATTAAGTTTTATTTCGGTCTATATTTTAATGTAATAACAGTTATATTTCCTCTATATTTAATTAGTTTCTTTTCTGTCTTTTCTTTAAATGTAATAATAATTATATTTTTCTTTTATTTTAATTAGTTTCTTTTCTGTCTTTACTTTAATGTAAAGTAGTTATAATCTTTGTCAGTTTAATTAGTTTCTTTCTGCACATACTTTAAATATAGAAATGGTTATGTTTCTTAATTATTATTTAATAAGTTTCTTTTTCTGCTTGTGCATGTGAATATAAATAAAGTTTGTACTAGCATAACTATTTTATTCCTCAAATAGTTTGTAAAAATATTATAATTATTCTCTAAGTTGTATTATTTCAGTTGTAATTTTATTTTATTTTCTTTAATAAATGTAAAGTAATCTCTTTTTAATTCCTTTTTATATTTATAAATGTTTTGTTCTGAGCCAAAGTGTATAAAATAAAATGAACATATTGACAAACTCATTGTGAGACCGAAATGGCGAGTTAGGTGCTTAACCCCTTCCTAACTCGTAACTTAGCCCCCAAACCCATACAATCTGGTATTTTTGGTTTTTCTCTGTTTACTCCTTAAAAACGGGGTACTCACACGTGGCTGGGTTGAAATATAGATGAATGGAAGGAAGAAGGAGGGGGTATGCTTATAAAAGGAAGGATAAAATAGGAAGTTAACATTTTTAGGGGTACACTCATAGGATAAGGGGTCTATATAGTGCCACTCGGTACATTATAAGGTGACGCTATATAGACCCTCGTTTGCTATAAGTTGACTCTCAAAACCCAAATTTCCTAATTTACCCTTCTTCATCCAAACTCAAACCCCCCTTACCGCCTCCTCCCCCCCCCATTCACTGCGTCCTCTACAATTATTAGATATTTTGATATTAATTTTATTCTTAACAATTAATGTTTATTTTTAAGTTTAACAGAATCACGTAACAATTATCTAAAAATTCTTAACAATAAATTTTCAAATTATCAAAAATTAAAATAATAAATCATAATTTATCATAGGTGCTAAACAATTTTTAAACAATTATTTAGTATTCAATAACAGCTTTAACTATTAAATAAAGTCTAACTAAATATAAATTAAACTTTATTCTAACAATCATACACTTTCCCCTTGAACCACCTTTCAAGCTCAAGTAGTAGCCCAACCGTCACCAACCGATCACCATCCTCTCATGTGCCGCCACCAACCCATCCCTTATAGCCTTGCCCGTTTTCCGGTCACCCTCCCTCCCTACCTTTCACGCATGGCCTAACAACATCCTCTACTAAGCCCTCCCCAACCTGACATGCTTCATCTCCAGCCTTTCCGCCCTGCCCACTTCATTTCCTCCTTTGAGACTACGTAACCCCCTGTCCCCAAGCCCATTTTTCCAGCCCTCCACCCAGCCCACTTAATTTTTTCCTTTAAGCCTAACTAACCCCCAATCCCCGAGCCCATTTTTCCAACCTCATCCCTAGAGCTATCAAAAATAGGTCTGGCCCAACCCACCTGATTTATACTGGGCTGAGCTTTAGGTTCCATAGACCCGGTGAAATTTTGACTTGGCCTGACTTAAATGCTTGGTCCGGTGGGCTTTGCCGTGAGCCAGAAAAATAGGTAAAAATAGACAAAATTGACACGTTCAATGGGTAGGTCCATGTGCTAGTCCAGTCGGGCCAATGTTTTGTGTGGGTTGAGGCTTTAGTTTTGGCAGCCCAGATAAATTTCAGGCTAGCCCTGTCTGATTTCAATGTTTGGCCCGACAGGATTGGCGCTAGTCTTGCAGGTCTAGCCCGGCCTGGTCCATTGACAGCTTTACTTATCCTTTGTTTTTTTTTCAATTAGTGCCTACCTCGTTAGAAGGGTAAATCATACATTTTGTGTATTTTGCCCTTAAGAGACTGCCCCAAGCCCAATCCTTATACATGGGTATTTATTCAAGTTTTTTTTAGTTAAACAATGTGAAAAAACAATTTTACAGATAACAATTGAACAATGGAAAGTAAAGATTACGGTAAAACACATGTCGGTAGTAAACGTAGCATTGTCATCATTATCTGTATCCAAGTTTCAACCCCTTATTTGACCTTCATGCTGTAAAAATAGGCGGGTTGTATAAAGTTTTAAAAGTTTTGAAGAATACATTTTTTTCTGGTTGTATTATGGTTGGTCATTTATATACATAGGTAAAAAAAAATTATTAGGATTAAAATGGTAATTAATTTGTATTTGAATTTTAATTAGGATAATTACGCCAATACTTAATTAAATATTTTTATAATATGAAAATGGGCAAACGACATTTGGGTCCACTTTTCTAAAAGTGTTGTATTAATTATATCATAAGTGATGTATTAAACATCTATGTTAACTTATGTTAACTTTGGCAGTGCTTACCATCAATATCCTTAGAGCATATCCTTCATTTTTATTCTTAACACTAATTCTTAGTTGAATTTCACTATCACCTACACATTTTAAGAATATTATTCTCTAAGAATTTTTCTTCCCAATAGTTTTTATTCTACCTCAATTCTTACATGGGTCTCACTACCAAATCATTCACTTTATTTCTACTACTTTCTTATTTTTATATTATTCAAATAAATAAATTTATTTAACTTTAATTATTATATTTCATATTCAAATATTTCGTTTAAATAATAAAATAATTTATAAATAATATATATAAATTATTTAATTTAAATTTAATTGATAAATATTTTATATTGTTCAAAACTAACCAAATCATAAAACGATTAGAAATTTACATAAAACTTTAAAATTATTACCAACACATAATTCGAAAGTTACATAAAATGAGAATATTTAAAATTACATAAAAACAATTCAACAATAAGAATTATATAAAAACCTGAATCATTAAGATCAATCACTAGTTATCACCATAACGATATCATATATGTTCAACCAAGTCGTCTCAAAGTTCATGATGTCAAAGCTATCTCGTAGCTCGTTATTTCGCTGTAGATATTTTTGAAATCCTGGTGCTAACCCAGGGTTGACTTGTGTAGGGACATCTCATGTATCATCAATCCAGTTCGTAATGTGATCGCCCTCATCATCAACAATCATGTTGTGTAGAATAATGAATGTTAGCATAATTTCTTTCAAGTTTTTTCTATACCAAAATTGAGCAGGACCTCTTACAATAGTCCATCTTGATTGGAACACGTCAAATGTTGGTTCGACATCTTTTCTTGTAGCCTCTTGTATCTCCTTGAATTTATTCCTTTTCGGATCCGCTAGGCATGAAAAGCTCTTCACAAAAGTAGCTCAACTCCGATAAATTCCATTAGTGAGGTAATATCCATTTGTATACCTTGTGCCACTAACTTCAAAATTGCACGGAGGGTGCATTTCCTTCGAGTACATTACTGAACCAAGGTGATTCGTATAGCACAATAAGATCATTACGAGAACCCGCAACCAAAAAATGAATGTCATATCCATAAATTTGCAGATGTAACTGCTTCAAGCACAAGTGTTGGCTTCCCATGACTTCTTGCAAATTGGTCTTGCCAAGCGACCGGACAATTTTTCCATTCCCAATGCATGCAGTCAAGACTTCCTAACATACCTGAAAATCTGTGCCTCTGCTCGTGCATTTGAAGAAGCCGATGTGTATCATTAGCATTTGGTCTTTTCAAATATTGATCTCCAAACAATTCAATAACACATTGTTAAAAGTTCAGCACGCAATCGATGGCAGTTGTTTCACCCAATCGAAAGTACTCATCGAGATGATCGGCCGGAACTCCATAAGCCAATTGTCGGATGGCTACCGTGCATTTTTGAAGCGATGACAAACTTCTTCTTTTTGTTGCATCGAACCCCCATTGAAAATCATGTGAATGTTTCTCCAATTCACTAACTATCTGAAGGAATAAGTTTCTACCCATTCGAAAGCATCTGTGGAATGTATGATTGGGATACAAGGGCTGAGTTGAGAAATAATCATTGACAAGTTGAATGTGTCTGATTTCACGCGTTCGATTTATATACCTCATTTTTTTCCTTTGGCGTCTGTCGATGTCGGCTTTGGCCATTTCAATCAACTATTTGTGGTGTTCAACAATCGCCTTACACATTTCTTCAGCCGCACTACCTTCGGAATCACTACTTGTGGTAGAAGAAGTAGAAGACATCTTTAGTGATAAAATACAGGGTTTCTTCCAAAATAGCCATGTCAAAGCACACATGTTCAAAAATGACCACACTTACTCAAAATTATCTTTTATGGCCATGTTTTATCAGTAAACCCCAAAATATCCTTACTAACTTGAGTAATCGTATTTTGAGTTAGTTAACCGACTAACTAATCCACTCGGTGAGTCAGTTAATCGACCCATTGGTGAGTCAGTTAATCGACCCACTAATGACTAAGTGAGTCGATTAACCGACTGATCATACTCTCATATGCACACCTGATGTTTCATTAACATCAGCAGGAGCACAACTCTCACATGCACTTGCTGTTTCCAGCCGATTAACTAACTCATACTCGACCAGTCGATTATGAGTCAGTTAATCAACTCATACTCAATGCCTACGAACAGATTCATTGCGAGAAGATAAAGAGATGAGAGAGACTAACAAAGACAAACCTTGCAGACATCGATAGGCGATGGCGGAGGGAGATGATGGTGATGGCAGAGGGAGACGATGGCGATGGCAGAGGGAGACGATAGAACTAAAAGGGTATCTACGTTGGGAAGGGTCTTTTGGGGAATATATATCATTTTTTGGTCAATGGCCATAAAAGATAAATGGGTGGGTTTTCTGGCCATACTTGAGCATTTCCTCTGTAAAATACAAAACAAAATTTTATAAGACAAGGTTTGTAGTTCCTCAATGTTGCAAATACTTGTCATCTATATATAGATTATAAATTACAATGACTAGTTTTTACAACGGTTATTTTACAACGTCTACTTTACAACGGTTACTTTTGTATTATTATATGTTTTATTATTTTAATTGATTTATTGAATTATTAGAATATTGTTTTCTAAATATAATTAAAGTTACATAAAAATGTGAATTATTAAAATTACACAAAAGCATGAATAATTAAATAAAAACGTGCGTAATTAAGATTACATAAAAACGTCAATAATTAAGATTACTTAAAAACGTGAATAGTTAAATAAATACATAAAACAAGTAAAATTAACACTGAAACCCTTCCTTATTCAACCATTCCTTTATGAATTCATATGCGCGCGCATGTATGACACAGTTTTCTGAAGTCATTTCACTTGTATGTTTCATGAGAAATTCGACATCTTTGAGGAAAATTGCTTCTTTCTTCGTTTTTGCTCTTATCTTTTTAGCTTCCGCTTCAATAACCTTAGCTTCCGTGAGGATCTTCATGTTCGATACAAGTTTATTATGTTTTTCATCCAACTCTTCCTTTTTGAAAGATGCTGTGCGTTTTCCTTTACCCTTCTTCTTTGCCGCCTTTTGTCCAATTGGAAGAGTGCGGGCATCGATTTCCTTTACATCAACACTAGTATTTGAATGGCCTCTTGGACTCAGATGACCTAGTTTTTTATTGATGTGAAGAAGATCGCCTTGTGGAGAAAATGATGAGATATCTTTTAACATATTCCAAACATGTTTGTAGGCAAAGGAAGTACCTTTTACTTGGCGAGTAAATCTGCATTGCTCCAACCGCTTTTATAAAGTCCCAAAAGCTTATTGTAGATTTGATTGAAGCTTCTCACCGACGAATTAATTCTATTTAACCAACCTGGTATCAACTTTGATTATTACCAACCGTTGCATATTTTTCAACAGTTTCGACAGCTCTTGCAAGCGCAATGTCTTCTTCAATTGACCATTTATCACGGGTTACCTTAGCTTTTGTCGGTATCGGTTCCTTCTCCAAATCAATTGTTTGCGCGTTGATTTGCGTCTGAGGAACATATGATGGTATTGTCGGTTCTTTGTCTAAGGACATCGTTCCTAAACTTGCTCTTTTTTATTCATTTGACGATAAACCGTATGAAGAAAATGCATGCGGAGGGTGCATGAAATATTGGTTTCCGATCGTTGGAGAAGCTTGAAAATGTGGGAAATTTTATGCATCTTGAAAATTTCCAAAATTTGGAAACTGCAAATAATTTGTATAGATGGGTACATTTGAATAGTTGAGAAAATTTGGATAGTTAGGAAAATTTGGTGGGTACTGGGTGTAGTCGAAAACTGAGAATTTCCAGAATTGGAGGATTTTGGGAATTTTGATCATTACCAGAATTTCCATTCATTTGGGATAAAAAAGGAAAAAAATTGTAAAAAGGTGAAGATTGAATTTTTAAAAGAGAGAATGAAGAGTGAATTTTTAGAAGAGGGAATGAAGAGTGGATTTTTAGAAGAGAAAATATTAGAGGTTTGAGGGTTATTTATAAATAGAAGATTGGATGATTATTAATTATTATTTTTAAGTAAAAGCGGTCAAATTGAAAAGAAAAAAATTAACGATCATTTTTCAACGGTCAAATGAAAAAAAATAATTCTTTCTTTCAAACAGCAACATTAACAGTCATTTTTTTTTAATAAAAAAACAATCAAAAACAATTGAGATAGTGGGGAACAAGTGGGATCGGCCGTTTCAGAGCCCTTACGTGCCTCAACCATCTGTGTGACGCACGCACCCGGTTGGAAGCTTAGGTGTGCCACACTCTTACCCTCTTCGTCCCTTTCTCTCTCTTAGTTGGATAATTTTATTTGAGAATTGACTAATATATTTTTTTTGTAAGAATTCCTTCTCCAATGGTTTGGAATTCTTACCCAAATAAGAATTTGGGTAAGACACAACAGATGGAGATGCTCTTATGCTTATGCCTACACGGTCAATCTCAAATGACATAGAGTTGTATTAGGTAGTCATATTTTTCGTACAGACAATTTGTCCTAAAATGGGAATTTCTTCATCGACTCTCTAATAGAATCCTCATTGGTTTTTCCATGGTTGCCCTCTTTGCGTTCAACATGGGCTATTAACATCGGGCCTCAAAGTATCAGAATCGGCTTTGCATGGATCATTCCTCTCTTTATATATATATGCAACATTTGGAAAGTTCCCATCAAAATGAACTTTCCAAAAATGGCAGCACTTCTATTGTGTATTTATGTTTTTTTTCTTGGTAAATAAAAACTCAAAATTGCCATAATTATTTAAGGTAAAAATTTGGGTAAGACGGTCTTGCGAATATTTTTTGTAAGACGAATCATCTTTATCCAACTCACCGTGTATAGGTAGACCTATGTCTTACAAATTAAGATCCGTAAAACGGTTTTACAAGAGACCTAAACATTATTGAATTGATTTGCTTTGGAAGTATAAAATGGAATTTGGATCATTAGTATTTAAAAGGTAATAAACAAAAAAACATGTTCACATTCATCTTTTATGCTGAGTCGATTGAATTCATATATACTAATCAAATGAAGATGAATCAATTTCATTGAGTATTATTATAAAAAAAATATCAATTTCTTAAGCTATAATGGTATTTCAAGTAGATAATATATAATTATTTATTTCAATAATTGAATACAACATCAAAATATAATAACATGAATTATGTGCAGGATTAATTTCAGGTGTTGTACATGGACACCTAGGGGAAATCAATAGTCACATGGCTATTCAATTACCAACTAGATTTCAATAATGAATCAAATATTAATTAGTTGTTATTCCTTTGATGAACATTGTAATGTTCCACAAGTAAGAAAAAATATCAGCAAAATGACTCCCACGTTAACCCAACCAAGGTTCAATGAGCATTGAAGTTAAAGCTATAGCAGATTATATTATCTTACATTTTAGGTGCATAATGCAAATCTCTTGGTGTTTAGTTATGTTTCCAACCTGCAGTATTTTTTTTAAAAAAATTATGTTTCGATTATTTTCACTTTCATAATTTCAATAAATTTATTTTTCAGGAATCAAAGTTGCATGCTACTATAAAGCAACAACAAATTGAAAAGTTTAACGACATATTGGTATTTTGTTTTATGTCGATGTTTAATTGGTAAAAAAGAAAAGACATTAAACGTGGTAAGAAGAATATAAAAGTTATAGCATTAATATGATAAAGCATGTATCATATTAGGTAAAGTTCAAAAAAATTATAATAACTTTGTTCAAGCTAAATGATTAGTTGAAATAAAAACATAACAATTTATATGAATTTTTATTATGAAAAAAAATGGCTTTTTAATAGCATATTAAATTTAGTAAATGATAGTACAACATTAACAAAATAAAGCATGTGTGATACTAAACAAAATAACTAAATCTATATATATATATATAGCACTATGGTTGTGCCACCTCACCACCTTTGGATAAATCTTCATTCTAAAGCATCCATGTGAAAGTTTTAAAAACTTTTAATTTTCTAACCATTAGCTAATAATAATACATAATAATAATCAACAATCAATATGATAAGGGGTATTAGTATTAGCATATATAACTTCTTCTATTGTTAATAGTAGAAGACTTGTATTTAAAAAAAAATTACAACTAACATTACTTTTAACCAATGTGGGATAAAACTCTTCAAGGTTAGATATTACTTCTAATAACTCATTTTTAACATCATACTTTAAGCTTTAATATCTTATTCATCCAAAACTTGATTTGGACAAATAAATATATCATTTCGATGTTCTTGCCGAGTAGAACACATTTGCACAATTACTTTTGTTAACAAACAAATGACACGTAAAGAAATTTGTACCTCAAGTTGCACAATTTCTTTAACTAAAAACACTAATTTTTTAATAAGTATTATACTTTAACTCTTGATATCTTATTCATCCAAAACTCGATTTGGACAAATAAATATATCATTTCGATGCTCTCACCGAGTAAAACACATTTGCACAATTACCTTCACCAACAAACAAATGACACGTAAAGAAATTTGTGCCTCAAGTTGCATAATTTTTCTTACTAAAAACACTAATTGTTTTAACACGTATTATACTTTTAAGTCTTGATATCTTATTATCCAAAACTCGATTTTGACAAATAAATATATCATTTTGATGCTCTCACCGAGTAGAACATATTTGTGCAATTACCTTCGTCAACAAACAAATGACATATAAAGAAATTCGTGCCTCAAGTTATACAATTTCTTTCACTAAAAACCCTAATTTTTCAACAATAGAAGAGATGTATCCCACATTGGTTAGAAATTGATGTTGGTTTTAAAAATTCTATTATTAAGTACCAATAGAAGAAATGCATCATACATTGGTTGGAAAAGTGATGTTGATTTTCATAGTCACTAGAAAACCAATAGTTTTTAAAGCTTCCACATGGATGCTTTAGAATGAAGATTTATCCAAAGGCGGTGAGGTGGCACAACCATAGTACTCTTCACCAACTTTATATATATATATATATATATATATATATATATATATATATATATATATATATATATATATATATATATATGATAAAAGATTTTTACCATTATTACCAATAGAATATGTATATCTCACATTGGCAAGAAAATGATGTTGTGTTTAAATTATTTTATATTATTACCAATAAAAAAGATGTATAACACATTGTTTAAAAAGAAAATGTTAGATTTTAAAGTCTTTAGACTAAAGACTTTCACTTTTACAAGAGATGTATCTCACATGATTACAAAATATTCTGTTATTATTACCAATAGAAGAGTGTATCACACATTGGTTAGAAATTGATGTTTGTATTAAAAATATTATTATTAATTACTAATTGAAAAGATGTATCATACATTTGTTATAAAGTGATGTTAGTTTTCAAAGTTTTTTGATAAAAAACTTCTACCATTATTACCAATTAGAAGATGTATATCTCTCATTGGTTAAAAAATGATGTTGATTTTTAATTATTTTAGATTATATAAACGACTTACTATTATTAGCAATAGAAGATATATATCACACATTTGTTATAAATTGATGTTAGTTTTAAATAACTATTATTACCAATAAAAGAGATAAATCTTACATTGGTTAAAAAGTGGTGTTGATTTTAAAAGTCTTTAAATAAAAAGGCTTCTATTTTTATCATTAATAAAAAAGCAGAGAAGAGATATATCTCATTATATAGAAAGAGATATTTCTTTTATATTTTTTTTAGATAAAAACTTCTACTACTATTACCAAATGATGAGATGTATTACACATTGGTTAGAGAGTGATGTAGGTATTAAAAGACTTTTTATAAAAGACTTAATACCAATAGAAAAAATATGTATTTCACATTAGTTAGGAAAGTGATATTGGTTTAAAATGTTTTTAGATAATATATATCGCATTGGTTACAAAGAGATCCACATTATTTAGAAACATATATTCGTTATAAAATTCATAGATAAACGAAATTTTATGTTATTATCAATACAAGAGATGTATCACACATTGTTTACAAAGAGATATTGGTTTCAAAACTACATAAGATAAAATACTACTACTATTATTATTTTTATGTTATAACCAATAGATCGAAGAAATGTATCCCACATTGTTTAGAAAGAGATGTTGATTTCAAATTTTTTTATATAAACGACTATTATTATTACTATAGAAGAATGCATCTTACATTTGTTAGAAATTAATATTGGTTTTAAAAATACTATTATTACCAATAGAAAAGATGTATACCACATGGTTAAAAAGATATGTTTGTTTAGAAAAAGATATTTGTTTTAAAAGTCTTTAGATAAAAGTCTTAAATTTTTATTACCAATAAAAATAGAAAAGAAGTATCTCACATTGTTATAATATGAAAAAAAATGTATCTTATATTGTTTAGAAAAAGATGTTAGTTTTATAGTAAATACTTTTACTCTTATTACCAATAAAAGATATGTATCTCACATTGTTTAAAAATAAATGTTGGTTTAAAAAGTCTTTAGATTAAAGACTTTTTTGTTACAAAGAGAATATATGCAAGTATTTCACATTGGTTACAAAGTATTCTACTACTATTATCAATAGAAAAGATGTATCACACATTGGCTATAAATTAATGTTGGTTTTAAAAATACTATTATTACCAATAGAATAGATGTATCATACATTTGGTAGAAGGTAATGTTTGTTTTTAAAGTCTTTAAATATAAGATTTCTACCATTATTATCAATAGAATATGTATATCTCACATTGGTTAGAAAATGATGTTGATTTTAATTTTAGATAAAAGACTTTCACTATTATTACTAATAGAAGAGATATCCTATATTTGTTAAAAAATGATGTTGGTTTTAAAAGTCTTTAGATAAAAGACTTTTACTTTTACCGTCAATGTAATAGAAGAGGTGTATCCCACATTATTTAGGAAAAGATGTTGGTTATAAAATTTTTAAATTAAAAGACTTCTACTATTATTACCAAATGAGGATATGTATTACACATTAGTTAGAGAGTGATGTTGATTTTAAAAGTCTACAATTATTAGCAATAGAAGAGAAGTATTTTACATTGGTTATAAAGTGATATTGGTTTAAAAAGTTTTTAGATGATATATCTCACATTGGTTACAAAGAAATGTATCTCATATTATTTAGAAATGAGTATTGGTTATAAAAGTCATTAGATAAAGAAATCTTTTGTTATTACAAATAGAAAATATGTATCCACATTGTTTAGAAATGAATGTTGGTTAAAAAGTCTTTTATCTACTACTATTATTACTAATAGAAAATATGTATACCACATGGTTAAAATGTGGTGTTGGTTTTAAAGTCTTTAGATAAAAGACTTAAACTTTCATTACCAATAAAAATATAAAATAAATATCTCACATTGTTTAAAAATGAATTATGATTTTAAATTTTTTTAACAAAATGACTTCTAATATTATTATCAAGTTAAATGTTAATTTTAAAAGTCTTTAGATGAAAAAACATTACTATTACTCCCTCTGTCCCTAAATTATCGTCCTCCTTTCCTTTTTCGTCCGTCCCAAAATAATTGTCCACTTTGAAACTTACCTTTTTAGAACATCACTTTTACCACTTTACCCTTACTTTTTCACTCTACTTTAATTATGAGCCACATACACATGGACATTAAAGGAAACTACACATTAAACCAATATAAATAATCAAGTCAATTACTTTTTCTTAAACTGTGCGCCGGGTCAACCCAGACGATTATTTAGGGACGGAGGGAGTATTATTAATACAAAATATGTATCTCAAGTTAGCCAAAAACTTATATTAATTTTAAAAGTATTTAGGTAAAAAAAATCGTTTAATATTATTAACAATATAAAAAAAATTATAACCATGGAAGAGATTAACAATCTAATTATAATATCTAAAAGTTATATTATTATTACAAAAATATATATATCTCACATTGTACCCGTGCATAGCACGGGCCAAATAACTAGTTTCTTATAATGTTCATTCGAATTAAATGAATACCAGTCATAAACTAGCATAAATATATTACTTATAAATTTCATTCGAATTAAAAAAATATTATAAAATAAAACAAGTTATTCTAAATTTTATTTTGAAAAGTGAATTTTATTGAATTGATAGTTTTAAATGATCATGTTAAAGTCCATATTAGGTAATGGTTAATATTCCATAAACAACACATACAAAAGATTGAATAACAGAATGTACATCATATTGTTAAAGAGGCATATTTCTTATTTAATGTAACAAGTATAACAAAATTTGAACTATATTGTCTTTAAATTTCAAAATAAACATCTGAAATTTGACATTTTCAAATAATTTATTTGAATGTGTCATTTCAAAATGTTGGAGTTTATTTGATATGTAAAATATTCATAAATTAAATTGTTACATTTATCATATCATTTAAAAAAAGATCTGATTTTGTTAACTTTGGAGTTTATTTCATCAAAACATTTAACTTACTTTACTGAAATTAAAAAATTTAAACAGAGGAAAATTAAATAATATCTACACACTAAATGTTCAAATTTTAACAAACACATTTAATATATATTTTGAATCTTGCATATACGTATTTTATAATTTCGACAATAAAAATGCATTAAGTGCATAATTAATTTCGAACACTAACATTAAGTTGCCTCAAGCACAACAGAATATACAATGTAGTACTAATATATGCATCCTAAAAAATTGAATTAACTGATTTTGAAAAAACGATTTGGTAAATTTAACCGTTTTTTTTTTGTAAAGAAAAAGTGTCATTAAAAATTGAGATTGCCTAAGAAAACTTAACAGCCGCTTGGAACCTTCATACAATCTCAAATTTTTGTTCTATTATTTTTTAACTCTTTAATGTAGCATATATTTTTAAACACTTGAGCCAGCATATAATATATTTAGATTAACTTTACTAGAATTTAAAATTAGAGAAGTTTAACGATTCACAAAAATTAGCTGGTGGATATAGACTGATAAATAAAGCAAGAATGTTAAAGTAATATTACTATGATGATCACAAATTATACCATCTTTTCCGGTATGCGATGATGATGTGATGAATTGTGGTTCATCACTCATCAGGAGGGCATTTTAATTTTATTTTATAATTATTAAAATATTTTATTATTTTATTTATAAGGATATGAAGTCCTTATGACGAGTGTGTTCCAATCAATGGTCCTAAAATATGCTACAAATGTGTAACATTTTAGAACATGTCATTCTCATTTTGTTTGTTGAAAAGTGTAGAAATAAAGAAATTTAAAAGTAAAGTAGGACACATAAATAATTGAATAGTGTTATTTGAGCGAGGAGATCGATGCATTGATGGTGTTATTTAAAATGAGTGATACGATAGTAGTGTCTTTAAATATATTAGATAAGGAAGAAATGGAGATACAAGTGACAACTTACTTGACTAAGTAGTTTACCCCATTTTCCAAATTCATTCTAAAATCCTAAAAATCGTCCTTCTACTAAAGCTTGTGACGCAATTGGTCCTTCCATCCAATTTCATTATTTTTGTTCCGTTAGGTCAACGGTTGTGCATCACACGTGATATTCAACAAGGGCATAATTGGCAATTCACATTAAAAAGTCATGTACCATTTAGGTAAGCTTTTCAACGAAACCTTTTCCTATTCCTCCGGCTTCTTCACTGTTACGCCAATGATGAATCTCAACAAATCTAAAGGACCCATACCAAGCAGCAGGTAGCAAAAATAGAAAGGGTCACACTATTCCGACCTCCGATTCCTCCAAGTTGACCCCCCATTCCAATATTTTTCTTAATGACAAAAATACCCTAAAGTCTAAAAACAATTATACCCTTGAAACTTATAAGTAGACCCCCATCCTATTTTTCTAAAACAAACAACCTCTAAGTAAACCCCCATCCCAAAATAAATATACCCCTTCCTCCCAACTCATTATTCATTTTCTTCATCCCCTTCATTCTCATTCTTCATCTTCCTCCCCACAAATCCTTAAGTCTTCCCAAGACATTCTTCTTCAAACTCTTCTTCTTCAACAAATAAACATCTTTATTAATACAATATGTCGGTCGATTATCAAAAGTTAAAGAGGAATATGTGGTTGATATGACACACGTCAATAGTAGACCAAATGATATTTTGACGCATTTGAAAGAAAAATTTCAAGAAAATAGATCTACAATAAGGACGGTCAACAATGCACGTTTGAATAATAGAGTTATCGAGTGTGAAGGTCGATCATAAATGCAACAACTTATGTTTATGTTGGAGAAGCATGAATATGTCCATCATCATCGGCGGTGGGAGAAGATGAACACTGTGAAGGATTTGTTCTTCGTTCACCCAGGAAGTGTTGATTTATTGTGTGCTTTTCTGAAAGTCATATTAATAGATTATACGTACAAGACAAATAGGTACAAGTTACCTTTGTTGGAGATTGTTGGAGTGACGTCTACAAATATAACCTTCTTAGTTGCAGCTGCTTATTTAGAGAATGAGAAAACAGACAGCTATACATGTGCGTGTACATGCTTGAAACCATTGTGGACTAATGGAACATGTCTAATGTGATCGTTACTGACAGAGAAATAACTTTAATGAATACAATTGAGATAACGTTTCCTACCTCGAGACATTTCCTTTCTCGATGGTACATCAATAAGAACGTTTTGACAAATTGTAGGAAAATCTTAACTACTAAATAAAAGTGAGATTCGTTTAATATGTTTTGGAATTTCTTGGTAAAGTATGATACTGAGTCGCAATATTATGACTATTTGGGAAGACTGCAGTCTAAGTTCAAAGATTATCCAAGTGTCATCAAATATGTGATTAATCAATGGATTGAGCCCTACAAAGAAATAGTTGTGTCATATTGGACAAATATCGTCATGTATTATGACAATACCTCAACAAGCATGTATTAATTGTTTTCCTTTATTTGCTACATACGTACTTCAAATTAATGAATATTGTTTGTACTTTCAGGGCGGAGAGTTAATACGCATCATTGAAAAGGCAACTTGGATCAAGCCAAGGTAATTTTGAGACTTGTTGGCGACAAATTCACACTCTCATTGAGACTTCTCAAACCGCAATCAAGCACTCATTTAAGAAGAGCAGAAACGTAGTCATGCACAAATTCAAATCAGTTATATACATGGATCTGTGAGGCATGGTATCCATACAAGTTGTTAAGCTTGATATACATTGTTGAGCTCTTATCTAACAACTTAAGCTTTTAGATGAGTTGGTTAATTAACATGGTATCAGAGCTCTGGTTTGGCAAGGTCGTGGGTTCGAATCATCCCGCTTGCATTTGTAACCCGGAATATTGTGAGTGCATATTGTCACTCTATTTGGTTTCCGCTTGCATTTGTAACCCGGAATATTGTGAGTGCATGTTGTCACTATGTTTGGTTTGTGATGCCCTTGGTGAGGTATGTTTGTGTATCTCTCCACGTGTGGACGGGTCACACGTGAGGATGAGTGTTAAGCTTGATATACATTGTTGAGCCCCTATCTAACAACTTAAGATTTTAGATGAGTTGGTTACTTAACACAAACGTTGAATAAAATTTATGAAGTAGAATATGTGGTTGGCAAAGATATTGTTGTGTATTCTATGTTGTGTGGTTGTGTACCGAGTTACATAAGTGTTTTTACAATTATATTATATAGTTTGTTATTATATATAACTTATTTGCAGGTTTTGTTGCGCGAGAGTTGCCCATTATCACAGGTATCTATACATTGGGATTCGTTTCACGACCAGTGTGCATCAGGGTGGAAAGACTTGTTTCAGACTCAACTTGATTTGTGCTTAGATAGAGTAGGATACAGTCGTGTTGGGCGAAGTACTGAGACTATTATTTTAAACTAGCAGGTTTTGTAATCATGGTTATTGATAATAGTATGGTTATGGATATTTAGACTACTATGTATAAAATTAAGATCTAAAAGGTACCGGTTATCGAACAAGTTAAATTACATATGAAAATTGTCTAAAATGTCATTCAAACTACTCCAACAAATTCAATTACAACGCAATCAAGTGTTTCTCCTACGACGACGGCTAGATCGTTCTCCCTCAGCTTGGCCACTTGTAGACTGTCACGGTCCCCCATGTTGTTGCCCTCCCAATACTCCGTATGCACTCTAGATCGATATGCCCAACTCATCGTACGATATATCTCGGTCTCCCGCACCATAGTGCACCGCCATCGGTTCCAACAAACCACGTGCTAAGCTAACCACATCCCATAGATCTGGTAAACCTATATCAGGAGCAGTCCATTAGAAGGTGGAATGATGCTCGGGGTTACATACGATTAGATGAGATACACGGTTGTACCAATCTATATAGCCAAGTGCAAACTGCCATGGTCGCTTGGCAACTGTACCAAGTTGTTGCTCAAATAAGACTTGTCTTTCCCAAATATCGAAGTATCAGACGAGTATTGCCAAGAGCTTCTTATATACCAACAGACCTCTCTTCTCAATATCAGGGGCAATAATCATCCCCGGAATCGTCTGCACGTATCCAAACTGCCTTCGGATGCGATCAGGGTAGTATGGCTCAACATGATCAGTTGATCTTATGCATCCATGGTATAAGGCTATCCGGTGAAACGAGAAATGCTTTCTGACCTACTCGGTATATGGCATCCAAATAACTTACAACAATTGAAAAACAATGGATTAATAATATAGAAAATATGGTTATTTGCTACATATAATCAATACATATAAAGACATTAAGACTCACATCATCCGCACGAAGGGCGTCAAGTTGTTCCCGCAAACTTGCCAATCGGTTAGTGGGCACACCGACAACACTCTTGTGCTCCCACCTACATGCAAGTTCCTGACCTTCGTAATAATGCACATTAGGAATAGCTGCTGTACATATTCGGAATCGCTCAAATATCCATGCCTATTTGAACAGAATACACACCATTTAACTATAAATACAAGTATACAAATTAAAATATAAATACAAGTATACAAATTTAACTATAATACAAGTAATTACCTCCAATAATGTGGAATATTCGGCCATCTATCTCGTATTCACCTCTGTTGCACTCCCTAGATGTTTATATAGAAAGGCTAGGCTGCCACACCCCATGCGTAAGTATGCACAACATCCAAATCGTTGAGGAACTTCAAATAAGTTGTGCTAAACAATACTTCTGCTCTTATCGGCAAAAATTGTACAACCCAATATGTATAACAAATAAGTGCAAAGAGAGAAAACAACCGTTTTTGGATCCTCAGGCAATGCATCCGAAGCAAAACGAGTGCGTAGCCATTCTAGCCTCACAGACGGCCCTCTAGCACCACACATTCCCTATCTTGTCACATCTTCAGACACTCCTAAATACCGACAAAGAACATCAACTGAACTTTACACAGAAACTAAACCTTCCAAAAATGACCGACTTCCCAGCAATTGGAAGACCAGTAATGCAAAACACATCATCAAGTATTATAGTCATCTCACCAAATGACATGTGGAAGGTATTGGTCTCTGCATGCCACCGCTCTACAAAGACACTAACCAATACCTTATCATTCTCTAGATATGAAACATGCCTCAACTACACTAGTTTGGTCGCAATAAAAGTGTCCCTCAATAGTTGGGAAGCAGTTTTTGTGTTTACTTTCCATGCTAAAAGTTTTTGTTTGTGGTTGTTCACCTTCAGCACTAGCCGCTCTAACCCTTGATATACATGTACAACTATGTGTTTCGGGTAGAAACAAAGTATACTTGGTTCTGATGGACCCCAGGACATGGAAAAGTAATAAAGTGGCTCTCCATGTTCCTCTATTGGTTCCGGTTCTTCCTCCTCGGCATGTCCATGTGCTTATGCATGTGCATGTGCCTTAGCTTGGGCCTGTGCTAGTGCCTCGGTTTGGGCCTGTGCCTCAGCTTGGGCTTATGCCTCAGTCTTTTCTTTACGAATCAAGGCAGTGGGTCTAATCTTCCTCCTCTGGTATGTCTCTCTACATGACATTCATAAATTAACATGTAAGTTCATCAAGTTTTGAAATTAAAAAAGGGACAAAAATTCATAAGCCAAACTATTCGGTCACCACTGCTGGAACATTTTGAAAATGTTCGGCCACCTACGTTGGAACAGTTTGAAAAGGTTCAGCTACCAGCGTTGGAACATTTTGAAAATATTCGGTCTCTAACATTGGAACAATTTGAAAAAGTTCGGCCACCAACGTTGGAACATTTTGAAATTGTTTGGCCTTTTACGTTGGAACATGTTGAAATAGTTCGGCTATAGCCTAAAGAACAAGTATTAAACGTTCGGCAGTGGGGTTCAAACATCATCAAAATGTTCGTTTGACGAGGATCGAGCATTTTGATGATATTCGGACCCCCGCTGCCAAACATTTAGCCCTAGTTCCGTCGTTCATGCCCGAATTTTTCTTAAACGAAAATCAAATTTTATTAAATATATTCAACAACAACAAAAAACATGAAGATGACTTGTATAAACACACAAAATCAAACTCAACTCACAAATACATTGTATAAACACTCTAGCATAAAACTAAAATCAATGAAAATACATACCTCTGTCCATTTTTCAATTGAATGAGGAGATGAAGATGACTTTCTTGTGAAATGATTACGTAGAAGAAAGAAGATTGTGCTGGGCTGGGTTGAGCGTAGAAGCCGTCTTCTTCGTATGGAGGGGGTTATCAGTTTATTTCAAGATGGGTAGTGGGGTGTTAGGTTTTGAGGGGGTCAATGTAATATTGTGTTTTCAAAATTAGGAAGGGTAAAATAGGAAAACAAGGGGTACACTCATAGGTATCAAAGTATTTTAAATTAAGGTGGGGGTATACTTAGATAAAGGGTCAACTTGGAGGATCCGGGAGTCTAAATAGCGCCACGAAATTGGAAAGTAATCACAGATAAGGTTTTGTCCTTAACTCGTTCCTGCTCCAGATTGAAAAACAGAGAGAAGGTTTCGAAGGAGGTGAGAGAGAGAGAGAGAGATAGTTTTGCTGGCGGATTAAGAGAAAAGGCAAGGCATAGCTGCTTGGTTAACCTCAAGTATTTAGGTGAGTTCAAGCTCGACCCTACTGTAAACAATTATCTTCTCTAAAAAAGCTTTCTTTTTATAATTATTTGACAGAGAAAAAACATAGCTTCTCCATTGATTTGTTCAATTGACATATCCCAAATTTATCCATCATCAATTCATTACCCATCCATGACATATCCCAAATTTATCCATCATCAATTTATTATCCATCCATGACATATCCTAAATTTATCCATCATCAATCCATCATGTGGAAAGTAAGTAAATATTTCATTTTAATTTGTTAAAGTTTCGATTTTTTTAATTAAAACTTTTTCATATCAAATTCTGAATTTTTGATTTTTTTTTGTTGTTGGAGAAATTAATTAAGCAATTCCAAGAACCGAAATTGGTTGAGGATTTGGAAATTTTGAACGGAATTCAAAAAAAATAGCTAGAAAAAGGATGGATAAAGTGTATGTTCTGGGCAATTTCAAAGAGAATCGATATCAACTTCAACTATTTTGGCCTTTTGGGCTTAGCTTTTGGATGATCCCCACCGGTCAAAGTATTTCGTCAAGTACTTATTTTTGTGCTTGTGTATTCTAGGGCTTTTGCTCTTCATTGTTGTCTTCTTGTTTGGGATTAATCTCGCTGACTGAGGACAAGGATTGAATTGAGGATCGGATGGTCGGAGAAGACCAGAGGAGTGAAGACTTTCATGATCTGGGTTTGTGCTTGTGTGTTCTAAATTAATTCATGGAAAATCCAGGATCTAGGTTTGTGCTTGTGTGTGTGTGTGTGTGTGACTGTTAGCCGAGAAAGAGAAGAGCATAGTGTGTGTCTATTAGCAAAGAAAATCCCAGATCTAGGTTTGTTCTCCATGCCCGGAATTAGCAGGGAAGGAGAAGAGCATTGTACACAACTGGTCCCTGTACTTTTTAGGGTAAAATATACTATTTTACCCCTAACCAATGTCACAAGCGATGCACGTGCATTGACCTAACGAAGATAAAATAACGAAAGTGGACGAAAGGGCTATTCCCGTCAAAAGTTTTTATACAAGGACCAATAAGGTTCGATTTTTTTTTACAAGAACAAAGTTGAAAAATGTGGTAAAGTACATGAATAATTCACCCCAATTTAAAATGAGTGATGCAATAGTATTAGTAGTAGTGTCTTTAAATAACATAGATAAGGAAGAAATAGAGATGCAAGTGTGATGTGGCAAAAACGTAGCTTGGGCCGTCCGTGTGATGGGTAAGATATCTGGGCTTGATCCGCTTCCTTGAACCTGATTAAGAACACGAAAGAACCTTAGTGTAAGTGCAAGGCTTGGCTTCGCGAAACCACTCCGCGTGAGAGTAAGTATCATGTGTATATGCCAAAAGAGAACTTGACAGGGGTTCTAGGCTCAAGAAAGTGTGCGTACCTTGTTTGTGGTTTATGAATGAGTATTTATAGGCCCCTAATGACCTAGAATCCTGATGGGATTCCGTTTCCATAGATACCCAGTCAATTAAGGAGAGAATCCCTAAATTGTAGACATGATAGACGGTTGGCCACGTGAATGTAGGAACATATAAGGTAAGTGTCCTGCTTGGATATGGAAACCTTTGACATGTCCTGGGGAACAAGTTTCTAGAGTTTCCTGCTTGATGCGTTCCCGAGCGAGCAAGGCTCTGCCCGGTTATATGGTGTAGGTTGATTATAGACAAGTGTAGATCACAGGCGTGGCCCCTGGTCGGGCGGGCAAAGCTAGTGATCGACCAGGTTTGGATGGGATGAATCTGATTCTTTGCTCGATGTGAGTATGGTCCCCGGGCATGGCACCTGGTCGGGCAGGCAAGGCCTGTGCCCGGCCAGGTTTAGACGGAAGTTGTGTTTGCTCATTGCTCGAAACCTTGGTAGTTCTGTCCGCTAGACTGGTGGGCCCCATACTAATTATGCTCGTGACTGACACATGATGCTAGCTCGTGCTTCGCTCGTGACCCGGCTTGGGCCGGGCATATCAAAGTGGCAGCTTACTCGACTAAGTGTTCAACACTCAAATTCTCAATACTATGTTGTTTTAAGGCTCAAATAGTATACACTAGGTTAATACCCGTTCGATGTACGGTTGACTTAGTGTAATTTCTGAAACTTAATTTTGTAGATATAATTTACAAGCTATTTGAATGAACCAACAACAGCAAGATACCCACATAATTACTAAATCAAAAGAAAAAAGTGTGAGATCACACCAAATCATCAAACCGAAAATTCATGTGAATTTTGTAGATAGAATTTGCAAGCTATTTCGTAGTGGTTGTTTGTGGTGTTGATGGAACACGTTTAATCAAATTTAATAAAATCTCTTTTAAATTGACCGAGTTTTGGTAAAATAATAAAAATTAAAAAACTTCTACCATGAGAAATGAGGAGTTATAATCAAATTAAACTTGTCTAAATCAAATGTAATAAAATCTATCTGGTAAAAACCGATTTTGTAAGCCAAAAAATGATAAATAAAAAATATAAAAAAAACTTTTACCATGAGAATTGAGGAGTTTTAGTCAATTGAAACACGTCTAAATCAAATGTGATATAATCTATCCGCAAAAAAAAAAAATTGCCGTGAAAATTTGGAGTACTAATCAAATGAAACACGTTAAAATCAAATGTGATAAAATCTATCTGCTATTAAACAATTTTGACAACAAAAAATAGTAAACAAAAAACTTTTACCATGTATAAAGGAGGCTCCGATTTTAAAATATAACCAATTTTAATTTTTGACGGGAAAAAAAAGAATTTATATAGATATATTTAGTACCATATGCATGGTTGTAATAGTTATTATTATTTTTTTTGCAAATTTTTTTTATAATCAGATGATTTTCTAAAGTTGTAATAAATAATAACAATTTTAATTAGAGTAATTTGAAAAAAACAAAAAATAAGGTAAATATTCAAAATTGATCAAATAGTCATGTAATTGAAAGATTAAAATATATGAGAATTGATAAAATGTATCCGCAAAAAAAATACCATAAAAAATTTGGAGTCCAAATCAAGTGAAACACGTTTACATCAAATGTTATAAAATATATCCGGTATTAATCGATTTTGACAGCAAAAAATGGTTAAAAAAACTTTTACCATATATAAAAGAGACACTGGTTTTAAAATATATTCGGTTTTAATTTTTGGTAGGAAAAAAAATATGTATAGTAACATATGCACGATTTTAATAAATTTTTTTGTTGCAAAAGTTGTTTATAATAAGATAAATGATACACAAAAGTGGGCTTTAGCTTCATTACTTGATGTTATCATGTTTAAGCTATATATATACTCCTATTTGACATCTCTATTTCAATTTTATAATAGCATAAGATCAAAAATACAAACCACCATCTTTTTTCATTTGCACTCCATTTAATTGATAAACATGATAACATCAAGTAATTAAGCCAATGCTCCGTTTGTTTTACGGAAAATGACTTTCGAAAGACGTTTTTCTTATTTTTCGGTGTTTGGTAACCTTAAGAAAATGCAGTTAACGTAAAAGCTTTTCCGAGTCAACAGAAAATGAAGCCTTCTTTTCCGGAAAATGACTTACGGATTCATTTTCCATAAATCATTTTCCAAAAGTTCGAGCACCTCTCCGCCCCTTCCACAAATACACATTCACTCAACAAATAAATATATTTAGAAATATAAATTGAGTTTGTGCACACTATTTATAAATTATAATTTTAATAAATACTTAATATGTTCTAAAATTAATGTCAACTATATTATTTAGGGACGTCCCAAATATTGTTAATTTTCTTTTTTAAAACATTTTTTCATATTAATTGTCAAATTTTTTATTTGTATTTTTAAGATTGAAAAATTATGGACCTTATTGATTTGACACAACTAATGATAAATTGAGGTTACCGATGGAAAATTACTTAAATCTCAACACTATTTTATATTCAATATGAACATTAATATTAGAATATATTTTTGTATTTATTCATATATTATTTTCCGTAGCATTTTTCGTATGTTTGCTAAACACCCGAAAATGTTTTCCGACATATTTTCAAAAGATTTACCAAACACCTGAAAACGAAAAATTTTCATTTTCCAAAAATCATTTTCCAAAAATTATTTTTTGAAAATCATTTTCCGTGAAACAAACGGAGCCTAAAGTCCACTTTTGCGTATCATTTATCTATTCTAAAAGATAAACACCCCCCCCCCATTTTCTCATATAGTTAGAATTAAAGCATACTCTAGCCGTTCTTAAAAAAATATCATGTTTAACCCTTCCTACAAATTACGAAAAAAAATATTGAATATTATAAATATTATTAAAATGTATAGTCGATCAATTAAACTGAGATTCAAGTCAAAGTTAAAAAAATAAAGTTAACTTCTAAATAAAGAAATATTATAATATGTATAGACATTTATTTTGGATCAACTTGAAAAATGAAACATTTTTTTAGAAATGGAGGGACTATCATGTACTCCCTCCCTCCCTAAATTATTGTCCTCTTTTTTTTTCGTCCGTCCCAAAATAATTGTTCAGTTAGAAACTTACTTTTTTAGAATATCACTTTTACAACTTTACCCTTACTTTTTCACTCTACTTTAATTATGAGTCACATACACATAAGCTTTAAAGGAAACTACACATTAAACCAATATAAATAATCAAGTCAATTGTTTTTTCTTAAAATGTGTGTCGAGTCAACTAGGATGATTATTTAAGGACGGATGGACTATGTTGGATCCTAAATCAAGTCCAATTATATAAAGGCAAAAACTTGTGTAAGACCGTCTTATGGATCTCAATCCGTAAGACGGAGCCTCATTTACAAATTCGGGGGTTAATAACAAAATCTGTTAATAAATATTACAAAAACAAGCTAGCCGAGTTGGTTATAGGCGAAAGTTAGAGATTCTGTCCAAGCAGGTTAGCGGTACGATACCCCCCAGCTTCAACATTTTGTTCTAATGCTTATTTCCTCTATTTGCTTCGATGCCCCTCCACTTTCAATGTTTGCCGAATTCTATTGCAATTTAATCATTTGTCATAGTCAATTGCCTTGAGATACTTATCCTAAACTTTGATGAAATGCTAAATGACACATTTAAAACTAACGTGACATATTTTAATGTTAAAAGTGACACTATAAATGAAAATTTATTATAATTCTTATCAAAATAAAAAGTGACACTCTTAATGCTAAAAAGTGATACATTTTATACTAAAAAGAGACACTCTTAATACTAAAAAGTGACACATTAAATATTAAAATGTGACACTCTTAATACTAAAAAGTAACATATTTAATACTAAAAAATGTTTTTTAAAATTAAATATTTAAAAAATGTTTTTAAAAAAATGTTTTAAAATGTGTCACGTTAGTTTTTTTAAAAAGTAACATATTTAATCATTTGTCAGCTCCGTTAGCATCAATTGTCTTGGGATAGATCCTACGAACTTTGATGAAATGCTAAATGACACATTTAAAACTAACGTGACACATTTTAATGTTAAAAGTGACACTATAAATGAAAATTTATTATAATTTATCAAAGTGACACTTTAATACTAAGTGATACATTTTATACTAAAAAGACACTTTAATACTAAAAAGTGACACATTAAATATTAAAAAGTGACGCATTCAATACTAAAACTTGATATTTTCAATGCTAAAAAGTAATACATTTAATTTTAAAAAACATTTTTTAGTATTAAATATGTTACTTTTTAGTATTAAGAGTGTCACTTTTTAGTATTAAGAGTGTCACTTTTTAGTATTAAGAGTGTCACTTTTTAGTATTAAAAGTGTCACTTTTTAGCATTAAGAGTATTACTTTGAATTTTAATGAGAATTATAATAAATTTCACTTTATAGTCACTTTCAACTTAAAATGTGTCACTTTTGTCTTTAAACGTGTCATTTAGCATTGTTAAAATCCATTAAGGTCCGTCAAGTATTAAATGTGTCACTTTTTAGTATTAAAGGTATCACTTTTTAGTATTAAGAGTGTCACTTTTAGTATTAATAGTGTTACTTTTTAGTATTAAGAGTGTCATAATACTAAAAGTTACACATTAAGAGTATTCCTTTGAATTTTAATGAGAATTATAATAAATTTCTCTTTATTGTCACTTTTAGTATTAAGAGTGTTACTTTTTAGTATTAAGAGTGTTACTTTTTAGTATTAAGAGTGTCACTTTTTAGCATTAAGAGTATTACTTTGAATTTTAATGAGAATTATAATAAATTATAGTGTCACTTTCAACCTTAAAATGTGTCACTTTTGTTTTAAGGTGTCACGTTTCTTTAAACGTGTCATTTAGCATTCGTTAAAGTCCATTAAGGTCCGTCAAGTATTAAATGTGTCACTTTTTAGTATTAAAGGTATCACTTTTTAGTATTAAGAGTGTCACTTTTTAGTATTAGTGTTACTTTTAGTATTAAGAGTGTCACTTTTAATACTAAAAATACTAAAAGTGACACTTTAATACTAAAAAGTTACACATTAAGAGTATTCCTTTGAATTTTAATGAGAATTATAATAAATTTCTCTTTATTGTGTCACTTTCAACCTTAAAATGTGTCACGCGTTTGACTTTAAACGTGTCATTTAGTATTGATCCGTCAAGTATCTCAAGGCAATTGATGTTAACGGGCTGACAAAGGATTAAACAATAAGGCGTGGGAAACATAAGAACAAACCTTGAAAGTGCAGGGGCATCGGAGCAAAATGACACATAACAATAAAACTGAAAAACACGCTGGAGGGTTTCGAACCCCAGACCCATGCTCAATTTCGCTAAGCCTTAAGCGCACTACAGCTGACCAACTAAGCCAATTTCGTTTTTATGATATTTAATAACGTATTATTTATTTATTATGACGCGAATTCTAAATGGACCTAAACCAAGTCTTATATAAATGATTTATTTATGTATTAGTTTTTAACCTAATCCAAGTCCGATTAGATAAATGATTTATTTATATACTATAAATAAGTGTGTCATTGAGATTTTATAATAAGAGGGAGATTATAATTTCAGCCCTAACACTGCTATACTTTTTCTTCCTTGGTTTAGTGTGCATGTGACGTTGCTCACTTCTTCACCCACAACAATACCTTTGCTGTGTTAATCAATTCTCTTCAGCCAAGTTTGTTTATTGGTAATACTAATTAAATCAATTAGTATTATTATTATTACTCTACATTTGGTATCAGAAGTAGTTTGTGGTCAAGATGGTTTGTAGCAAAGTTTATATGGATCCCAAGTTTGATGAAAAAATTAATTTTCCCGATTGGAGATGTTAGATGTACAATTTTTTTGTGATCTGTGATTTAGAAAAATATGTTGACAAGAAACTTGCGGAAAATGTGGCTAAAGGGAAGAAAACCAAGTCTACTGAAGCACTAGATTATATTTTTAATGGAGTTGAAGATGGTGTTCGAAAGAAGATTATTGATTCTAAATCAGCACATGAAGCGTTCGATGTTTTGACAAAGACGTACAGAGGTGATGATAAAGTTAAGAGAAATTATTTACAAGTTTTGACGAAGAAATTTGAAAAAAATATATATGGAGAAATCAGAAAAAGTTTCAGAGTATATCTCTCGTGTGAGCGATCTGGCTTCAGATATGAAGGCAAACATAGATGATGTTTCGGATGAAAGAATTTGTTCGAAAATTCTTCGCTCGATGAAGAAAGCTTTTCAAGGTACTGCAGAAATAAATATGGCGATTAAAGATTTGAAGACGTTGACGGTAGCAGAATTAGAATCCACCCTTGTTAGTCATGAGTTACTATTTGGTGAAAGATCGGAGAAAACAGAAAAAAATGCATTGTAAAGTCAAGTGAATTTGAAAAACGTGAATGATGGATCAAAGGATAATAATGGATCAACTCAGGGAAGCCAAAACCATGGTGGTAGAGGTCATGGGTACAACAACCGAGATCGTGGTTACAACAATAGAGGTGGTCGCGGTAACAATAATGGAGGTGGTCGTGGCTACAACAACAGTGGTGGTCGTGGCTACAATAATGGCGGTGGACGAAGTTATAACAATAATGATAATCGTGGTTACAAGAATGGTGGTGGTCGTGGTTACAACAATCAAGGCAGAGACAATTACAATTCTGGTGGCGGATAAGGAGGAAATAATTATTGGCATGACAGATCAGGTGGAGGTAATAATTACGGAGGTAACAATACTAATTGTTGTTATAACTGTGGAAAATCGGGTCATAAAATCGCTGATTGCAGATATAGAAGGGAAAATAATGAAATTTATCATGTCAATAATTATGCTGAAATTAATGTTGAAAATTCAGAAACTTTGTTGTTTGGTTAGTAATAGTGAGAACTCAAGTGATAAAAATACATGGTATTTGGATTCGAGATGTAGCAATCATATGTGTGGGAGCAAATAATTATTTTCAGATTTGGATGAGTCTGTTAGATTTGAGGTAAAATTTGGTAATAATGTGAAAGTACCGGTGATGAGAAAATAAAGGATCTCAATTTCATTTAAAGATGGTTCTAAAAATTTATCTCCGATGTTTACTATGTTCCAAGTCTTCAGAAAAATTTATTGAGTATGAGGCAACTTTCAGAAAAGAGTTATGGTATGAGAATTTTTAATGAAGTTTGTAGTATTGGTGAGGGGCAGAGAAGACTAATAGCAAAGATAAATATGTCTCTGAATCTCTTACTTTGTTTGACGTTAGATTGTGGAAATTTATCCTGCTTTAGTTATGTGATTCAAGATAATAATTGGTTGTGGCACATGTGTTTTGGGCACGTTAATTTTGGAAGTCTTAATTATCTTACCCGTAAACGAATGGCTGCGATTGATGTTCCTAATGGAGTTTGTGAAACATGTGTTTTGGGCAAGAAACATAGAGATGTTTTTCCTACAGGCAAATCTTGGAGGGCAAAGAGAATGTTGGAGTTGATTCATTCAGATTTATGCTCTGTTGAAGTTGCTTCTAATGGAGGTTGTAGGTATTTTGTCACGTTTATTGATGATTTTAATAGTAAAGCATGGGTGTATTTTTTGAAAGAAAAATTTGAGGCTTGTGATATGTTTAAGAAGTTTTAAGTATTTTGTGGAGAAACAAAGTGAGAATAAAATTAAAGCTTTGAGAACTGATTGGGGCACCGAATATCTTGTTTGTGATGATTTTCTTGAGAAACATGGTATTGAACATTAGTTGACTGCTAGATATACTCCGCAACAAAATGGTGTAACAGAGAGAAAAGAATAGAACAATTATGGATATGGTTAGGTGCATGTTGAGTTTCAAGAAATTGCCAAAGAGTTTTTGGGCTGAAGCAGTTGCGTGTGCAATTTATGTTTTGAATAGGTGCTCAACAAGAAGTGTGTGTGATAGAACTCCAAAGGAGGCCTTGAGTGGTTGAAGACTTTTATTGGATATTTTAGGGTGTTTGGTTGTATTGCTTATTCTCATGTGTCTGGTCATTTGAGAAAGAAACTTGATGACAAAAGTGAAAAGTGTATTTTTATCAGGTATAGTGATGTATCAAAAGCTTATAAATTGTTCAACCTAGTGACAAATAAGGTTATTGTTAGTAAAGATGTGACTTTCGATGAAGTTGTTGTTTGGGATTGGTCTTCTAAAGAAAAGGAAAATTCAAGTTTTGATTCTCCAAATGGTTTTGTTCAAGATGAAGATGTTAATGTTCAAAGTGATATTCCTACTCCTACAGTTGCACAGGGAGAAAGTTCTGGGCGTCCGCAGAGACAACGTAACTTACCAGCTAGGTTGCAAGATTATGTTGTGGGTAATGATTATGAGATATCCGATGAAGATATGGTGAATTTCGCTTTATTTGCAGATTGTGATCCTGTTAATTTTGATGAAGCATCTTGTGAAGATTATTGGATTCAAGTAATAGGTGATGAGATTCATGCGATTGAGAAAAATAATACATGGGAGTTTACTACTTTACCAAGTAGTAAGAAGGCGATTGGTGTGAAGTGGGTTTACAAGACTAAGTATAAACCAAGTGGTGAAGTTGATCGTTACAAGGCATGGTTAGTTGCAAAAGATTACAAGCAAAAGCCAGGTATTGATTATTTTGAAGTATTTGCACCGGTTGCTAGACTTGATACTGTCCGTATGATTATTTCTCTAGCTGCACAAAATAGTTGGAAAATTTATCAAATGGATGTTAAGTTGGCTTTCTTGAATGACGTCCTTGAAGAGGAGGTATATGTTGAATAACCTGCAGGGTATGTTAAAAGAGGCAATGAAGATAAAGTTTACAAGTTGAAAAGGGCTTTGTATCGCTTGAAGCAAGCTCCTAGAGCTTGGTATACTCACATTGATTTTTATTTTGTGGATAATGGTTTTCAAAGATGTCCGTATGAGCATACTTTATATGTTAAATCGTTGCATAGCGATATTCTTATTGTTTGCTTGTACGTTGATGATTTGATTTTCATTGGCAATAATTTGAGGTTGGTGGCACAATTTAGGGAGGCTATGATAAATCAATTTGAGATGACATATTTAGGGCTAATGTCTTACTTTCTTGGAATTGAAGTTGCTCAAGTAGATGGGGGAATTTTTATTTCGCAGAAAAAATATGCTAGTGATATTTTGAAGAAGTTTAAGATGGATAAGGCTAAACCAATTTTGACTCCATTTGAGGCGAAGTTGAAGTTGGTAAGTGATGGTAATGGTGGTTCCGTTGATCCTACTTATTTTAGAAGATTGGTTGGGAGTTTGAGATATTTTACTTCAACAAGGTCAGATATTGTTTATGTGTTGGATTGATTAGCAGGTTTATGGAATCTCCACATCAATCTCATTTGTAAGTTGTAAAGCGAATTTTGCACTATTGTGGGTGCTCCGGATGACGCCCGCGCCCCACACTCCCTTGGTCAGGGGAATGCGGACACCACGCTTTCCATTCCATCCTCCCTCATCTAAGGGAAGACGAAATTAAAAATGCGGAAAGGGTGTTGTCAAAAAGCGCGTTGAATAAGCCTCAGTCACTTTAGTGATTTTTGATCCGTTATGGGAGCTATGAGTTTTCTGTGTCAGGTTATCCCTTTTTTAGGGGATAACATGATACAAGAAAGCATCACCCTTTCATTCGAATCGTCCCTAGTGTAGGGGAAAATGGAAAGTGAAAGAAAGGATGTTGCGGGCCCACTACAGGCTTTATAAAAATTGTTTTATGGCCTATTTCAGATCACTATGAGTGTTTTGGGTTTTCTATATCAAGTTATCCTTTTTTAAGGGATACCAGGATATAGGAATACATCACCCTTTCATTCTCATTCTCCATTTTTTTAAGAGAAAACGGAAAAGTGCAAAAAAGGATGTTGCGATGCCTCACTGCGTTCCAAAATGTTTTAATAGAGTCGCCATCTTTATTTTAAGGAAGAAATAAAGAAAAACCAAAAATAAAACCAGAGATTGCAAAAACAGGTTCGGAGACTAAGTTACGAGTTGGGAAGGTGCTAGGCACCCAACTCACCATTTCAGTCTCAAAAGTAGTTTTTAGCTAAAGTACGTTTTTTGTTATATTTTTCTAGAAAATAAATAAAGCATTAGAAGACAGAAAAGAAAAACAAATACATCCAGTATCTACATTATTTACGGACTTGCAGCCGCCTCCTTCCAATAATTACAAATACATTTAAAAATATTTGGTCATAATAATGACTCTTTTTAATGCTATTTTCTAAATAAATCTAGGCAACACAACGACTTATATTTTTACATTGGGCCGGATGGAAGATAACTTTTATAAAATTAACGCCTTGAAAGGCTCACCTTTTAGAGCGTGGTGTGCTCGCTCTATCCTTCTCGGGAGAGGGAGTCTTTTTTTTGCTTTATGCTGCGGTTGCTGCGGTTCAGGCAGTAACTATTTCAGAAAATTGCTTCTGGGCACCGTGAAACGGGTGGAGCAACTGCTTGCTTTTTTGCTGCTGCGTGCTTGCTGCTGGCGGAAATCGAGCAGAACAAGGGCTTGTTTCTGGCTGATTTGGTCTTTTTACTCTGGCAGAGCAACTGCTCTTTCCGAGGTTTTTGGACTGGGGAAATAGAGTGGATACTTAGCTGGGGGGCTAAGGATCACTTTGACCGGTTGGTTTTGCTTTTGGAGGAATTTTGGCAGGGCTTCGAGACTTTATAGGAAGGGGCGCTCACTATCGCTCGATCGCTCACTAATCTCGCAGCGTAACAACAACGCTGAAAGCTTTGGGGAATTTTCGGTGTCCTGAAAGCGAACCTCCGGGCCTCTATTTATAGGCTGAGAGAGGAACATCGAGGGAATTACTTTTCCTCTCTTCGTGCTGCATTTGCTTGTAACGAGTGCCGGAAGATTTGCACAATGCGTTAACTGTAGCACTTTTGTAGCAATTTGGGCTGCACTGTAGCTGAATTGGGCGCCGGTGGAAGGCCTTTTGAGTGCCGCGCCAAGCCTGCCTTATGGTAGCGCCAGTGCACTATTCCAGCCTCCTGTTTTACACTTTAGTCATTGTATTTTACTGTTTTGCGCATCATACTTTGCCTTTTGCATTTTTAATCCATGTAACTTGACATTTGTCAAGTTTTAACAGGTCTTGATATCGCATGTCAGAGTTACATACCAGGGGTACGAAATTGGGGTGTCTACAGCTATATCCGAGGTATGTGTAATGATGACATTTTTTATTCAAGTTCTAGTGATGGGAAGCTAGTTGGTTTTACATATAGCAATTGAGCTGGTGATAATGCGAATATGAAAAGTACTTCGGGTTATGCATTTTATCTTGGTTTGGGCATGTTTTCGTGGTCTTCAAAGAAACAACAGATTGTCGCTCTCTCTACAGCTGAAGCAGAATACATGGCAACAACGGATAATGCTACTCAAGCGGTGTGGTTGCGTAGATTGCTCAATGTTTTACAATTTAAGCAAGATGGTCCAACGAAGATTTTATGTGATAACAAGTTGGCGATAGCATTATCGAAGAATCCAGTTTTTCATGGTCGAAGCAAGCATATCGACATCAAGTTTCACTTCATTCGTGATTTGGTTCGTGATAAAGAGATCGTGGTTGAGTATTGTCTGACTGAAGATCAAGTTGTAGATATTTTTATGAAGCCATTGAAGACCGAGCTATTTTGGAAGTTGAAGGACTATATTGGACATGATCAAGTTTGAAGACTTGGTTTAAGGAAGGTAATATTAGATCCTAAATCAATTCCAATTAGATAAAAAATTTATTTATGTATTAGTTTTTAATATAGTACAAGTCCGATTAAATAAATGATTTATTTATGTACTATAGATAAGTGTGTCATTAATATTTTTTAATAAGAGAGATTATAATTTCAGCCCTAAAAATAAAGTGTCTTGCCCCGTTTCTTCCCATCATCTATTCATCTTTGGCTTTGTCATTACTTCAACAATACTGTTATAAATTTTCTTCCTTGTTTGGGGTGCATGTGACGTTGCTCACTTCTTCACCCACAACAATACCTTTGTTGTGTTAATCAATTCTCTTTGGCCAAGTTTGTTTATCGGTAATTCTAATTAAATCAATTAGTATTATTATTATTTTTACTCTACAATGTACTCTTTATGTTCTAAGCAAAGAGTTTACTATTTTATTTTGAGATATTTTACTTAAAGAGTTCATTTTCAAAAATTAAGGCATAATTAATAGTGTCATTTATCACTAATGAACTATTAAAAATATCATTTTCTTAAAAAGTTTGACTTTCAAATAAATTTTTTTGTCTAAAACGAAGGGAATATGTCTTCTAAAGATACAAATATCAAATCGGAAAGAATAAAAAATACTAATACTTTTGGTCCATAGATATTTATGAATACTTTTGGAGTGTAGATATTTATCAAGATGATTTTACAAATTTTAATTCGTAAGACGAAACTTTATTTTCTTACATTTCAACCCATCAATACACGATATGTTGGATAAGGAGGATCTGTCTTACAAAAAATATCGATAAGACCGTCTTGTTTAAATTTTTGTCTAATATTAGTATGTTTGCTTAGGTAAAAACTTGTGTAAGATGGAATTTGGTAAGACGGAGCTCCATTTAGAATTAACGGGTAATAATAAATAAAAAGCATGTTACTAAAAATTATAAAATCGGCTCAGTAGAGATGGTTAGGTTGTAGCTTTAAACTTGGTGGAATTCTTGAGTTTGAATCTCTTAAGTTAAAGGATTTACTTTTATTGAGTGTGGCTCGCCATGTATCAGCTCGGTAGGCTAGCACCGCATTAAGGAGAAGTTTCTCATTTTGCTCTGGTGTCCCTATACATTTAAGGTTTATCGTTGAAATTTTTATATTTCTCACGCTTTGCAATTTAATCATTTGTCAGCTTCGTTAGCCATCTATTAGCCTCATTTGCATTGGGATGCTTGACGGACCCTAATGGACTTTGACGAAATGTTAAGTGACATATTTAAAGTCAAACGAAACACATTCAAAAGACAAAACTGACACATTTTAAGGCTAAAAGTAATACTATAAATGTAAATTTATTATATCTTTTATTAAAATACAAAGTGACACTTTCAATGTTATAAAGTGACACTTTCACCGTTTCACGTAAAAAAAGTGACTATTTTAATTTATAATGCAAAGTAACATTTTTAAAAACAAAAGTGTCACATTTAAAACCAAAAGTAACATATTTAAGGTTAAAAGGTAACACATTTAAGGCTAAAAAGTAATATCTTTAAAAGGAAAAAAAATGATAACGTTTATTAAAAACGCAAAGTGACATATTTTATGCTGAAAAGTGACACATTTTATACTGAAAAATGATACTTTTAATACTAAAAAGTAACATTCTCCATTTATACACATGAAAGGTGACGCTGTAATTTTCAAAAGTTGAAAGATTACACTAAAATTACTAAATCTTGACTCATTTAAAATGGATAGGTCTGTTATCCGTAAGACCGTCTTAGAGAAGACTATCTCGTTTTGCTTAAGCACCCGTCATTTCCTCATTGAGTCGAGTCAAGCCACGTTTTAAGTGTTCAAAGTTTAATTTTAAATCAAGCTCAAGCTTTACTCAATCCAAAATTCATGCTTTGAACGGTTGAACCCAACAAGATGGAGGCTTATACGAGCTAAGCTCAAGTTGTCTCAATTTATTAAACAATTATAGTAGTTCCCATCAACACTACTCAATGAAGCCTTGTCTCAACCTTTTGGGACCAGGAAAAACATTAAGCGAAAAAGGAATAGGTATTATACCACTTTAAATTTCAATTTTCAACTACGATACTCTATCATGCTTTTATTTTACTTGTATCAAGTGCTTTATGGAAACTGCTTTATGGAGTGTCCTAGCTGTAGCTGAAATTGAATTGTCCTCAAGGAAAGTGATACCTAAAATGTAGAAATGTGTCAATTAGCTGATGTTGAGTTAAACCCACCTAGGAAAAAGCCCTATTCTTGGAGAAAGAAAGGAGTAGATGTATGCCGTTATCATGCATGAGATTTGTTTAGTATTTTTAGTATTTTTTAAACCGAAAAAGGTATTTTTAAGGAGTAAAAAGACTAAGATATCCTTAGAACCGAAGCACACTACGGAATCACTTATTTAGTACATCGCGTTGCATCAATTTTTATATTGCGATGCATTAAGAGTGGAAAGTTAGCTACGGTGATGAAGAAACAGTTATGTTGTAACCACCTTTTTCTTCACTATCCAACTCCTTACTCTTTCATCTTCATATTTTTTTTTGCATCTTCGGACGAACGAATTCAACAATAAGAGAGAAAAAGAAAAATTCGACAAAAAGATGAAATTTACAATATTATTTGAATTTGGATATTGTATAAACAATATTTCGAAAATAAGGTTTAACAATTTAAAAAATAAATAAATAAAACGAATAAATATTTAGGAGAATGTATTGGACCACAATTTCTCCATTTGTTTAATATCTCCTTTAAGACCTAACACTTGATTCTTGAATACCAAAAGGCAAAAGCAACTAAATCTCCCCCACTGCTCCCTAAATATCTTCTCATATCTTTACTTATCTTCAAAATAAATATTTTCTTGCATCAAATATTATAATGCTGGATCTCATTTTAATTGCGACCTTTTTTGACACTAAAATAATGCTCGAACTTGCGTATTTGATGTGGTGATGTATCCACAGATGCTACCAGGCCCACCCGTTTATCAGCGCAGATGATAAAAATATACTTCTTTTTTGTTTCGGATTAAAAATCATTATTTTATTTTGAAATGTTTCATTTAAAAAATTTATTTCCAAATATGAAGGTATAAATGTGTCATTTTATTACTAATAGACTACTAAATGAGTCATTTTCTTAAAAAGTTTGACTTTTAAATAAAGACTCTTGACCTGAAACGAAAGGAATATAAAAATACATAATATATTTTGTACAATACTAAGATTAAAATATTCATTGATTGCACAATAATAATACTCCACCCTTTTTAAATTATCATCTACCTTTTTTTCGCTTGTCTTAAATAATTGTCCTTTTTCAAAACTTTTCCTTTTAGGAAAACATTTTATCATTTCCTTACTTTTTCTACCTACTTTAATTATGGTCATTTGTCACACACTTAAGGGCATTAAAGGAAACCACAAACACCAATATTTATAATACAATAAATTTTTTTTTTAAACGGTGTATCAAATCAACCCAAAAAATATTTTGAAAACATAGGGAGTACATCAAATTAGGAGAATTTGGAAACTAAAACTGGAGTATATTTACTCCAATAGTTAAGAGTAGGGATAAGTGTATTATTAGTCCCTGAACTTTGGTCAAGCACATCATTAGTCCCCAAACTTTCAAAAGTTTCACCACTGACCTAAGTAGGCCTTTTTTGCTCATCGGAGGTCCCTAACCCTAACGTCGTTTGTTTATTTTCGTTAAGTGAACATGTGTCACTCACATGCACAAAATAAGTGAGTTATGTGTAACATCATCAAAATAGGGGGTAATGTGAAAATTTTAAATTAATATTAACTTATTACCCAAATTATCTTCCTTTTTAAAAAAATAAAAAAAAATAGGGAAAATCTAAACAAAGAGAATCGGTAATAAGTCAGAAAATTACTGATCCAAGAGCTCAACATATCAAATTTCGAAACAAAAAGACGTTTGACATTAATGAAATACAAGGAGGTGAAGTAAAAACAAATCTACATCAAGATCAAAGCACCTCCATCTTGCTGAATCTCCAAAATGGGCATTGCTTGAAAAGAAACGCTAGTTGAAGAAATAAGGGACGCTGGGAAAGCAACGAAGAGGCCAAAACATCATCTGGCTTCAAAAATTTCCCGAAATATCTCTTCCTCTCCTTCAATCTCTTTTTCCCTCTCCTCAGATGATCTTCATCTCTCTCCTTGGAGCTCATGCAGTGCGAGATTCACCCTGAGGGTTGTTGTCCCTGGTCAACAAAGTTCTTTGAAATCGATGAGCTAGGGTTTCATGAGGGCTGCAAGGTCAAGTCTGGTGGTTTGGGACCTAGCTTTGATAGTCAACTTTCGGCTAAACAAAGAGAATCGGTAATAAGTCAGAAAATTACTGATCCAAGAACTCAACATATCAAATTTCGAAACAAAAAGATGTTTGACATTTTTAACACGTAGCGATTTAGCCAGGTGTTCCGTGACGACGTCAGCAGATCTCGTAGTTACGGTGGTGATGGTGTCCGTATAGCTGGTGGTGTACTTAAATTTGCTGGCGATGTTCATGTTGTCCTCCTTCGTGCATCTCCTTCTGTCGTCGCATCTCCATAACCTTCCTGTGCGAGTTTGAGTGTTGTGTCAACACGAAAGTCGAACTCGCTGCGGGCTTGTACTCCGGCACCAGCCGACCAGACTTGTACTTCACGCCGCACGCGTTGTATAGCCTCTTCGGCCCCGTCCGCCACTACGGAGTCTTCTCCGATGCACAGTGCGTGCACCGACGCGGTGTCGTCTCCGACGTGTCCGACGAAGACGGTGAGTACACCTCCCTCTTAATTTTCGTGCTCACGTGTTGTTTTGTTTTCGCTACGGTCGGAGTGATGGATTCCGGTGTGTAATAGAATTTGGGTTTTATTTTTAAAAATTTCTTTTGGATTTAAAATTTTCACATTACCCCCTATTTTGATGATGTTACACATCACTCCCTTATTTTATGCATGTGAGTGACACATGTTCACTTAACGGAAATAAACAAGCGGCGTTAGGGCTCGGGACCTCCGATGAGCAAAAAAGGCCTACTTAGGTCAGTGGTGAAACTTTTGAAAGTTTAGGGACTAATGATGTGCTTGGCCAAAGTTCAGGGACTAATGGTACACTTATCCCTTAAGAGTATGTCTCTATAAGACCGTCTTACGGATCTTAATTTGTAAGACGGAGTTTTTCCCTCTCATAGCTCAGTTCACCAACACACGGTGGGTCGAGTAAGAACTAAGGAGGATCCGTCTTACAAAAATTATTTAGAAAATCATCTTACACAAGTTTTTGCTTATAGTTAATATTGTTGTAACAAATCCAATCATTAATATTTTTTTGAGTGACCTTAAACGTAACACTCAAATCCCTAAACGTAACACCATTTAATGCATAAAATAACCTAAATATCCTTTTTAACATTTAATAGATACTCGCTTGTGGTACACAATTACGGATGTGTTGTCCGAAATCGAAAAAAAATGCAAATCAACGGTTTTTTGTTCGTAATTGAAAAGAAAAAATAAACTGAATCAAAACCAATCCAATTAACATGCGATATAATGCATTAACAATGTAAATCGAATCAACAATGACACGTAATCAAAATTACGTGAAAGAAGGAGGGGGTAGTATAGTTTAAATATAAAGAGGGGTAATGAAGTAATTTTACCTTTTAAATAATACTATATTTAAGAATTTTGGTGTTACGGAAAAATATTTAATATTTTTTTACTTGGGTTAATTTCTTCGCAAAGCAAGAAAGCACTTGAAGGAACGTACAGACTGTACAGTAAAGCTTGGTTGGTCCCATACGGGATTACCACTAAAGGGGAAAAGCAAACCCTATTGTAAGTGTTGAGGGTCCATAATTTAGTGGAAAATGGAAATGTCCCCTCTTTATAAAAAGGAAGTACACATGTAAAACTTTAAGCTCTTTTAAAAAAAGTTCCATATAGGCTTATATTGCTATTTTAGCATTATAATGTATCCCACGTGATCGGGTAATTGTTAAGGCCGAATTGAATTGAATTGAATTGAGTTGAGTTGAGATGGGAATATATCTCTCTTCCATCTCTCTCAACCTTTCATGGCTTCTTCTCCATAAGTAGAGTCTCATGGAGAATTTTTTTGGGTTTTGATATATATGTATATATAGTACGTAGTTGGTGTAAGATTGAGAAAAGATGGTTCTTCCAGGTGGTGGTGATCAAACTCCAAGCATGAGTACTCACCCATACTCGCATGCAATTCAACTTAAGCTTTACCAGGCCTTCATATTCTCTATTCCAATCCTCTTCTCCATCATACTGTTTCTATTGTTCTACTTGTTCTACCTCAAGAGGAGGGCTTATAATCTCACCACTTCTCCTTCAATAACCCGACAGAATTTTCGTCATCCAACTGCCCCAATTCCATTAATTGTCACCATGGTAATTATCTCTCTCTCTCTCTCTCTCTCCTATTTTGTAACTTGCATGCATGACCGACCGGGCTCTTCTACGCGCGATGACAGCCTTGCGAAATGGATTTGAAAGGGGAGGTGAAGGAAAAGCTGCCGAAGGTAGTGTTTGATGAAGAACTGAGGGCAAGAGATTCACTGTAAGGTTTCTAACGTTTCTATGTCATCTTTGTTATACTCCCTTTGACCCTAAATTAATTATTGTCTTGTTTGATTTTTCAGTTAATTAAACACGTGTTTTTCAAATACAAATTATATATATTCCAAAATATTATATATATATATATATATATATATATATGGATCATTGGCATTACCACTGTACAAACTGCTGTACGTATTAACAAATCCATTGGTTGAGTAATAGCATTCGTGGGCAATTAGATTCTCTATTGTTCGTTCAGTACTATATCTTAACAAAATAAGTGCAAGTGGGTTAGGAATCATGGCTGACCCATAAAGAAGTAGAAAGAAATAGTGATCACTGATCAGTGAGTGCTATTGATCTTCAAAAGGTATATATGCTCTATCTTTACCAGCCACTCTTTCAGTAACTTAACAAGCAAAAATAAAGTGCTAAGCGATTGTACCCCTTTAGTTCATACTTTATGGACAAGTTGCCTTAATATTCTCTTTAATTTGCAAGTTTTTACCTTTTGCCTTAAAAGTACAAACACACATACACCCAACATTTTTGGTACTATTAGAGATGACAATTATTGTTCATATTAATTCATTTATTATTACAAATCGTCCACACATAAGTGTGTATGGACACATATCTCTTTAGTAATCGGCGACACCATTTTAACCCACTAATTTTTGTAACCGTATATGGGCTTACATGGGCACTCACCGTATGCCCAAATTCGTATATATAGCTTCTATAATGTTTGTTTTTCCAGCATATTTATATACATGTTATCAATTAGACATTCACTTACCCGCACATTTGACCTCGCAGCCCATATGGACGCTGGCATATTGCCCACTTAGCTCACCCGTTTGTCACCACTATGTAGTACTATATGTATATAGTAGCTAGCTAGTTTAATCAAGTTAGGCATGCTTTGAATTCTTTGTCTTAGGATTCACTTGGCTAGGCTATCTTGTTGTAAATTTAAAGGTGATATATATGATTCATATAATTGGTTGAAAACATGCAGATGTTGTGTTTGCTTGGGAGAATTTGAGATGAAAGAGGAGTTGATCGGAATGCCATCATGCAAGCACATGTTCCATGGTGACTGCATTAGTCACTGGCTTCAATCTAATTCCACTTGCCCACTTTGCAGAAGCTTTGTTTTACTAACAGCAGGAGTGGGAACAGGCCCACCAATACCATCATCCACTGAACCCAACTTGCAGCAACCCCAAATCTCCAACCGATCATCAACTAGAGATACAACAACAAGGATCTTCCTCATCATCTACAACTAGTTCCTCTACTACTAATGGCTGTTCAACGTTCAATGCAGAGTCGGTTGTCATACATGTCCAGCTCCAGCCCCTATGAGATATCTGAGGCCTGAGGGGCCACCATTTGTACTATATATATATATATCATAGAGAATTTCCTCAAACACTACTAAGATAAAGGGGAATCGAAGCTTTTGAATATCATGGGCAGTCGCAAAGCAACTGCCAAGGTAAAGCTTGACCCCTTCATTCTGAAACTTGTCAGCAGTGGTGGAGCCTCGGCCAACATGAGGGTGTCATAACTACTCCTTCCGTTCTTAAAAAAAAAAAGAGTTATTGTTTGACTCAAACGGAAGAAAATAGTTAGTATTTCATTGATGTACCGTAAATTCTAAATGAGAGAGTGAGCTTTGTATTACGTATTAGGATCTGTAAGACGATCTTATAATTCAATTTCATTTTGGGATTTAAATGAACTTGGGATTAAAGTTTTATATTTTACTTTATTTTGTTAAGTTTTATATTTTACTTTATAGAAAATTAACTGTTTCTTTGTAATATGTTTGAAAAGGTCACACGTGAGTTGGTTACTTAACAGATTTCTTGTTGAATTGATTAATTGGAATTATAGGGGCTTATAGGAATAAATTTCATGGAAGTCAAGGTTAATTATTAGAGAGAAAGCGAGTGGATTTAATGGTGGTGTGGCGGTGGAAGCGAGCATTGTGGAATTGAAGGGGAATGAGTTTGGGGAAAGAGGTGTAGCGAGTAAAATGACACCCACTGACACTGACACTGACGGTCGAAGCTAACGATTTGTTGTTGTATAGCTTCTCCCTCGTTCAAAGTATCATTCTCCTAGTTTATTTTCAGATAATCTATGGATGGAGTATTATTTCAAAGATATATGTAACATACGTTCCTACTTCAAAGATATATGTAAATGTAACCCACATGTTGTATTAATGAGACGTTTTACACAATTGTTGTAATATGGAAATTACAATTTTGATATACTTGGATAAACAAAAAAATTGAATTAGTTAAAATTGAGTGGAAACCGGGCCG
This sequence comes from Codonopsis lanceolata, assembly GCA_013146195.2. Taxonomy (NCBI): domain Eukaryota; kingdom Viridiplantae; phylum Streptophyta; class Magnoliopsida; order Asterales; family Campanulaceae; genus Codonopsis; species Codonopsis lanceolata. The sequence goes on along the minus strand of CM028377.1, from coordinate 151,313,807 downwards.
ATACCCTGATTGTGGAGAAAATATAACCCCAAGGGTCCATGATAATTTTTTAAATCGTTACAATACACTTTTGGAGGAAAATGTCGAAGATACTCTTAATGAAGGAATGACGCACGGAAAAAGTCAAAGTTCAAATATGTGCATCACAAGGAAAAAAATTAGGCATCGCTCAAAATTTGGACATCGTTTGTCTTTTCTTTTCGTAATGCAAAATGTACTTTAAATGTTAGAAATGTACCGTTTTTCTCTCCTCATTAATGTCTTTCACTATCTTTGTACCTTTTCTCTCCTCTACTCTTTAATACTCCCATATCCCTTCACACTCCCCAACGTCACCTCACTTTGAATCCACAAACCCATCATTTCTCATGTAACTCTCTCTCATCTCATTCAAATCACTCGCTCATCTCATTCAATTCTCCAATTCTCTCTCTCATGTCATCACTTTAAATAATACACAATAATCACTTTTTCTTTTTTGTTCATTTTAATTCAATATCAAAGTTACTCTTCATTTCTCTCCATCAAAACACCCAACAATTGATTCATTCCTCCACACAAAAAAACCCAACAAACCCACCTCCCCAACCATCGATTCCAAGAAGCACTACCCAAAACCATCAAACTCCGACCTCAAACCCAGTTGAGATTCAACGAGAAAGATGAAGAAAATACGGCATTGCATGAGGCGCGACGCAGAAAATTTGTGCATATCAAGTGGTACGATGTAGAAAATTGGGCTTCGTAAGTTCCTAAATAATGAAAAGGGCCTCGTAAGTTGTAACGACGCCCGTAATTTAGGCATCGTAAGGTGCTCTTCTTCTTCAAAACTGTAATTCTTATGGAAGATACTCTCATCGTTAATATTTGTGTCGTTGTTCATATCCTCCATCCTTGTTGTTTGGTATTCATTGATTTCTTTTGTTGATTTCAGTACATGGTTTTTGTTTATCAATCACTTAAACAATAGTAACCCACTCAATATAAGAAAATGTACAGTACTTAATGTTATATTCTGTTTGGTTTAAGAATCATGTCAGATGGGTTCTATTGAGCATTGTTATCAAGTATTTTTTCTGGATGAAGAATTAGAAGAATTATTGTGCTCGAAATGGCATATACAATATGATGATCATGCTACATGCAAGGAGTAGAAGAGGATCGGGGGAGGGGGGACATTTTAGGAAGAAAATAATGAAAAGAAACTTATGTGGTTGAATAAAAAAATAAGGTAGTGGAGCGATTACAATTTTTAAAAAGAGTGCCGACAAAGTTATAATGTTGACATCATTGGATCATGATCTAAATTTGATTCGATATGTTAATTTTTTTTTACTTGGATCAAAATTTCTTCTACTTAATCTTTGAATCTGACTTGATGCACTTGGTAAGTTAATAGATCATATAAGATAGATGATCATCCGATATAATCAACTTGATTGCCATGTCTACTATCACCCATGTCAATTTTGGCCGTTATAATTTTTCCCACTTGTATTTCTTGTAATTTTAGATTTATGAGATCTTTACGTCCATGCATATGACACAGTATCAATATTAGTATGAGACAGATTAATGTCTACTCGAGATTTAGTAGGGGTGACTGTTCAAAATGTTAATTTTAGGAGATAACTTTATAATGAAGAGAGAAAAAGAGGGGGTGATTTGCATAATATTAATTGTAGGGTGACTACTAAAGTACTAATGTACTGCACTAGTTCTACTACTTATGTTTTTACCCATTTTATATGAGTGACACTAACCATTACACTCACTTAAAGGAATAATGTATCGTATTATACTTGTTCCCCATGGTACTCGGTAGATCCAAAAAAAAAATACAGTTCACAAATTTTAACTATTACATATTTTTTTTTAGAAATCACAATTATCCTTTATATGTAAGGGTGACAATTGGGTGTTAATGGATAATTTTGAGTTAGGCCATTATCCATTGACCTAATGGATAATGACCTTACCCAAAACTATACATTAACACCTAATTACCACTCTTATCTATGCATTTTTACACACTTAAAATATTTAATTACATCATCACTGGTAATACTCCAAACAATTTTTCTTTTCAGTATAACACAAGAGAGTCATTTAAAAAAAAATCAACAGTGTTCGTTTTCATAAGGTGAAAAAATATATTTAAGTGGGGTCCCTTGCCCCCTCATCCTTAGCCTTCCGTCTGCCCCAGTCACTCCAATTATCACACACACACACACACACACACATATATATATATATATATATATATATATATATATTACAATTTCTCCTAAAAACACACTCTTATCCTTCTCTGGATTCTCTTTGCCATGAAGGAATAAAAAAAATACAATTTGTTTGAGAGCTGCCAGCCCTAGGTAGTTTACATGGAGAAGGTTGGCTTACACCGACAGCCTTGTCCATCCTTTGAGAAAAAAAATTGAAATTATTTTTAGAGTCGTCAACCCAGACCTAAGCGACTTTGCAAGGAGAAGATCGAATTCCTCCGGTGGCTCTACCATTTTCTTAAAAAAAATGGCAATTGTTTTTGGAGAGCCGCCTACCTTAGGTGGCTTTGTGTGAAGAAGATCGGATTCCTCCGACAGCCCTACCCAATTTATTTATAGCAAAAACTTATGTAATACAATCTTACAGATATTTTTTATAAGACGGATCCTTTTTATCAGATTCATCGTATATTTGTGGGTTAAGCTATGAGAGAGTGGGGTTCTGTCTTACGAAGAGTGGAGTTCCGTCTTACGAATTAAGACAGTCTTACAGAAGACCTACTCTTTATTTATTAAAAAAAATCACAGCAGAAGATTAAACATCTATTTTCAAATCAACATGGTTAAAATCATTGTTATAAACCTCATCATTATGATTAGCATCCTTTACATATTATTACACAAATTGCTGATTTTTGTTTTAAAATAAGGGCAAAGACAGAATAGTAATGAACCATTTTGGTGGATGCAACGTTTAGTATTTTGAAGGTGCAATATTTAGGGTGTGCATCTAACGTTGTATATCCCTTTATTATTATCATAACATCATTTTGAGTCTATTCTTGGATTGAACTTGGGCTTGTAAATGCTTTTTTTGTTCCAGGCCAAGAGTCCTTTAAACTATTTTGAAACGTTTCACTTAAATAATTCACTTTAAAAAACTATATCTACAATCTCTATAACATTTTAACTTTACTATCCACGTTTCATATTAGCATATTGATTATACTAAATTATTATTGTAATTATGATCAACTCTAATGTTGATTATCCGTGGCGGACGCCAACATGTTTTCAACTTGGGTACAAATTTCCTCTCATAGTTTTCGTTTAAAAAATCTCTTTATAATCACTAAAACCAAATTTCTTCAAATTCAACCATAATTTGGACGCAAATAAAAAAAATCTGATAAATCAACTACTTCAAACCTAAATTAAAATGCCATAATTTCAAATTAAATAAATAGAGATTTCCTGCCAAGATGTGGAACACCCGAACACAAAAGTACAAAACCACATACCAACAGTGACATACATGATACAAATTTAGGAAATAAAAAAATATTATCATCTATCACAAATTCACAATTCACAACAATTACATAAATTAAATACTTAATTCAAATTCTCAAAATTACAAAATTCAGATTTAGGGATACGGGTTATTTCAAAGTATGGTTATTTTATTTCACAATCAGAAATTCAGAAAACGATAGAGACTGACAGAGGAAGTCAGGAAGATATACCTACTTCACAATCATAAATTCAGGCGTGGTGTTGGTGTGTTGCATGTCCTATTGGAGAATTCATATGCAGCTGGAGTGGTGGAGCCGTGGTCCGTGAACACTGGACAACGGTGGTGTCGCCGTGGCGAACCTGGTAAATGGCGCCTAGCAGAGGCGATGGAGGCTGGAGCCTTGCCTGGGACTGGGAATATGAGTTTGGGCATGTTTGATTTGACTTATCTGGAATGGCTTATAACTTATGACTTATCATAAGTTGTTTTTGAAGCGTTTGATTTCACTTATGGTAAGATAAGTCATAAGTCATGTACAAGCCACTTAAAACACATGTAAGGCCATAAGTTGTAAACACTAAGCCTAGTGCTTAATTCTACTTTTCAAAAACATACGAGTCCTCTTTTTTATTGAAATTTTATATATTCCAATATTACCCTTCTTAATAATAGTAATAAAAAAAGTAATAATAATAATAATTATTATTATTAATTATAATTAATAATAATTATAATTAATAATAATAATAAAAGGAATTATAATAAAATGAATTATAATAATATTAATAAATAATAATATGACTAATGATAATAGTTATAATAATAATAAAAATAATAAATATATTATTAATAATGATAAATATTATTATTATTATTAATGCTAAAAATATTAATAATAATAATTAATATTAATAATAATATAGTAAAAAGAATCGTAATAATAATAAAATTAATATTAATATCAATATAATAATAATAATATATAATATTAATAATAATAAAATCAAATGATAATAATAAGTAAAAATATTAATATAAATAAAATTAATATTATTATTAATATAATAAAATCAATACTAAAATTAATAAGTAATAATAATAATAATAACACAAATATTAATGTTAATACAATAATAATAATAATAATAATAATAATAAAGGCAATAATAATGATGATGATAATTGTAATAATTAATAATAGTGATGAATTTGTATTAATATTAATAAAATAATAATAAATGATAATAATAATAAATAAAATAAATAATAATGATAATAATACGATTAAAAGTAATATTAATATTAATAATAATAGTAATAATATTAATATTGATGCTAATGTTAATAATAATAATAATAATAATAATAATAATAATAATAATAATAATAATAATAATAATAATAATAATAATAATAATAATAATAATAATAATCATACTAAAGATGTAAATCACATTTTGTGATGATGCTATTTTACTCTTTATATTTGATTTCAGCATTATTTCAACTTATTAATCAAACACACACTCACTAACTTATGAAAGTTAAACCAGTTATTAGTCATAAGTCATAAGCAATAAGTTATTAGTCATAAGTAATAAGTCATCAGCACATATCAATAAGCTAAATCAAACAGGCTCTTTGTATCTTTGTGAGAAAGAGAGAGAGTCAAAGAAGGCGTGTGCGGTGAGAATGATGAGAGAACAAGAGATAGTGATAATGAGTTAAAAAAAACAAAATTATCTTCTTTTTTTTTTACTAAAGTGGGGGCAACCGGTGAGATTTGAGATATTAATAATAATAATAATAATAAAATAAATTGTTTTTCAAAAAACCAAATGGGGGCAACTGCCCCAAACCCTTTAATGCCTCTGTTGATTATATATGTTTTAATTATTAAAATTTTCAAATATAGACCCTTTAAGTGAAACGAAGGTAAAGAGTAGTAGATTTACTTTTTGTTTTATTTTTATTTGTTCATGTAATTAAGATTGAAGACAAAGTTATGAACATGTTGCGTGATCATTAAATAATACTCCATCCGTCCCAAAATATATGACTGTTTGGGGTTTTTCACATAGGCCAAAAAAACATATTGTAAAAAATAAACTGTCTATATCCAAACATTAATGAGGTGTCTTGATATTCTTCTTCAAATAACCAAAACGAGTGACGAGTCAATAAATTTGGGTAGAATTGGAAAAAAAATTCCTTGAAAATTACAAAGTGTCATCTATTTTGAAACAAAAAAACTCTCCCAAAACGTCATATATTTTGGGACAGAGGGAGTACTCCCTTCCTTATAAAAGCATCCCCAATGCAAATCTTTTTATTTTTTTCTTTTTAGCTATGTCTCACGGACATTTACATACTTTTCTCTTCTTATTCTATTTAATAATATATTTTCTCATTCATAATCTTCTTACATCTTGTTAACTGGGTCCCACTGCCACATTATTAACTTTACAATTCAATCTTATTTTTATACTCCTTCCATCCCTAAATTATCATCATCCTTTCTTTTTTCTTCTGTTCCAAAATAATTGTCCAGTTTGAAACTTACCTTTTTAAAACATCATTTTTACAATTTTACCCTTACTTTTTCACCATATTTTAATTGTGTGTCACATACACATGAGCTTTAAAGGAAGCTACATATTAAACCAATATAAATAATCAAGTCAATTGTTTTTTCTTAATCCGTATGCCAGGTCAACTAGGACGATAATTTAGGAAACGGAGAGAGTACTTCTCAAACAAATAAATTTATTTAACTTTATTTAATATATTTCTTATTTAAATATTTTGTATAAATAAATAAATTTATAAGTAAAGAGATTAATTAATTTATAAATAATAAATTACTCATAAATTAAATAATTTATAATTTAATTAATAAATTATCTATAAAACACATATTATACATAACTCGTAAAATAACATAAATAGAAAATTGCATAAAACATTAAAATTGAAAAAAATACATAATGATAAAGTTACTGATGCGTCCAAAATCTCCTTGGATGCACTGGGTCGATCCAAACAAGATACATGGCTTTCAACGTATCTTAAATTCTCAAAGCCTAAATCTGCAATGAAGACAACAAACCGTGAACTAGGCAGGGGCACTCTGCAAAGCCTCCCGCAAGAATCAAAGACAATAAGACTAAACAAGAGTATATTTTGACAAAGTTTCGGCTAGAGAGTAAAAATTGCATACCTTTCCCCTTCATTGTCAAGGGTTTTTATAATTACCGGAGAGCATAACTGACCATAACTGTTGTTAACTGCCCTTAACTGTCCACTAACAATTGTGGCATAAATGGCGGGCACATTAACTTCCCCATTAATTCCTCCATTAATTATAACGGTTTGAATGGAGAGTTTCCCGGACATAACCGTTAGCTGGAACTCTTGCTCGGACACAACCGTCCTCAACTGATAATTGATCTTGCCCGGACATAACTATCCTCAACTGATGGCAGCTCATATTGACAAGCATAGCAAGTCATGCTCGCATCTCAGTTCTGCTCGCTGGTCAAGCCCCCAGCTCGCTGGCATCTTATTTAATAAGGGTCCACACTTTGCTCGTTTACTCAGATAAAGCCCAAATGCCCCGCATGTGACTTATGACTTGGGCCTATTGGGCCGGTAGTTCAGTAGCCCCCTACTCCATGTCCACCAAGTATTAATGCTCGGGACGTGGAGGAACTCAAAATTCAAAAAAGTGTCTCTCAAATTGAATGAATCTTTGGAGGCACGATTCAAATAATCTTGGAACCAAGCTCCCGAATGGTCGGTTACCCAAAAGGTGTTTTAGGGAGACATACCCATAAAGTGAAGCCGTCCGCCGCCAATTCCTGAAGAGACGGGCGCATTTTTCCATAGAGCATTTAAGAACTGCCTTGAAAACTGAGTATCGTTTACCGAGCCCTAATGATGAGTGATTTTCAACCGGCGGCTTCTTTTGGTTTAAAAGGCTGAAATCCCTTCCATTTCAAACTTTACCACTCACAAATACTCGCAGAGCTCAAAGAGAAAGACGATCCTCTTATTTGCAACCACAGCAAATTCCAGCATCCAAGTCCAGTCTTACCAACTTCAGGAGATTCAAAACCCGTAATTCCATCAAAAAACAGGTATTCCTCCTTTTCCATTTCTGCTTTTCGTCGATTTTAAATCCATTTCACCCCTAATTAGGGTTTCTGAATCATTCAACCCTTTAAACAATTGAATTATTGGCTTCAACTTCTTCTATTGTCGTCTCCCCGGCACACCACTTCTGTACTCGCATAAGCATTTCCGCCTGCGTTTTTGGCTCACGCATGCTCAACTCTGATCGTAAGCCACCTTCGCCCTCAAGCAAACCCATCTCAAAACATAGGGTTACCTCCTGCTCGGTCAACCCTGGAACTTGCTCCAACACCTTGGTAAATCGCCAGGTAGCTCGGCGTGGCTCACGCGCCCCTGTTTAACCTTTGACAAGTCGGCCCTTGTCTTAGCCAGTGTGCCTGCCGTTCCAAAATCTGCCAAGAACTTTTCTCGCAAGTCAGCCCAATTATTAATTGACCTTCGTGGCAGAGCTCCCATCCAGGCTAAAGCTTTTCCTTGTAACGCACCAACAAAAGCTCTAATTTTCAGAGCCTCATCCGAAGTCACCAAGCCAATCTGCGATTCAAACGACATCAACCAATCTCTGGCCTTCGTCTTGCCCGTGTACTCCTTAATATTCGGAATATAAGTCCCTGTGCTGGTGGAGCGTTCTCAATCCATGGTGCTAGCGGGCTGGCCGACGTTCCCAAGAAATTTTCATCCAGAGCCTTGCCTTGCTCCCAGGCTTCCATACGGCGTTTCAATTCCTCGAAATCCTGCATATTTATGGTTGTAGGCAAACCACCCCCAGGCTGAGGCTGCACCACAGGCATAGGAGGGGCCTGTGGGGGATCCATAGCCCCAACGGCTTGAGTAACCCCCACGGCCTGCGCCACCTGGGCCTGAGGTGCCCCAGCGAGCTGAATAGCGGGTGCAGCTGGTTGATGCAAGTCTCTTTTTCCCTGAGAATAATGAGAATGATGAGATCGCTTAGGAGAGGGAGTTCTGCGTCGATGAACATAAGACCCCCTAGGTGATCGCGAACGACGACTATGAGCACGTGACCGCCGCGACGAGAGTGAACGAAACCTGCGAGCATGCGACCTTGGTGGGGAAGGTGAGCGTCGACGACGGCGAGATTGAGCCGAATCATCCCCACCCCGTGGGCCTAGCCTCGAGTGGACACTGGGCATAACTCTGTGACTAGCTTTACAGCCCTCTGGCTGCCCGCGTCCCTTAGATCCTTGTGCCCGTGGCTGAGAATGAACGATCAAGGGATTCATCTGATTACCGCCAGTGCGAGAAACATCTGCCGCCTGGCTCGGAGCTGACAAGGCTGGTAAGGGGTCCAGCTCGATGGGCAATGGTGGCTTACCCATTGCAATCAACTGTAAGTTGAGCTGGTGCATCTGTCCCAAGTATATGGCTCTTTGACGCATAGCCTCCTCTCGAAATTCATGTGCCAATCCCACTGCTGCCTCAGCACTACGGGCCAATGAATCGACTCCACGCCTTTGATTGAGTTGGTGGCGAGCATCATGAGGCGGAGGAACATTATTCCCAACTAACTGATTAAGGCTAGGAGTCGGGTGCACCTCCTCCCGACGACTGCCACTGCCACCATTAATTCCATTTTCCGCCATTGTTAAAGCTTCCAGAAAGACAATTATCAAATCACACAGACGTACTACCGTAAAAACTCTCGTTTCCCGGCATCGGAACCAACTGATGCGTCCAAAATCTCCTTGGATGCACTGGGTCGATCCAAACAAGATACCTGGCTTTCAACGTATCTTAAATTCTCAAAGCCTAAATCTGCAATGAAGACAACAAACTGTGAACTAGGCAGGGGCACTCCCTGCAAAAGCCCTCCGACGCAAGAATCAGCACAATAAGACTAAACAAGAGTATATTTTGACAGAGTTTCGGCTATAGAGTAAAAATTGCATACCTTTCCCCTTCATTGTCAGGGGTTTTTATAATTACCGGAGAGCATAACTGACCATAACTGCTGTTAACTGCCCTTAACTGTCCACTAACGATTGTGGCATAAATGGCGGGCACATTAACTTCCCCATTAATTCCTCCATTAATTATAACGGTTTGAATGGAGAGTTTCCTGACATAACCGGCGGAACTCTTGCTCTGACACAACCGCCCTCAATCGATAATTGATCTTGCCCGGACATAACTGTCCTCAACTGATGGCAGCTCATATTGACGAGCATAGCAAGTCATGCTCGCATCTCAGTTCTGCTCGCTTCATTGGGTCAAGCTAGCATCTTATTTAATAAGGGTCCACACTTTGCTCGTTTACTCAGATAAAGCCCAAATGCCCCGCATGTGACTTATGACTTGGGCCTATTGGGCCGGGTAGTTCAGTTACATATAACTTAAATACTTAAAAATTACGTAAACAAAATTTCAATAATTATAATTACAAAAAAAAAAAATTATATCCCCCCCAACGGTACACTACCATGGCTGCCTTCTCAAACAAACAAATTTTCAAATTCCCCCCCCCCCAACGATAGAAAACAATTGAATTTAAAAATTAAAAAAAATGAATTAAACTAAAAAATCAGACAGCTGGGACCCACAAGATCGCCTTCCCACGCCTTTCCCATCGCGTGTGGTGCATGCGCCCCCTTTGGGAAAGCGGTGCACCACACCGCCCCCTCTCCGGCCAATTCTTCTTTTCCCATTTTTTTCTTCTTAAATAGTAAGTAAAAACACTCTCTCTTCTAGCTGGCTCTTTTAGGAAGAACTAGCTTTACACCCATGCGTTAAAGGCACGCTATATATATTTTTCAATCAAATTATACATAAGTAACATGAAGTGAAAAAACAAAATTAAAATAATAAATTAAAGAGAATTGTTGAAATATATATATATATATATATATATATATATATATATATATATATATATATATATATATAATTGTAAAACTAATATCATAATTAAAAACTTTAACGATAATAAATAAAATAAACAAATAATTGTAACGTAAATATTGTGAGTTCGATGTACATAACTGAAATTATTATAACACATCGATTAAGAAAAGGTAAAATTATTAATAGAGAATACAATAAATAAATAAAATATTTTATAAATTTTAAAATATTTTTTTAATACAACATTTGTCATTAAATATGTGCGATTACTACTACGATCACTATGATTAAATATGTACAACTACTACTATTATCTATCACATAAAAAAATGCATGTAACATGTATTAATCAATATTAATATAATTTTTTTATCTTTTAGTTCGCGTGTTATGAAAATTAAACACATAATTAAAATGTAAGGATAAAAATATAAGTGAATTTAATTATTGCTTATTACATGAATGAATATATATATATATATATATATATATATATATATATATATATATATATATATATATATATATATATATATATATATATATATATATATATATATATATATATATATATATATATTAGAATACATCTTTTAACGAATATATATTTGTTAGATAATAAAAATTGCACAACAAATTCAAATGACGACAAACCAAATAAAAACTACTCAAATTACATACTTCTTATGGTCATCCCTCCCCCGAAATCACCAAAATATCCCCGACTCAAAAACTCTTTCATTTATAGTGTCACCCAAATGAGGTGACACTGATAATATATGTACTTAATTATTACAACTATATATAAAAATATTTAAGCTCAATTTAATAAACTATGAAATAGACATTTAAATTATAATTGTTCTTAATTTATTATACTTTTCACAGAGTATGATACTCGGCTACTTGCCCATATACATAATCACACCCCTCTAGAGTCATTGTACATGTTCCCAGAGCAATTAGACTACGATTTACTTGTCCATATTCATCATCGCTTTTCTACAATGTCAATGAGCGAAAATGGAATCCGGTTATAATGATGTTGTCACCTCTCACCAGGATTATGTTGATATTTAAAAGTCCATTCATCCAACATGTCATAACTGATGCTACTACTTTTTTTAAAGGTTGAAGGGGACATAGACCTTACTCCAACCCTTAGTTTTTAATATTTTAATGTGTTGAAAGGCTACAATTATCGATATATGATGCCTTTGGTGTGGCTAGAACAAATGGTGCCTCTGGTGAGACTTTAAACACCCGACCTCTCGGTTGAGAATAGTGATGTACCAGGGTGCTTCTGGTGGGGCTTGAACACTCGACCTCTCCGTTAAGATAAGCGAGCAACTAAATGGGGCCTTTGGGTAAGGCTTGAACAATAACGTTGCCTATGAAGAGGCTTAAACACCCGACCTTTCTATTGAAAGTTGTAAAGTCCAGGGTGTCTCTAGTGAGACTTGAACACCCGATCTCTCTGTTAGGAAAAGTGAGCAGTACCAGTTGAGCTAGAGCTCGTTGGTTGATGCTACTAATTTTGCCGGTGAAATTACTTGGCTATACGCAACAAAAGTGGTCGCATAGCATTTATGGCTGAGTAAGTAATGTTTGTTGAGTATAAAATTAGACATGTCAGACTTTAAGGTTTCATAATTGTTCATCAAATTATATTTCAATATGTACTTGTTCTTTAGCTTCTATGGATAGAATTTGTCTTAACAAAACTCACAAGTAAATTAATATCAATATAGGAAGATCTTATAGTATAATAAGTTTTAAAATTGTTATTCTTGTTTTCCCTTGCATATTGGTAAAAAGAGAAAAGACATTGTCTCTTAGATTGATGGTATTTAATTTCTTAATAGCTTTTTATATTTTTTTATTTACTTTTCAATACTTGTATATGTGTTCATATATAAATATAATCCTTATTTTGTAATTAGTTACGGTGGTTATCTAGCAATCTTGAGATAAACAAATTACATTTTTCATTATATATATCTTCCTATTTTTGGTAAGTGCATTTTGAATGGATCTTGCTATATATGGATGTGCTAATTACATTTGTCATTATATATAGGAAATGTAACAAAACAAAGTGTTTCAATTTCCAATGTCATGTTAATTAAATGTTTAGTATAAAAATTATGAAAAATGTAATAAAACAAGTTGTTTCAACTTCCAATGTATATTTGTGTTTACATTTATGGAAAACATTTAGGCGGAAAAATCACGGTTGTTATTATATATATATATAGATTCTCCCATTGCAAAATGTTATCTTCCTAATAAGAAAAGGGCATAAGAAGAGTTTATCCAACAGCAACGGGGATGCTATAAGCAAATAGTCTAATATTTATTTTTGTTATGATCATCTAAATAATCCACTTTAAAAAATTATGTTTATAATTTTCATAATCATTTTGTCTTTACTCCTTATTTGTGTTGTAAGTATATTGATTATATTTAAATATTTTTGTAATTATGACTAACTCTAATAATATTGATTTATCCCCTAATTATCATATTTTTTACAAGTGATATTTGTTATGATGATATTCTAAACTTTGTTTATGGTATCACTCTGTTTACATTATAATTTGCGTTAAAATTGGGGAATGGTTTGTTTTGAATAAAATAGATATGGAGGATATTTAAAGAAAATAATAAGCAACACGCTAAATAACAAACAATAATGAATAAAACAAATACAATGTCATACATAATTTAAAGCAACATAACCGAATGTATATTGTCATACATGTATGAAATTGATATAAATACATGTCGACACTACTCCAAATGTATATTGTCGAACTACCAACCGCGAGGTTCTGGTGTGCTCAGCGCCCGCGCCATGGTTAGGGGGTGCGATGCGTGATCGTGACAGGACACCACTGCTCTCGTTCCACCCTCCCTCGTTTAGGGGAAGACGAAATCAAAAGTGCGAGAGGAGTGCTGTCTATGTTAGCACTTTGGAATGTGCCTCGGTTGCCTTGAGTGGATTTTGTATCCAAAATGGGAACTAATGGTTTCCCATGTCAAGTTATCCCTTGTTCAGGCATAACAGGATATGGGAATGCATTACCTTTCCATTCTCATTCTCCCTTTTCTTCGTGGAAAACCGAAGTGCAAGAAAGGATATTGCGACGCCCCACTTATGGATTTATTGAAAATAGCCTTATGGCCCACAGATCACTATGGGAGCTATGGGTTTCGCATCAAGTTATCCTTTGTTTAGGGATACCAGATATGGGAATGCATCACCCCTCCATTCCCGTATCTCCCATTTTTAGGGGAAAACAGGAAAGTGCAAAGAGGGAATGTTTCGAGGCCTCACTGGATCTGAAAGTTTTAGAGTCGCCACCTTTATTTTAAGGCAAAAATAAAGGAAAACCAGAAAAAGGAAACCAGAGATTTTTAGAAAGCGGGTTCGGGGGCTAAGTTACGAGTTAGGAAGGTGTTAGGCACCCAACTCGCCCTTTCGGTCTCAAAGCGTTTTTGGCTGAAGTATGCTCATTGTTATATTAATCTAGCAAATAAATAAGGTCTTATTTTGACAAGGGAAAATTAAACAGATACATTCGTGGCTATATTATTTATGGACTCGCAACCGTCTCCTTCCAATAATTACAAACATATTTAAGAATATTTGGCCATTATAACGGCTCTTTTACATAATATTTCCTAATCTAATCCGGGCAGCACAACGGCTTATATTGGCTACATTGCGCCGATTTTTTAAATACAACTTTAAATAATAAATGAACTGAAAAGTAAATAAATAAATAAAACGCCCTTAAAGTCAGCATTTTAAGCGGCGGTGTGCCGCTTCCCCGTCCTTCCTCGGGAGAAGGAGTCTTTTGTTGTTGTTGTTGTTGTTGTTGTTGTTGTTGTTGTTGTTGTTGTTGTTGTTGTTGTTGTTGTTGTTGTTGTTGTTGTGTTGTGTGTTGTGTTGTGTTGTTGTGTGAATTTGGGCAGCGTGACTGCTTTATTTGGGTAGGTTTTGGCCTTTTTGGTTGGGCGGAACCTAGACTTAGTTTTTGACTTTTTTAGCTCGTTACTCGGGCAAAATAACGGCTTATTTTGGGATTTTTGAATTGGGGTTTTGAGGTGGATACCTAACAACTAGGCTAGGGATCACTTATAACCTATGGGTTTTTGATTTGGCAGATGGATGGGGTTTGAGACAATAGGGCTTCCACTCACCTATCTCGCACCTCTCGTACTAATCGTGATCGAAGGAATCACGAAGCGCTTCAGCTGCGATTTTTTTATCGCAATCGAACACCAATGCGAGGCCGGGGTCTCTATTTATAGTAGAGACCGAGACGCGGTGGAATTCTTGATTTCTTTAGATCGCATCGGCTTATGCGTTAATGCTGGCCAAGAGTTGTACTTATTTGATCGTGAGAGAGCGCACATGAATTGTTTGGTGCGGCCAAGGTATACCTTGGTGCGGCACCAAGGGCTTCATTGGCGGCACCAAGCTGCTTTTGAGGTTTGAAAATTTGTCACTTTAGCCCCTGCAGTTCACTGTTTTGTGCATTCTGCTTTTCCTTTCGCATTTTTGACTTCTGCAACTTGACATTTGTTAAGTTTTAACAGTTCTTGATATTTTATGTCAGTTACATACCAGGGGTACGAAATTGGGGTGTCTACAGAGCCCCTCAACGATGGAGTCTACGGGTAACCTTACTCGCCATCGAGTAGACGAACATCGTTGATAAACAAGAGACTCTCCAATTTCGTTCAATTAAGAACGGGAGAATGCAATTGGTAGCAGTTATAATGCACAGTGAACATGCTATCCAAACTCTATAACCTAGACATTTTTAGTCGGTTATAAAAAGTTATCGCAGTTTTAAGCAGATATGAATTTAATGTGCTCTGATGGTCGAACCTACTCATGTAGGCTGCCTACGTATTCCCTATTAAAGGAAATCAGACCAAGCGTAATTCAGGCCAAAACCTTAAACTATAACGGAAAAAGATTTTTGTGTTTTCGAAAAAGCCGTATTCTTCGGTCGAAACCGTTGTCAAATACGGTATGAAGATTTGAATGTTTTTCTGTTACCACCTTTCAACCGGTAAATACCTTGTAGTTGAAACGTGTTAAGAAGAATTTTCTAATTATGTCTGGGCCTTGATCGCTGTCTTGTTTCCAGACATAACCCGAAAACTTTCAAATATCCAGAAAATTGTGCTTGACTAAAGATCCATCGTCGAGCACTGCGAATTGCTGTTGCCACAATTTCAACCGGTCAATACCTTGTAGTTGAAATGTGTTAAGAAGAATTTTCTAAGTATGTCTGGGCCTTGATCGCTGTCTTGTTTCCAGACATATCGAAATTTCAGATATCCGTAGAAATATTAGCTGACTAAAGATCTATCGCCGAGCACGGCGGGTTGATCATTCTTCAAGTATTTTCGAAAATTAGCAAGTGAAAATATTC
>CM028377.1:151182316-151297736 GCA_013146195.2 Codonopsis lanceolata | reverse complement strand
CCTAATGCTATGAATATGTACCCTCAGGCCAAGGAATGATCCATATTCAATACATATAATCTGGTTGGAGGAATCATCCTAACTTTTCTTGGGGAGGAAATAAGCCTTTGCAACCTCAACAATTCCAACCTCAACCACAACCTCCAAAAATCCAAATCGGTTGAGAATTGAAGAAGTTCCCAAGCAAGTAGCTAGTAAAGGTCAAGCGACTTTGATGAAGTACATGCTTGAAGAAATGAAAATCGAAGAAACACATCGAAAATTCAGAAGCAAATAAAAGAAGAGAAGGAAAGTTCCTAGTCAAAGCGAGCAAGCTAAGTCAATCACCGTCTGCGAAGTGGTAAGGTGATAGGTGAAGAGGTAAGTGATTCGATCCTCCTTCTAATATGCATGCTACGGTGAAAATTACGAAAAAGTAATAGAAAAATTGAGAAAAGATAGTGTAGTGATAAAGTGATTGATGATTTAAGTAATCAAGAGGTAGAAAAAAGAAAAAAGTAGAAGTAGAGTTAGAAGTTCCAAATAAGGAACAAGAAAGAAAAAAGAAATTCAAAATAAAGACAATTGGAGTTGAAGTAGATAAAGAATTAGATCAAGAAGAAGGAACCTATGTGGCTCCACCACCTTATGTTCCTCCAATTCCGTTTCAAGAAGACTTATGAAAAACCGAATGGACAAACAATTCACGAAATTTATAATATGTTATCCAAAGTAAATGTTAATTTACCTTGCTTAATGTTATTAAAAATATTCCGGCTTATGCAAAGTTTTTCAAAGATCTTCACTCTAAGAAACACAAGTTTGAAAACAATGAAAAAATTGTTGTTTACAGCGTCGATTGTTTACAACCAGAATTACCACCTAAGTTGAAAGACCCGAGCTTTAATATCCAAGTTTCCTTGGGAGACTCTAAAAGATGAAAGCAATGCTAGATTTAGGAGCAAGTATTAACTTGATGCCTTTCTCGGTCTATAAACAATTAGGTTTAGGAGAACTAAAACCCACTAATATGCAATTACAATTAGGTCGCTCGAGTTAAATATCCCTTGGGTATAGTGGAAGATATCCTAGTTCGGGTTGATAAATTAATCATACCGATAGACTTTGTGGTTCTAGAGATGGAAAGGAAAATATGCACTAATAATGAAGTCCCAATATTGTTAAGCAGACCATTTATAGCTTAGCTGCTAATACAATGATTAATGTGAAAAATGGTAAACTCACAATGTCGATCCTAGGTGAAACAGTTGAAATTTACGTGTTGATGCTATGAATAGACCTAGTGACATGAGTGCTTGTTTTCAATAGATGAGATTGAAATTATCAAGCGAAACTTTTGAAGAAGAGCAAGATTATGAGAGAGATAGATTTATTGTTTATGATGATAGCCTATTCCTCCCATAAAAATTGACATTGAGGAAATTGAAAGAGAAATAGAGGAAGAAGAAAGATTAGAGAAAAAAGCTAGAAGTTAAAAAGAAAGATGAAAGAAATAAAAGAGAATCGAAAAATAATCGATGAGTCAGAAAAAAGTAGTAGAAGAAAGTTATGAAATCAAAGAAGATGAAGTAGAGATTCTAAAATCTCTCTTTGAAGAAATTGAGATAAAAGATATTGAGATAGAAGATATTAAGGAAGAAAAGCAAGAAGAGAATAATGAGGCTAAAATAAAAGAAACAATTAAAGTAGAAAATTAGAATTTATGCCTTCCATTAATTCTCCCAAAGTCGAAAATTAAAGCCATTACCATCCCACTTAAAATATGCATTTTTAGGGAAGGTAACACTTTACTGTTATTATAGCGGCGTGAGCTTATTAACGAGAAAAACAAGAAGAAAGTTTGTTAAAGTTTTATGGACACAGAGAAGCTTTAGGATGGTCCTTAGCGACTTAAAAGGAATTAGTCCCTCTATGTGTATGCATAAAATCATTTAGAGGAAGGTAGTAAACCTTCTAGAGAAAGACAAAAGACTTAACCCACACATGGAAGAAGGCGTTAGGAAAGAAGTTCTTAAGCTTTAGATGCGGGTATAATTTACCCTATATCGATAGTAAATGGGTTAGTCTGTCCAAGTAGTTCCTAAAAAGTCGAATTATTGTTGTTAAAAATGATAAAGATGAATTAGTCCCTACAAGGACTATACTGGTTATAGAATGTGTATCGATTTGCGTAAATTAAATGCGGCAACTAGGAAAGACCACTTTCCTTTGCCATTTATTGACCAAATTCTTGAAAGATTAGCGAGGTCATGAATATTATTGTTTTCTTGATGGTTTTTCGGGTATAATCGGATCCACTGTTGCTGAAGACCAAGAGAAAACAACTTTACATGTCCCTTTGGTACTTTTGCTTTTAGGAGAATGCCTTTTGGGTTGTGTAATGCACCGGCTACTTTTCAAAGATGCATGATTTCTATATTTTCGAGACTTAGTTGAAAGATGCGTAGAAGTTTTCATGGATGATTTTTCGGTTTCGGAAATTCTTTTGATCATTTTAGAAAACCTTACATACGTCACGAAAAGATCTTGCGAAACTAATTTAACTTTAAGTTGGGAGAAAAGTCACTTCATGGTAAAACATGGAATTGTCTTAGGGCATGTTGTTTCAAATAAAGGAATTGAAGTTGACAAAGCTAAAATTGAAGTTATTTCGCAACTACCCCTCCCACTTCGGTTAAAGGAGTTCGAAGTTTTTTGGGTCATCTGGTTTTTATCGAAGATTTATAAAAGATTTTCCAAAATCAGTAAACCTCTATGTAATTTGTTAGCAAAAGATCGTGAGTTTATTTTTGATAAAGAATGTTTAGAAGCTTTTAATTTATTAAAAGAAAAGTTGACTCTTGCCCCAATTTTATCCGGCCACGATTGGTCACTTCCTTCGTTCAAAATCATGTGTGATGCATCGATTTTGCAATTGGAGCCGTGTTAGGACAAAGGGTAGATAGAAAGCCTCATGTGATCCATTATGCTAGTAGAACTCTAAATGATGCTCAATTGAATTATACCACTACGAAAAGGAATTTTTAGCGAGCGTAGTATATGCTTTAGAAAAATTTAGATCATATTTGCTAGGATCAAAGGTGATAATCTTTTCGATCATGCATTAAAATATCTCTTAAGCAAGAAGGATGCTAAACCAAGATTAATTAGATGGATGTTATTGTTACAAGAATTTGACATAACTATCAAGGATAAAAAGGAACCGAGAATGTTGTGGCCGACCACTTGTCTAGAGTTAGAATTTTCACCCTTACTTGAGCGTCAATTTCTTGATGATCTGTCCCCATAAATGATAATTTTCTGATGAACAACTCCTAGCCATTAAAGATTCGACCCTTGGTATCTTGATTTTGTCAACTACTATGTGTCGATATAATTAATCAGGATTTTGATCATTTACGAAAAGAAGAAATTTTTTAGCGGAAACGAAAAATTATTTTTGGGAAGCTCCTCATTTATACAAGATTTGCTCGATTCTTTAATAAGAAGATGTATTCGAGAAAAAAGACCAACAAGGTATCATGGAATTTTGCCATGGATATTCGTGTGGTGGTCATTTTAGTGGTAATAAAACCGCTCGAAAAATTTTGCAATCAGTGCGTATTGGCCTCTTGTTTTTAGAGATTGTGAAGCTGTTTTTGAGAATATGCGACAAATGTCAAAGAACAGGTGGTATAGGAAGAGAAGCGAGATGCCCTTACATGTTAATTTAGTAGTTGAAATCTTTGATGTTTGGGGTATTGATTTTATGGGTCCCTTTCCTGTGTCCAATTAATTGTGAATATATTTTGGTAGCCGTTGACTATGTTTCTAAATGGATAGAAGCAATAACAACTAAGAATAATGATGGTAAAACAGTAGTCAAGTTTGTAGAAGATTTATTTGCTAGATATGGAGTCCCTAAGGCCATAATAAGTGACCAGGGAACGCATTTTACCAATAAGTTGTTAAATAGTGTCCTCAGAAAGCATGGTGTAACTCACAAGTTAGATACACCTTATCATCCACTGAACATCGGACAAGTAGAAGTAAGCAATAGGCGGATAAAAGCGGTGTTAGAAAAGGCGGTAGGCCTAATCGTAAAGATTGAGAATCTAAACTCAAGGATGCTTTATGGGCATACTGAACTGCTTTTAAGACACACATAGGAATGAGTCCATATAAAATGGTATATGGCAAAGCTTGCCATTTACCAGTGGAAATTGAGCATAAAGCCTATTGGGCAATTAAAGAATTGAATTTAGATTTGACATTAGCTGGAGAAGAAAGATTGTTCCAGTTAAATGAGCTAGAAGAACATAGACTTAATTCGTACCAGAATGCGAAAACTTATAAAGAAAAGACCAAAAAATATCATGACATGGGATTAGCCAACAAAATGCTTCATCCAGGTATGAAAGTATTATTGTTTAACTCTAGGTTAAGGTTATTCCCAGGAAAGTTAAAATCCAAATGGTCTGGTCCTTTTAGAATAGTACGAATTTATCCTCATGGGGCTGTTGATATACAAAACCCCAAAAATAATGAAGTGTTTAAAGTGAATGGACACCGACTCAAGCCCTATTTTGAGCCAATGTCAGTTGAACGAACAATTGAATTAATCCGTTTGGCTGACAATGAACCACCAAGAGACTAGGCTTGCAGTTGGTCGAGCCAAAGACGTTAAACAAAGGCGCTAAGTGGGAGGCAACCCACTAATTTGAAAGTTATTTTTGTTTAGTTAGTTAAATATGTTTTTCTCCGTTAAACTCTATCTTGGACATTTAATTTTTTAAATTAAATATGCCAAAATTCAAGTTTGGGGGAGAAAAACATCTTAGTGTTGTATTTATATGTTGCTAATAATTTTTAGTTTAGAATTTTTGTTTAGATTTTGCATACAGGAATTATCAAAGACATAACGGAAGTAACGAAAGGACTAAACTGCAAGCTGATAAAAAGTTGGAAAGAAAACAAAGTGGAAGTTTCTGTCCACCTTGCGGACGCAAGGTGTGTAGGGCCTTGCGACCGCAAGGTCCCCAGTAAATGCGAATCTCGGGCAGTAAAGTGTCAGACATGGGGAATGAATGAAGGAATCAGAACCGTTTTGACTGACCACCTTGCGGACGCAAGACGCAGGTGTGGCAGACCGCAAGGTCCCATTATTTAAGGCCGCCGGGTTTCATTTGCAGAAAACACAGAAATCTTCACTCCCTCTCTTCAGCAAGCAGCAGCAGCAATTCAAATTCCTCCAAGAATTCCGGCAGATCTTCAAAAATTCCGGCTTTAATCTCAAGATACTCTCTCTCTCTCCCTCAAACTCTTCAT
This sequence comes from Codonopsis lanceolata, assembly GCA_013146195.2. Lineage (NCBI taxonomy): Eukaryota > Viridiplantae > Streptophyta > Magnoliopsida > Asterales > Campanulaceae > Codonopsis > Codonopsis lanceolata. Next base: position 151,292,429 of record CM028377.1, on the reverse strand, counting down.
CTCCCTCACTCATCTCCCATTACACCCCACAATTTGAAGATTTTGAAGAAGGAAGAAGGAAGAACCACCATTGTTGCCGTCGAAGATCAGCTCCACTCCGGCTGCATTCACTCAGATCAGGCTGCAAACAAGTACTCCTAACACCCTATTTAATTTCATACGTAAATTATTTGCATGCTAGGGTGCTAGATATTTTTAACGTAGATATATTTTTGCATGCCTTAGATTAAATTTTAATTTTTTTAAAAAATTTTTAAAACACATTTTTAATTGTTAAAACTTTTTAGTTTTTAAATTTTTATCAAACAAAATGTTTAAGCGTAGAAATACCGGCTCTTCATCCTCCGGCCCAGCTCAGGAGGAAGAGCATAATTTTGACATCACCCGCTTCGTGTCCTACGAAGCATCAGAGAAGTACACCAACAAACTCTCCAAGTCCTTGGTGCCCGAAAGGGGATTCAAGGCTGAAGATTTTGGTATCCGTCCTGCTCTGATGGCTCGTAGGTGGGGACTTCTGTTAGATTCTCCGGCTAAGGACGCTGTAGTCCCCATTGTCCGAGAATTCTACGCCAATGGCGACATTGGCATGGATGGCGGTGTGCTAGACACCGTTAATGTTAGGAACATTACAGTTAATTTTTCATCTGAAAGCATTAACATGTATTTCGGCACCTCCAACTTTGCGGTTGGTGCCGATGATTATAGCACACACCTCCACCCCCGTATCCCTGTCGAGGTGGTGAATGATGTCATTGCTCTCCCTGGTGTGGAGTGGTCCTATAGCCGTCAACCACCATATGGACCTCGCACCATGAGAGAGTCCTTCCTTCAAGACACGGCCAAGCCCGTGTATAAATTTGTTTGTGGCCGTCTCATGCCCTCAAGTCACCAAAACACGGTGAATTGGGAGAGGGTTGTCCTGACCTACACCATCATGACTAATGGGTCCATTGATGTTGGCTGTTTGATCAACGGCCAAATCAAGACCCTTATTAGAGGTAGGACGAATGCGGGGTTCGCGTTCCCGCATTTGATTACTGACTTGTGTAGGGGGGCAAATGTGAGAATGCCCAGACACGCTGAGAGGCTGAAGGCTGGTCCGGTCATTACTAGGGCCATTTTGTTTGAACATCACCAGCAGCCGCGAGTGAGGGTTCCTCAAGAGGAGGAACCCGAAGAGGAAGACGAGGATCCGCTCGTTGGGATCTCCAACAGATTGGAGGAAGCTGTCCTCCAAACTGATATGGTGAGTCAGCAGTTGGCCCAAATGCGTGCCGACCAGCTGAAATTTTTCGGTTGGGCCAACGACGTGGGACAGAATCTGTCCAACTATTATGGGCTGCCACCAGGCACGATCTGTGAGACCCCAAACCCATTACTTGCATTACTTGTTCTGTACCTTGATAACTTGTGTATATTAAGCCTTAACATGATTAGATATCTCTGTTTGCCCATGCCTGACTCGCATTATCGTTATTTCATTCCTTGTCGCTTGAATATCTTCCATGCTTAGCATACCTTCCCGTTATGCCTTGATTGTTGCCTTAGCTTGATTTGCACTCGACCGAGACTTGTTAGGGTTCTATTGCCGTCCATAGATGACTTAGAACATTCCCCTTGATCTTAGTAAGCTTGTTGGGAAGTTTAGAAACCTTCTTGCCTTGTTTTGGCCTTAGCGATTTCACCCTTCTCCCGTTTTGCGCGTATTTCGACGTGCGAATTGTTCCTTGAGTTCCCGGACTTGTATTCAAGTCATAACCATGATTTAACAATCCTTTTTCATGCCCATGTTACCCTAGTTTTATTGACCTTTGATCCGAGTTTGATTCGTCAACCAATCGTCGCTTGACTCGAGCCTTGTCCTACCTTGTTCCGGGTGATGTCCGGGTGTGTTTCGGACATGTTTTGAGTTGTGTTAGACCCTAGAATGGTTGCCCATGAGCTTGGGACCATTTAGGACTTGTTTAGGTCTAGTTTTGAAGCCCCAGTTCGAGGCGGCCGCATGGCTCAAACGAGGCGCGCGCATCAAGTTCTGAGAGCAAATGAAAAAATGGCAAACCTCCCAGTAGTTGAGGCGGCCGCATGGCCCCTCATGAGGCGCCCGCCTCACTTCCTGTCCAGCTCTACGGGATTTTTCAGCCTTTAATCTTTTGTGATGTCATTAGCCACTTAAACCCCCTTCTTAATCAGCCCTAATCCAACCTATTAAACCCTAATCAAGTTAGGTTAGTCCTAATCTCAAGCCCTCTCCAATTGACATGTGTAATTCCACCCAATCCATGCAACATATATAAGCCTCCCTTTGTTGACTTTGCTTAATCCTCCCATTATCAGATTTTTCCTTCATCTCTCTTGCCATGGTTTATGTGTGAAGAGAAAAGGTGAGATTGGTGTGTGTGTTTGCCCTAGAGTGAGCTCCCGACTTCCGTTTGCCGAGCCGAGACCACCGGTGTGAAGCTACCGACGAGGAGATCGTTTCTACCCGATTATTTTGTGCTTCAACTTCCTTTTCCTTTGGTGAAGGTAAGCTATTAATTTCCCCCTTAGGATTGTATGATTAGACTTGCCATGATTCCCCTTGTCTATTGATCCCCATGCTTTTCCATGTCCATGCCATGATCTAGGTTGAATTTGTCTCTTGAGATTTTGGTTAGTAAGTCCATCTTGTTGCTTGAGGCCTACACCTAGAATGAATTATGTTCTATGCTTCTTTAGGAGCAATTAATGTTCTTGAACTTATATGTTTTGATGACTCTTGGGAATTTTGAATTCTAGGGTTTCCCCATGCCTTGTATTGATGATCTTAATGATTTGGATCCTAGACCTAGAACAAATTGTGTTCCATGTTCCCCTACGAATAATTAACATTCTTGGACCCTTGCATTTTGAATGCCTTGAAAGTATGATTCTAAGATCCCTTGAATTCGAATTATCGACAATTAGTAGCTACGGTCGTTAAACGGATTAATGACCTAGCCGATTATATGCGAGAACTTAGAAGAGGGTTTGTGATGCAATTAGCGTCCTAACTCTATTGGATGAACTATTATAGTCGACTCAACGGAGTCAAGATTAGCGAGCTATTGAACAATACCGGCTCACAGATTTATCCCTACGACGTTCGAAGCGCGTTTCCCTAAGAATAATAATTCTAGACTTTGAACTTGAAATGATTGCCCTGCTTGATCTTGACTGTCATATTATGGAATGAATGATTGACATGTGAGTTCGCTCTTGTCGAACTCAACCCTACCTGGTTATTGATAAGAATAATTTACTTGTCTTGAGCGAGATCGCTCTTGTCGATCTCGTTCTCTACTTGAGAATTTTGTTAAGTATACATTACTTGGCATATGCATGAGTCCAGCTGGCATCCTGTCTTTGTGCACACACGCCTCCACTGTGGCCACAGTGGAGAAGTAGCTCCCATGCTGTAATCATTTAAGAGCATCACTGGTGACTATCCCGGGCATCTCCTCGGAAGATCGATGTACTACACACATTCGATACCCGCACTTTCCAGATAACGCTTGTATGCAGGAACTACGTAGCGGCCCGGCTCTTCACATATCCTTATTCTATGTGATTTATTTACGCGCACTTATGTGAAAACAACGTGCATCCTGGATATATGATTCTATGCTTGTGATGATATCTTGCTTGAATGTTGCATCTTGCCATGACATGCATGATTAATAGCTTACGAGTCTTTATGACTTACCCTTTCCCCTTTTACTGCTTTAGATCCTAGCAAGGCAGGTCCTGCTCGTTGACTAGCTGTGTTCGTGCTTATGCCCTTTTGATTCGCCGTTGATTCTTGGAGAGGTGGTTTTTGGTGGCCTCTTATTCTTGTTTACCATTTTGTAAGGACGACGGGTTAAGCCAGTCATCTAGACTGTGCCTGGGTATTTGTGTATGACTTGATTGTAAATCTTTAACTGCTAGTAGTTTATACTTGTAGTTCTTGTAACACTTTTTGGTGCCGGCATTGTGTAAGCCGAGCATTGGTTTACTTGTTATTATCCCTCCATGTTTTAGTCTTCCGCTGAGCATGCTTTTAGCTCTTTAAGAATTCTTGTCTTTGAACTGTTAGATTGGGTTCCGGCATGTAGTGTCGCCGAAGACTTGGTTATATTTGTTTAGCTGCTTATCGGGTTTAAAAGTTTTAAAATATCCGTAGTTTGGTGCCGGGCGTCTTTGCGACTCCAATGTTGCGTCACGTCGTTTTTGTGAATCCAGTCCTTGCATGTTTACTTGCTTACTTGTTTCCCTCCTTATTTGGGCGGTCCGACCCTCGGTCCCATCTCGGGCCCGGGCCGGGTCGCCACAGTTGGTATCAGAGCTTGTTATAGGTTAGCTATCGGCCAGGATAGGTTCCATGGCCTAGGTGGGTTGTTTCTTGGTGTGATGTTCTAACGTCGAGTGAATTCTTATAGGTGCTTGATGGTGAACCCTAGAGCGGCCGCAGGCCGAGGTAGAGGCCGACCCAGAGAGTTCCCTGAGGAACTTTGAAGTGGAGTTGCCACCTCCACCTCCACCACCGAATCCAAAGTGGGCATGAATGCTCGATGGCGGATTTGTACCGGTCGTATGACGAGAGATTATGACCGAGATGGCCCGGCTTGGAGTCGAATGTACCTCCTCCACCACCACCCCAAATCGGGGAGGCGAGAGTGTCGCCGCCACCGCTGCGGATATACCACCGGGTGTTAGGGCACAGAATAATGCTGTGTTAGAGAGATTCCTGAAAATGAAGCCTCCATCTTTTGAGGGAGAGGCGGATGCTAGTATGGCCGAGCTATGGCTTGAGGATGTGAAGAAGATATTCGCAACACTGGATTGCACGGCATTCCAGTTAGCATTGTTTCGGATAGAGACCCGGGTTCACTTCCGGTTCGGCATTCTTTGCGAGGAAGCTTTAGTGCAGTTAAACTTTGAAATGCGGCTTTCCACCGCGATCGATGGTCGGTCGGAGAGATTGATTCAGTCTTGGAGGATTTGTTGCGTGCTTGTGCCATGGACTTCAAGGGTAGTTGGGATTCCCACTTCCGCAATTAGAATTCGCATACAATAATAGTTACCGATCGATATTGAGATGGCGCCATATGAGGCTTTATATGCGCGCAAGTGTCGTTCACCGATTTCTTTGGGATGAGGTTGGTGAAGCTAAACTTTGGGGTTCGGAAATGGTGCAACAATCGGCTGAGAGCGTGAAGCTTATTAGAGATCGATTGCTTACGGCCCGAGTAGACGAGAAAGAGCTACGCGGACAACCGGAGACGTGACCTAGAATTTCAGGTTGGTGACTATGTGTTCTTGAAAGTATCGCCCCGACGCGGTACTAAGCGATTTGGAAAGAAGGGTAAACTTTCGCCTCGATTCATTGGGCCATTTGAGATCCTAGAAAGGATTGGAGCTTTGGCGTATCGGTTAGCATTGCCGCCTTCTATATCGGACGTTCATGACGTCTTTCATGTCTCGATGCTACGCAAATACTTGAAGGACGAGTCGCATGTCCTTACCTATGAAGAGATTACTTTTGAGCCTGACCTGTCTTATGATGAGAAGCCGGTGAGGATTCTGGACACGAAAGAGCAAGTGCTGAGGACAAAGAAAATTCCCTTGGTGAAGGTCTTGTGGAAGAATCACGATATTGAAGAAGCCACGTGGGAGACCGAGCTTGATATGCGAGAAAAATACCCTTTCCTATTCGATGACTCTGGTAAGAATTTAGGGACTAAATTCCTTTAAGTGGGGGAGGATGTGAGACCCCAAACCCATTACTTGCATTACTTGTTCTATGCCTTGATAACTTGTTTGTATATTAAGCCTTAACATGATTAGATATCTCTGTTTGTCCATGCCTGACTCGTATTATCGTTATTTCATTCCTTGTCGCTTGATATCTTCTATGCTTAGCATACCTTCCCGTTATGCCTCGCGTGTTGCCTTAGCCTGATTTGCATTCAACCGAGACTTGTTAGGGTTCGATTGTCTTTCATAGATGACCTAGAACGCTCGCCTTGATCTTAGTAGGCTTGTTGGGAAGTTTAGAAACCTTCTTGCCTTGTTTTGGCCCTAGCGATTTCACCCTTCTCCCGTTTTGCGCGTATTTCGACGTGCGAATTGTCCTTGAGTTCCCGGACTTGTATACAAGTCATAACCATGATTTAACAAACCTATTCCATGCCCAATTTACCCTAGTTTTATTGGCCTTTGATCCGGTTTGATTCGCCAACCAATCGTCGCTTGACTCGAGCCTTGTTCCTACCTTGTTCGGGTGACGTTCGGTGTGTTTCGGACATGTTTTGAGTTGTGTTAGACCCTAGAATGGTTGCCCATGAACTTGGGACCATTTAGGACTTGTTTAGGTCTAGTTTTGAGGCCCCAGAAGTTCAGGCGGCCGCATGGCTCAAATCGAGCGCGCATCAATCTTGAGCAAATGAAAAAAGGGCAAACCTTCCAGTAGTTGAGGCGGCCGCATGGCCCCTCATGAGGCGCCCGCCTCACTCCCTGTCCTGCTCTACGGGATTTTTCAGCCTTTAATCTTTTGTGATGTCATTAGCCACTTAAACCCCCTTCTTAATTAGCCCTAATCTAACCTATTTAACCCTAATCAACTTAGATTAGGTCCTAATCTCAAGCCCTCTAATTGACATGTGTAATTCCACTAAAACCATGCAACATTATATAAGCCTCCTTTGTTGACTTTGCTTAATCCTCCCATAATCGATTTTTTCCTTCTCTCTCCTGCCATGGTTGTGTGTGTGGAGATGTGGTGAGATTGGTGTGTGTGATTGCCATAGATTGAGCTCCCGACTTCCGTTTGCCGAGCCGAGACCACCGGTGTGAAGCTACCGACGAGGAGATCAATTCTACCCGATTACTTTGTGCTTCATCTTTCTTTTTCCTTGGTCTAAGTAAGCTATTAATTTCCCCCTTAAGATTGTATGCTTAGACTTGCCATGATTCCCCTTGTCTATTGATTCCCCATGCTTTTCCATGCCATGCCATGATCTAGATTGAATGGATCCTTTGAGATTTTGATTATGTGTCCATCTTGTTGATTGAGACCTATACCTAGAATTAAGTATGCTCTATGCTTCCTTAGGAGCAATTAATGTTCTTGAACTAATAGGTTTTGATAACTCTTGGAAACTTGGAATTCTAGGGTTTCACATGCCTTGTCTTGATTATCTTATTGAATTGAACCCTAGACCTAGAACAAATTGTGTTCCATGATCCCCTACGAATAAATAACGTTCTTGGACCCTTGCGTTTTAATAACATTGAAAGAATAATTCTACGGTCCCTTGAACTCGAACTATCGACAATTAGTAACTACGGTCGTTAAACGGATTAATGACCTAGCCGATTATATGCGAGAACTTAGAAGAGAGTTTGTGATGCATTTAGCGTCCTAACTCTATTGGTTGAACTATTAGAGACGACTCAACGGAGTCAAGGTTAGCGAGCTATTGAACACTACCGGCTCACAAATTAATCCCGACGACGTTTTAATCGCGTTTCCCTAAGAATAATAATTCTAGACTTGGACTTGAATTGATTTCCCTGCTTGATCTTGACTGTCATATTATGGAATGACTATTGACTTGTGGGTTCGCTCTTGTCGAACTCAACCCTGCTTGTTTATTGATAAGAATAATCTACTTGTCTTGAACGAGATCGCTCTTGTCGACCTCGTTCTATACTTGAGAATTTTGTTAAGTACATATTACTTGGCATTGCATGAGTCCAGCTGGCATCCCGTCTATGTGCACACACGCCTCCAGCTGTGGCGCGGTGGGAAGTAGATCCCATGCTGTAATCATTAAGAGCATCACTGGTGACTATCCCGGGCATCTCCTCGGAAGATCGATGTACTACACACATTCGATACCCGCACTTTCCAGATAACGCTTGTATGCAGGAACTACGTAGCGGCCCGGCTCTCCACATATCCTATCCTATGTGATTTACTTATACGCACTTATGTGAAACAATGTGCATCCTGAATATATAACTCTATGCCTGTATAATTGTATCTTGCCTTGAATGTTGCATCTTGCCATGACATGCATGATTAATAGCTTACGAGTCTTTATGACTTACCCTTTCCCCTTTACTGCTTTAGATCCTAGCAAGGCAGGTCCCGCTCGTTGATTAGCTGTGTTCGTGACTTGTGCCCTTTTGATTCGCCGTTGATTCTTGGAGAGGTGGTTTTTGATGGCCTCTTATTCTTGGTTCTCTTTTTGTAAGGACGACGGGTTAAGCCAGTCAACTAGACTGTGCCTGGGTATCTGTGTTTGGCTTGATTGTAAATCCTTAACTGCTAGTAGTTTATACTTGTAGTACTTGTAACACTTTTTGGTGCCGGCATTGTGTAAGCCGAGCGTTGGTTTACTTGTTATTATCCCTCCATGTTTTAGTCTTCCGCTGAGCATGCTTTTGGCTCTTTAAGAATTCTTGTCTTTGAACTGTTAGATTGGGTTCCGGCATGTAGTGTCGCCGAAGACTTGGTTATATTGTTTAACTGTTTATCAGGTTTAAAAAGTTTTAAAAAATATCCGGCCGTTTGGTGCCGTGGCGTGATGCGACTCCAATGTTGCGTCACGTCGTTTTTGCGAATTAAGTACTTGCTTGTTTAATTGCCTACTTGTTTCCTTCCTTATTTGGGCGGTCCGACCCTCGGTCCCATCTCGGGCCCGGGCCGGGTCGCCACACCCAATGCCTTTCTTTTAGCCCTTGAGCAAGTACCCAAACTGACATCCAAGCCATACCTTGTTTCAATCTCCTTCTTCATTTCCGAAATCTTCCAAGATGGATTATTTTCTATTGTTGTGTAATATGTATTTGCAATCCATTGGGAACTGAGTTGTCTACTCCTCAAATTCTTAGTGCACAAGTGCTTTGGATTATAGGTTTTTATCTAAAAACTCTTCACTCCTTTTGGTTGACTTCCCCAAATCCTCCATGGGCATACAGTGGAATTCATGCAGACTACACACACTCTCCTTTGTTCATTCTTCAAAAATTTGAAGTCTATCCCCTTCTCTATTGCATGTGCCCTTATTGCCTCCTTAAACTCAACTGCATTCTTAAATTCCATGCCTATACTGAAGTTGATATCCTTGGGATCAGTGTATGGATTGAATGATCCATATTTTTTCCTTTTTTGATTCTTCTTCTTGATGTCATCTTCACTGCAATCAGTACTCAGCTCTGAATCAGTCTCAGCAATGAATGTCTCCCCCAAGGAAATATGCTCATCCTCAGTCATTTCAACTGGTTTTTTCCTTTCATTTGTTTTCATATCAATATTTGTCTTTCTAGCCTGGGCTACTTCCTCATCACTTGCTTCTATGACATCATTAACAGTGTACTCATAGTCACTTTCTTTTTCTTCACTATCTGCAATATAAGTCTCATCTTCACTAGAATCATCCTCACCATTTACAGCATCCTCGCATTCCTGATCATTAACATTTATATCTTCCTGACCATTTACATCATGCTCACAATCCTGACCATTAACATTTACATCTTCTTGACCATTAACATTCACATCATCCTCAACATCATCCTGAACATTTACATCATCCCTAGCATGAACATCCTCCTCCTCATGTACATCATCATCAAATATAAAACAATCAGCCACACTTTCTTGTGTACCAGTAAGAAGACCATCACATGGCTGACCTTCATCAATTCCATGCTCAACATACATATGTAGATACTCCTCATTCCCTAACATCTCACACATACATAAGACTTCCCTATCACTATACATTCTTCTAAGTCCATTATGTAAATCCTGACCTGGAATTACGTACCACAAACAGTTGACATTGCTATAATTCATTAGTTGTTCAATGCCACCCTTTAAAGCAATAAAAGAAATGTAATCTGTGTCCATATCTTCTAATAAATCATAAGTCCCCCCAATGTATTTCCTATGTTCCCCTTCTTTGACAAAATTACCCCCATGGTAGACTACTATAGTAAAGATGCCCATCCTGCAAAAGAAGATTGGTCCACATAAGGAAACTAACTACACTAAATGGTGGTAGACAAAGCATGAAGATGAGGTTTACTTTTTGTCTCCAACTATCAGCTAATGCACACTTTTTAAGTTATCTAGACAACAACACTATCAATTAAAGCACAAAGATTCCACTGCAGACATTTTAAAATATCCACTGCACAAAGGTTTACTCTTTCTTGTTTTTTGTTTGATGATAAATCAGCCCCTCTTATTTTACCTATATAAAGCACAAAGAACAATGAATAAACAGACTCATTATAGACAGGATACAGGAACAACAAAAAATCAGGCAAATTTTCTTCTTAGAGAATGAATTAACCACTTTTAAGGAATGAGCAGGAAGATGCACTCGCATGACAACCTATCAATTGAGTATAATCTGTAATAAAACCTATCAAAGATATAATGGGAAGATTTCGTACCAATTGCCTTCAATCAGCCTCAGGGACTTCAATTTTTTGGATTTACGTCCTCAATGTCTTCGATTCTTTCAACTTTTCAACGCAATGAAAACGAAGCCCTGGTCGTATCGTTGATGGAGAGGGAGAAAGATAGCCAATTTAGGGTTTGACTGATTTAGGGTTGAACTAATTTTTTGCAATCGAATTTAGGGTTTAACTACCGTTAGGGTCGAAAAGGGTCTTTATTTCTCGCTTGTTTAGACCAAGGGCATTATCGTCAATTAAAAAGAAAACAAACGGCAAAACTAACGCTAACGGTGGTTGGGGGCAAATTGGACCAAAAATACATGTCCAGGGACCAAATTCTATTGTTTTTTTGTCCGGGGACCAAAACATTGATTTTCGACATGTCCAGGGACCAAATTAATATTTAATTCTAATAATAATAATAATAATAATAATAATAATAATAATAATAATAATAATAATAGTAGTAATAATAATAATAGTAATAATAATAATAATAATAATAGTAATAATAATAATAATAATAATAATAGTAATAATAATAATAATAATAATAGTAATAATAATAATAATAATAATAGTAATAATAATAATAATAGTAATAATAATAATTATAATAATAATAATAATAATAATAGTAATAATAATAATAATAATAGTAATAATAATAGTAATAATAGTAATAATAGTAATAATAATAGTAATAATAACAATAATAATAGTAATAATAATAGTAATAATAGTAATAATAATAGTAATAATAACAATAATTATTTAGTAAACTATCACTTTAATTGTATTATAAAAATCAATATGAGTAGTTGGTATAATTGTGGTTTAGTGATTATTGTATATTTTGAACCTAGATTTGGGCAAGGAAGATTAGGGTGATCGTACGTGTTGTGGATTATTTTTGCGAAGCATATTCAGGTAAGTGATTATACCTCTTTTATGTCTCCGATCTTTTATGTATCGTTCGTTAGGTTTCCATTACTCATTTGACATCGATGTTTCTTGAAACGTACGCCGACTTTAAATCGACATTTGAATTTGAACTCCGTCGCTTACGCTTCTTTCAAACTCATGATTTGATTATCTGTTTATTCTCACATAATTATTGAATTTCATGTGAGATACCATTTATATGAAAAGTATGATTTTTGGCAATGCTTGATTTTGTAAAAATATTGATTACTTGAAATTCTACCATGATCACTAAGTTGAGATTGTGACACTATGAATTATGAAACTATGAACTATGATCCTTGTGAACGTCACTTGGCCCGTGGTGTGGTTATCCGGATATACCTATGATCTTCGAATTATGATCTATGAATTATGATCTGTGAATTTTGATCTATGAACTACGATATATGAATTGCTTATGTGATCATGGAATTCTATGAGTAATCTGTTGTCATCAACTGGTATGGGACGGTTGATGACAATTGGTTACTCAAGTTTACTTCTTGCATTATTATCTTTCACTTGGAATCCTGAGTTTATATATGTGAGTAGTTTGTTGTCTTCAACTGATATGAGACGGTTGATGGCAGTGGGCTACTCGAGTCAATCGTTGAGTATTATCTTTCTTTGGAATTCTGATCTTCTGTTTGACATTTGAAAAATTGCTTCCGCTTATCGATATTTAAATAATGAATTTTTTACTATTCTAAAAATATTCATCTCTGATTTGTTCTGGTCAACTCCTCCTTAGTAACCGGAGGGGTTGTATATGAACTTACTGAGCATTGTTCGTTCACCCCTTCATATTTTCCTTCTCAGGTAACGAATAAGAATTAATAGGAGATTTCAGTTCGGGTAGACCGAGATGTCAGCTTTCGAGGATTTTAGATTTAGTCCTTTCTCATTGAATTACTCAGTAGTATTTTAACGAATTATGGACTCACGTTAAGTATTAGATAGATTTTGTATTTAATTATTTTGGGTTTATTTTGACTTTAGTAAAGGATGTTTAAGATTTAATTATTTTGAGATTAGAACATTTATGATTTAAGTTATAATTGTTGGTGATGTGGCCAAATTGTGGGACCGTGGCGTCAGTGCCAAATTTGGGGCGTGACAATCATGGCCCGGAAGAAGGCCGAGATGGAAAGGAGGGAGGTCGAGCTGAAGGCCTTACATGAGCGAGCTTTAGCTCGCGGCGATCTTGAATCCTTGTCGTTGGTCGACGTTTTGGAGGATCCCTCCAAAGCGATGGTCGTACCTCCTCCGGTAGCCCCCAAGGCAAAGAGCAAACAACTTGTCCCTGAAGCTCCAAGGCCCAAAAAGACAAAAGCAAGGCTCGTCTCATGGCCAGGCCGCACCTTCCTCGATTTCTGCCGAGATAACTGTAGCCTCGACCCGTGACAACACTCCTTCTGTCAAGGATGCTAACAACAATGACTACATTCTCGGCTATCTCTGTAAGTCAGCCAATTCATTCCCTCCTTCCTTTGTCGGTTATGGTCGAAGACTGATGCGACAGACCATCCCTGTCGAGTTCGTGGAGACACTCGTTCCGCTCAAGGGGTTTCAGCTAAACGAGCTTAGCGCTTTGGCGATTAGCGAGGTAAGAGGCCCTTATTTGGCTCCTGGTTTTTTGTTGGCTTGACCTTTGAGTGTTCATCTTTTGACTTTCTTATTTTGTTCTTTCAGCTCAGCATCTGTCTCGCTTCGTATGACGCCAAATTGGGTCAGGCTGCCGAGTCTGTGTCTGCCCTAGAGCGGGATTTGGCACGTGTTAGGTGGGAGTGTTCGTCCTCGGCTGAGAAGATAATATCCCTTGAAGGCGAGCTATTGGCTAAGATGGGTGAGATCTCGAACCTCTTGGTTGAGAAGATAACCTGGTTGGGGAGGGAGAAGGTGTTGCAAGGAAGGGTCGACGAACGAGATGAATTGAAGAGAGTGGTCACTGATCTTGAGGCTAAGCTGGAGTGTTTATCAGGTGAAAATGCTCGCTTGCAGGATGAACTAGCTTCGAAGCCTAATAACGAGGAGGTCTTGGATAAGTATCGGGGCTCGCATGCATACGAGGAAGAGGCTAGAGGAACTGATTCCAAACGTTCAGGGCTACAGTTGCGGTCGGCGTGCCTTTACTTGAGGTAGTAAAGTTGACTGGCCTCACTTCGTATGGCCCGGAGTGCCGAAGTGTCACCTCCCTCGTTCCTTTTGATGAGAGCGAGCTGAGTGAGATAAAGGTGGCAGACCTCTCGACCCAGGCTCCTGAATGGCTACCCGCTCCTGCCGATGCGGGGAATTTGTTTGCCTAGATGGCCCATGAGCGGATCTGGTTCAAGGAGAGCTATCTCCCATATGCGGCGTCGGGGGCTGTTTTTTCGTCTTCTCAAGCTGGGTATGTCGGGGACCGACTCATGAAGAAGCCGGAAGGCCAGAAGACCAGTCGAGCTGAGCTATCTCAGCGGCAGTGGGAATCCGAGCGGGTGGCGGCTCGTGAAAATGAGATGAGGGAGTAGTGTAGTGTCGTAGGGTTTTTTTTGAACAAGATACAATTTATGTTTTGTAATTAATTTTTGTAGTTTTTATTTGGTTTTAATGTTGTGCCTCCATTTCCCCGATTTTTCTCTTATGTTATTTGTATTTCGAGGTGTTTCCTTTTGTTCTGTTTTGTTTTGAAGGCGAGGAGGTTTTGAAGGCATTAGATCCTAGCCTCTCCTCGGCTAAGCGAGGAGGTTTTGAAGGCATTAGAGTCTGGCTTTTCCTCGGCTAGGCGATGAGGTTTTGAAGGCATTAAAGCCTGGCCTCTCCTCGGCTAGACGAGGAGGTCTCCTCGACTAGGCGAGGAGGTTTAGAAGGCATTAAAGCCTGGCCTCTCCTCGGCTAGGCGATGAGGTTTTGAAGACATTAGAGCATGGCCTCTCTTTGACTAGGCGAGGAGGTTTTGAAGGCATTAGAGCCTAGCCTCTCCTTGGCTAGGCGAGGAGGTTTTGAATGCATTAAAGTCTGGCCTCTCCTCAGCTAGGCAAGGAGGTTTTGAAGACATTAGAGTCTGGCCTCTCCTCAACTAGGTGAGGAGGTTTTGAAGGCATTAGAGCCTGGCCTCTCCTCGACTAGGTGAGGAGGTTTTTGAAGGTATTAGTGTTAAGTGTAGAGTGTGTAGAAGACATATTTTTACTAAGACTTCTCATTTAAACAAAAATAAGTAGATTACTGATAGTACATTTTCAAGTGGTCAGAATGCCATGGATTTTTTAGTGGGGTTCCCTCTCGTTTTGCGAGCTTGTAGGTTCCAGCCCGAATGATGCCTGTGACCTGGAATAGTCTTTCCCAGGTGGGAGAGAGCTTGTTTCTTTCTGGCTTGTTTCCAGTGACCTCAATTTTTCTCAGCACTAGGTCGCCGATCGAAAATGTGCGAGGATTAATTTTTTGTCATGATGAACCTTGGCGAGCTTTTTGTAGTTGATGGCTTTTAGCCTAGCTTCCAACCTTCTTTCTTCAAGGTAGTCAAGGTCTAGCTTCATTGACTCAGTGTTGGTTTCTTCATCGAAGTGGATGATTCTTGCCATAGGTAGGGCCATTTTTACTGGGGCCATGGCCTCGGTTCCATAGGTCAAAGAAAACGGTGCTTCTTCTGTTGAATCTCGGCAGGATGTTCTGATAGCCCATAGAACGGCGGGAAGCTCCTCGAGCCAAGCGTCTTTATTCTTGTCTAGCCTTCTATTATGGGCATAGAGGATTTGTTTGTTTCCTGCCTCCGCTTGGCCATTCCCTTGTCGGTGTGCTACTGAGGACTTCCAATGGCGGACCCTTCTTTCCTCGCAACTTGCTGTGAATCTGCTGGAGAATTGCATGCCATGGTCCGACACGATTGCCCTTGGTACTCCATATCTACACCATGTGTTGTCTTGAATGAAGTCGATGGCCCTTTGTTCGGTGATGCTTGCTAGGGGCCTCGCTTCGATCCATTTCGTAAAGTAGTCTACTGTCACTATTACAAATTTGTTATTGCCCTTTGCTAGAGGTAATGGCCTGATCAGATCGAGGCCCCATATGTCAAATAGCCATGCTTCTACTACGGGGGCTTGGGGTGCCGAAGGTAGCCTCGGGATGTTTGCGAATTTTTGACATTTGTTGCATTTTCGAGCATATACCTCGACGTCCTTTCTAAACATGGGCCAATAGTACTCATGAAAGATGATTCTGTCGGCCAACGTTCGAGCTCCAGGGTGACTTCCACATACCCCTCCATGTACCTCGGCCAGTAGTCCTTCTGTGAATACTGGGCGAACACACCTTAGGAGAGGCTTTGTGAAAGATCGTCTATACAATATATCTCTGATTACTGTGTATTTGGCTGACCTTCTCGCCATGGCCCATCTTTGCTCTTTGTCGCTGGGTAATGCTCCTTGGTCGATGTATTTTTTGATATCATCGATCCAGCATTCTGTGGCTTGTTCTATCATCATCATTTTTTCTTTATCAATGCCTGGGGTGCTGAGGATTTCGATCCATGTTTCTAGAGGGTGCTCGTCGAGCTCGCTTGTGGCTATTTTAGAGAGATAATCAGCTTTTACATTTTCGACCCTTCCTATTTGCTCCAGTTCCCAGTATTCGAATCGGGTGAGGATTCTTAGGGTGAGCTCTTTGTATTTGTCAAGTGTTGGGTGGTTGACCCCATACTCCCCCAAAATTTGCTTCACGACGAGTTGGGAGTCGCTAAAGATCAGGATTTAAGTTGCTCCCATTTCAACAGCTAACTCGGCATCTGCTATTAGTGCTTCGTACTCGGTAACATTATTCGATGCTGGAAAGTTCAGTTTGAGTGCTTTGCTGGTCTCCGTCCCTTCTGGTGCCGTGAGTAGGATGCCTGTTTCGTTTCCATTTTTGTTTGATGACCCGTCTACAAACAATGTCCATGGCTGAGCTGGTCTTTTTGGACGAGCCAACTCTTGCCTGGGCATTTGCTCGTTCGTGGGGGGCTCAGGGTCTGGTGAAGGGCTTTTCTCCTCTACCGAGTTAAATGAGGTTCCTACAATTAAGTCTGCTATGACTTGAGCTTTGATTGATTTTCTCTGAAGGTAGATGATTGTATACTCTGTCAATTCGACGGCCCATCTCATCATCCTTCCTGCGACATCTGGTCTGTGCATGATCCTTTGTAATGGTAGATCGGTGTACACTCCGATCTCGTGTGCTTTGAAGTATGGCTTTAGCTTCCTCGCCGTCATCATTAAGGCGAGTATCACTTTTTCTACCTTCATATACCTTGTCTCGACCCTGGTGAACGCATGGGACACATAGTAGATGGGTCTTTGGTGTGCCCCTTCTTCTCGCAGTAGGACCGATGCTATGGTTGTGTTCGTAGCCGAGAGATAAACGTAAAGTCTCCCTCCTGGTACGGGGCAGCTAAGCAAGGGTAGACTACCGAGATATTTTTTGAGCTCGGTAAAGGCGAGGTCGCATTCCTCATTCCACACGAATTTCTTTGCTCCTTTTAAGAATTTGAAGAAGGGGAGACTTTTTTCTGCTGATCCTAAGATGAACCTTCCTAGGGCCACAATTCTTTCGTTCAACTGTTGTACTTGCTTGATGCACTTTGGGGATTTCATTTTGGCCATTGTTTTAATTTTTTTGTGGTTTAACTCTATTCCTCGTTCATTCACCATGTACCCCAGAAATTTTCCCGCTGTTACGCCAAAGGCACATTTGGCAGGATTGAGTTCATTTTGTTTTTTTTTCTGAGGTTTGTAAACGTTTCCCTGAGGTCGTCGATGTGGCTGGATTCCTTGGTTTTGATCACCATATCATTTGTGTAGGCCTCGACGTTTCTTCCCAACTGATCCCCGAAAACCTTGTTCACCATTCGCTGGTAGGTGGCGCCTGCATTCTTTAGGCCAAATGACATCATGTTGTAGCAGTAGAGAGCACCTGCCGCTCGAAAGGTCGTGTTTCGTTGATCATCTTTCCACATTCTAATCTGGTGGTATCTCGAATAGGCGTCCATAAAGCTCAAGATTTTATAGCCCGAGATAAAATCAACCAGTTGGTCTATCCTCGGCAGTGGGTACTAGTCATTTGGGCATGTCTCATTCAAATTGGTGAAATCGACACACATTCTCCACTTCCCGTTATTCTTTTTCACCATCACCACATTTGCAATCCATGTGGGGTAATGGATTTCCTTTTTGATTTCAACTCGTAATAGTTTGGCTATCTCTTCTTTGATTACCTCTTGCTTTTCGGGGGAGAAGTACCTCGGCCTTTGTTGGATGGGTACAAATGTCGGGTCGATGCTCAGTCGATGGACCGCTACCTCCTCGGCTATGCCCTTCATGTCCTCGGCTTTCCACGCGAAGATGTCTGTGTTACTTCTTAAGAATTCAATGATTGATCTCCCTTCTTCGCCTGCTATTCCCATGCCCACTTTGATTTTTTGGTCAGGGTAGTTGAAGTTGATGATGACCTATTCGACGTCCTCCAAAGGCTGTAATACCAGGTGGTCTCGTATATCGAGGTTGTCGATTTCAGTTTTTTCGCCCTCGACCGTCGAAGGTCCCTTTTCCTGGTGCGGGCTGGTCTCCCCGGCCCGCCTTGATTGCTATTGGGTGGAGCTTTCTTCGTTGAGTCCTCGAGCTCGCTTGACAACATGCTCATCCTCCCTCTGCTCGGCCTCTTCATTCTTTTTTTCGCCTCTCCCTTCTCGTTTATGAGGTATTCCAGCGTAGTTCTTGCATCATTTTTTAGGATTCCTACCCCTCTCGAGGTCATGTATTTGACCCTTTTGTGTGCCATGGAGGCGACCATTTGGAATTTTGCCTAAGACGGTGTGCCGAGAATGGCGTTATATGGTGATGGGAGGTCGAGGACTAGGAAGGTGATTTCTTCACTTTTGGCAGTGTCTCCATGATACGTGTGGGGAAGCCAAGGTGGACTTTACATGGGTAATGAAGTTTGAGTTTATCAATTACATGGAAAGAGGGAAACAAAGGAGTATAAACAAGGGGGGGCCAGATTCAACAAGAGGGCTGTTGAAGGGTGTAAACCGTGCGGGGCTAATAAGAGGGCATTATCCAATCCAAAAAGGGGTAAGTGTTTTACATGGCACTACTTCTCCAAAGAAGGGAGGCCAAAGTGTTGGATTGGCAAGGGGGTCACGGCACATTGGGAGTCCTAAGAGGAAAAGAAATCAAATAGTTAGAGTTAGTTTTTTAATAAAAGATATGTTGTAATTAGGATAATTAAGTTAAAGGCTTTTACTTTCCTAGTATGTTAGGAATTCTTTTAAGTTTGATAAGTTAGCTTAGGATTTAAATTATTGTAGCCTATTTAAAGGCAAATCTTTACATTGAATGATCAGATTTTTGAGTTGTGAAAACTTTGCGAAGAACTAGTTTTGTTCTTTTCTTTAAATCGTTTCAATTCAATCAAAGGTGAGTGAAACCTAGATTAGTTGAAACGTCGGAATTCTTTACGTTAGATGAGTGAAGTCTAACCGGTGAATCCGCCTATCCTTTTATTTTATTTTATTTTATTTCCAATTGTTCGTGACAGCCTGTTCTTCATCAAGGCGGACAACTTTTAGGCATCATAAACCTCAAGCAATCGTGAACTGTTTTGGGACAGCCTAAGTCCAAAACGTGGGCTGACTTAGAGGTAGGTGGAACATGAGTTTGGTAGGCATTTTTGGCAGGTTCTGTGCGTGGGAGTTGCTGGAGTTTTCGGACCAGATTAAGGGCTGTTTAGCAAGGGTTTCAGCGCAGTTTGCGTGGCTGATTTTGGAGAGGTTGGTTCAGTTTTTTGGGCTGTCCGAAAAGCTGAAGCAGATTGACGGTGTTCAGATTTTGACACCGTATCACTCCATCCCCCAGGTCAACTTTGAGAGCTACAGTTCCTTTTGCCTACACTTTATGGCCCGTGAATCCGTCCAATTGGATTCGGCTCGGCGTGAGGTGAGAATCGGAGAGCCCTAGTGCTAGAAAGCATTTGTAATACATCACGTCTCTTCCTGCACCTGTATCCACCAACACTCTTTTGACGAGGCTGTTGTGGATCCCAATTTGTAAGGTTAATGGATGTTGCCGAGCTGCTGTATTAACGGCTAGTTCGGCATCTCTGAACACTATATCATGCTCAATGACCCCTTACATCATGCTGTTGACCGAGTTGTTCAAGCTATTGATCGCTTTTTTTAATTGTGCGATACTCTGAGCCTCATCTCGGATGGTGTTGACCACTGGTCTCTCATTTGGCTGTCGATTGTCACCCCCCGGAGCCCTCGATCCGGGGGAACGATTATTTGGCTCCGGTGCTTCGAATCTCCGATCTCCCTCGTTGATGACCCGTTGTATAGCTCTTTTGAGCTGGATGCATTCATCTGTTAAGTGGCCGATCTTATTGTGGAAGACGTATCTTTTTCTCGGATTTCGGGTCTCGAGGGGTGATTTCGTGTGGTATGGTGGTCGTATCTTGTTTTTAGTCAGGAGAACATTCATGATGTGTTCTCTTGATGCATCAAGAGGGGTAAAGTCCTCTAACTCGTTGTCTCGTCTGGGCCCCTGATTTCGCCGGTGAACTTTGCATCTCGTTCCTCCTCCCTTTTCCTTACAGGGTGGACCTCGACCTGTTGAGCCCTTCCTTGGTCTTTACCTTTGTGACCCTTGTCTGTAGCGAGTGGTTGTTCGGCGACATTAGTTACGCCTGAAGAGGACGTGATTGGTCGCGAGTTCGTGGCGGTCATGTGTTGCTCGCCATCCAGTAGAGCCACTTTCTGTGATACTAGGAATTTCTCCCTAATTGTGTCCCGACTCCCGAGGTCTCATGAGCAGCTCGGTCCGGCAATTTCCTCGCAGCAGGCAAGCTCCGAAGCACATTCTTACCGAGGTATCAGGGATATCTAGTATTTGATCTAGGACTTCCTTAAATCAGGACATGTGCGAGAGCACTGTTTCTCCGAGCTCTTGCTTCAAACTGCACAGTTCCGTCTCGCTTTTGGGGAGGGCACCTGCCGAGGCGAACTTTTTTAGGAAGGCCCCTTTAAAGTCATCCTAACATGTGATGGAGTCATGGGCTAGCCCATTGTACCACTGTTAGGCCTGCCTTTTTAGGGTCCCTGCAAACACTCAACACCATATGTCATCGAGCCTTGTTGCGATGATCATATTTAGCTCGAACCCTGACACGTGATCCAGGGCAGTCGTGGTTCCATTGTAATCTTCAAAGTATGGGATTTTTACTTTTGAAGGTACCGCCACTTCCCTGATTTGCTTTATAAAAAGGGCCTCTTATCTTTTTGATGCCTGCGTTTGTTTCAATGCTTTGTCGAGCTTCCAATTTTCATCCATGCCCTTATCTTGGCATCCATCATGGCTTTATCGCCTTGTGCCGAGCCTATCACCTGTGTGGGTGTCCTGTTGGCCCCTATGTTCGCCTGAGCTTCCTCGATTTCTTCTTCGGCCGCATTTCTTACTGGGGATCCCAGGCGAGGCTCCTTAGCGAGCTGGCGGGAAGGGTGTAGTGATTTGGAGGGACCTTTGTTGGTTGAGGCCTGAGCCCATGGATGAGATTCTCCTTCCTCGCTACGAGTCGGGTGATTTTCTGTTTCAGGGGGGAACCTTAGACGAGAATGAATGCTCATTCTCGAACCTCGGCGGCAACTGTTTTTCCGAGCCTTGATTTGACGTTGGTGGTAAACCTCACCTTTTTTGGTTTCGTTAGTCCCACCCTTTACCAGATTGAGTTGGAGCGAGCTTGTGTGCTATGCACGTTGATCACGGGCTGTGGATCAGGGACTCGAGCCACCTTTCGTAGCTCATGCATCCTGGCCTCGGCCTCCTGTATCTTGGTGTAGAGGGTTCGCTGGTGCACCCAATATGCGTATTCTCTGTCGATTTGAACTTGAGTCATAGGTTTATTTGTTTTAGTAGGGGGGTTGCTCCTCCTCCCCATGGGCTTTTGAGGACTAAATGTCCATGAAGCGACCATCCCTGGGGTCAACCTCTAGCTCTTTGTTCTTGTCGTTGGAGATTCGTTTTGCCATTGTGAGCCTCTTCTGAGCCCTTGTCGACACTTTGGGTACCAAGGGGTCAGAGTCTTGCCTCGTCGAGAGAGCATGACCCTTCCCACCTCTTCCCTCGTTGTGCCCCGCGGACTCTTTTTCTAGATGATTTGACGTAGCGGGTGTGATGTTTTAGAGGCTTGCTTCTTGGATTTCACCATCTTTACTTGTTCGTGGACACGGTGTGGCGGAGAAACTTACCGATTCCCGGCAATGAAACCAAACTGATCCCGCAAAATTTGTGGTGACCTTGTCGATTTGTCCACGTAAGAAGCAAAGGTGACTGTTCAGTTCGTTTGGATGGTAACCTGGATAAGATAAAACAAATGCCGTTAAGGAGTCGGGAGTGCCCCGAATAGAACCCTCCGACGTGAGAACAAGATTTCCGGCGTGGTGTACAATAAATGTGTAACAATTATGACTGTTTGTCTCTTGGATCCAGGTAAGTGAATATGATAAGCGTGTTAGGATATCTGAAAATGACTTACCTTTCAATAGTGGAGAATGTCTCCTATTTATACCTGATTGACCTTGTGAGGTGGCGGCCTTTGATAGGGGAGCATGCTACGGCTGTTAATAAATGGTCTGCAGCCGTGTCAGGGATGATTGGATTGGGCGCTGTCAGGGAGTTGGTGATTGCATGTGTCAGCTCCTTCGGGCTTTGGAAAACTTCTTGTCAGGGCTGATGATCATTGATTGTTTTGCCGAGGGCGAGTGGATTGAGGGCAGTGGCTCTCATCCATTTCTTACCCCGGCTTAGTCGTAATTTGAAGAGTGTTTTTGCCGAGCTTGCATTGACTCGGCTGCCTGCTGGCCCCCTTAGTGGTTTTTATCATGAGTGGGTCCCGTAGTGGGGCCGAGGAGGATTTTCGAGATTTCGTCCTTTGATGATATATTTATTTGTTCAAATCAAGTTTTGGATGAATAAAATATTAATGTTTAAAGTATGATGTTAGAAGTGAATCATTAGAGTAAAGTACCAACTCAATGTCACTATAATAATATTATCTCACATTTGTTAAAAAATGATGTTGGTAGTAAAAATATTTCTATATAAGATTTCCACTATTATTAACAATAGAAGAGATTAATATTAAATTATTAATATCACTATATGATATTAACTATTATTAATTATTATTTTTTGTTAATGACTAGAAATTGAAAAGTCTCAAGTCAAGTGATGTAAAGGCATAAGGATTCAACAATATCAAAAGTTGGGTGATGTGTTACTATTAGAGTTGTCCTCACTAACTTTAATATGCTATAGTATAGATTTCTTTCTCTCTCATCAACTCATATTTGTTCATAGTATGATATTACTCCTTTAATTTTGTGTTGATTTATAAATGACACAGTTTTTATATGTTTGTAAAAAAGAATGACTAAAGAAAGTAGCATACAAGATATAACGAGGGATTTACAAAAATAGCCTCACTTAAAAAATACTCTTTTATGGCCTGGTTTATTGATAAACCACTGATAAACCACGACTGGTTTATCGGTAAACCAGTAAAAATGCACCCCCTCAACATCCAAAATCACTGGTCGATAGTGTGATCGATAGATCGACCACTTGATCGACCAAGTGGTTTATTGATAAACCAGTGTAAACGACTTGGTCGACAATTGGTTTACCGATAAACAAGTGTAAAACCACTTGGTCGACAACTGGTTTATCTGGTCGATTAGTGGTCGACCAAGTGGTTTATGGTCAAAGGTTATATATGTTCATCAACCAGGTCAAATGACCGTATTTGACTAATGCCACAGATATAACGCTAGACTTTAAATGACAATAAATATCATATTTTAATTCTACTCCGTATTGTAACCCCTTCAACAAAACAAGTTTTTACATTCCTAACTAAGTGTTTACCCTTAAGTTTTTTTTTCGTCCAAATTGAGCTTCTATATTTATCTAAAAGTTACTAATTTCGTCATAGTGTATTTGTAGTATGTGGTTATTTTGACATATTGAATACTGCGATGATAAAAATATTATGATCAATGTTTGAAAAAATAACATTTTCTTCAAGATTTCGATGGCTTCTAATTTCTGGTTACCAATAATATATTTGGTTTGTGTATGTTACTCCCACATTTTTATCTAAATTATTTATAAATAAAATTAAGGTACCAAGAAAATTAGAAAGTGATTGGTTTTGAAGACAAGAATATGTCAAATGAGAAATTTTGACCCGTTGTATTTTGTGAGACTCTATTGTAAAGATTCATAATTATCATGAATTTAAAAAACACTTATTTTTTTTGTGGTCTAGTAGTGATGAACCTGCAAATTAAATACAAGAACTTATTTCATACAATAAAATAAAGAGATTTTTCATTAAGTATTAGAGCATCACCATTGTATAGATTTTGGTATTCTTAGCATTATTCTTAATTAAGAATACCAAAACCAACAATGAGGGGATTATTCTTAGAGGAGAGAGTAAGTTTTATTCTTGTGCAAGAATAAAACCAGCCATGAGGAATTGCAAGCCCAGGAGGGAGAGTAGTTGCCACCACCCACATCATTGCCTTGTGTGTATAGTTCACACGCCAGTGACACAGTTGGGGCTGCCTTTTCCATAGATCACCCTTTGTCTTCCACCCCTTTTTTTTTTTTCCTTTTTTCTGATTTTTTATTTTACCTTTTGAAATAAATATAAAAAAGTATTCCATCCGTCCCTAAATTATCGTCTTTCTTTCCTTTTTCGTCCGTCTTAAAATAATTGTTCAGTTTGAAACTTACCTTTTTTAAAACATCATTTTTACCATTTTATCATTACTTTTCACCCTACTTTAATTATGAGTCACATGCACATGAGCTTTAAAGGAAATTACACATTAAACCAATATAAATAATCAAGTCAATTATTTTTTCTTAATCCATGCGCCGGATCAACTAGGACGATAATTTAGGGGAAGAATTTCAAGAACGTTGATCCTCTTAGTGCTCTAAAATAATATTCGTCCTATGCATTTGTAGACAAAGTTAATTGACTTTCAAAAGTGTGTATCTATTTTTAGAAACCTTTTGCATTGACATTTAGGTCAATTCAAAATTGTGAAATTTATAGACTAAATGATTTTTTTTAAGGAAGTGCACTTAAATATTAGTGGAGGCACCCACGCTATTAATATATATATATATATATATATATATATATATATATATATATATATATATATATATATATATATATATATATAAAATAACAACCGTGATTTTTTCGCTTAAATGTTTTCTATAAATGTAAACACAAATATGCATTGAAAGTTAAAACACTTTGTGTAAGGGTAAAATAGGGTCATCTAATTTTTCTCTATTGATTTTATTGTTGTGTCATTTCTTGGTCCAAAAGCAACGGCAAGAAGCAGTGCCGACCTTGGTCCTAGGCCCACTAGGCAGCTGCCTAGGGCCTCCAAATTTTCACTCCAAAACAGGGCCCCTAAATTTTAATCCAACTTAGTATATACCATATAGATAAAGGGCCAATTTGCGTATTTAAAAGTAAAAGGCATATAACTACTTAACCTAAATTGGAGATTGTGAATTCTCCACAATCAATCAATCAATAATAATAATAATAATAATAATAATAATAATAATAATAATAATAATAATAATAATAATAATAATAATAATAATAATAATAATAATAATAATAATAAAGCATTAAAAGTGGCGACCCCCCAAGCAGAGGAAAACTGGAAAAGAGGTGCTGAAGTTGTGAAGCAAAATCAAAAAATTTCACAGCTATCAAATTTTCGAAAGGTAAATCTCTAATCCTAATCTCTTTCTTCTAAATTATTTTTATATTTTGTTTTGGGTTTTTTAATTTTGTTTTTTCTTATGTAAACAGTAAACTCTATTGGAAGAATCATGAATCAAGATGTTTATCTAAGTATAAAGTAATTAGCCAATTAGTTGTTAAGGTTTAATTATTTAGGTTTTGCATATTATATTTGCTACTTTCCAAATAAAGATTATTTTATTGAATAATCAATATTTTAATTTTCAGATTTGTTTAATGTTTACCACTTTAATGTTTATTTCTAATAATTTTTGTGTATAAATATTTATTTGTTACTTGTTAGTGTGCTATTGTTTATTGATTTAGACTTTTTCCAGGTGCTTGTTTTAATGGCTCCGAAACGAACTTATAAATCTGGATATGAGAAAAGAACAAAAAAACAAAAAGAAGAACAATTGATTCGATCTCAAATCGGAGCTTTTGATAAGTATTTAATTAAGAACCCACAAGTAGAAGAACAAGAATTGGTAAATGAAGAAAGTCAGGCACGTATGGGTGAGAATGAGAATGAAGAACATATAGATGTTGAATCCCATGCCAATGAGAATGAAGATATAAATGAAAGTGATCGAATTGAAGAAGTGGGTGAAGAATGTGGACCAATAAATATTGATAATCCGATAAATTGAGAGAAAATTTGTCAGAACTTTAGAGATTTGTTGGTAGAAAGAGGTCCTCGGAGAGATAACCGACTCGGATTTCCTAAGGATGGTTCTGGAAGACATTTTTCTTCCGTGCAGTATACTCGAAACCTACCAAATGGAGAGAAATATGATAGAAAATGGTTAATATACTCTGATGCGTTGGACATGGTGTTTTGTTTTTGCTGTAATTATTCAAGCAAGATACTCTTAACACTCAATTGACTAATGATGGATGTAATGATTGGAAAAATCTTGGTCAGAAGCTTAAAAGCCATGAAACTAGCAATGATCACAATTTTTTGCATGAATAGTTGGATTGAATTGGAAGCAAGGTTGCAGAAAAAAGAAACAATTTATAAAAATGTTCAAGCACAAATCAACAAAGAGAAAGAGTGTTAGTCCCAAAGGGCACAATAATAAGCTAGAGGGGGGGTGAATTGCTTATTAACACTTAAAACTTTTTGTATAAATTCCTAAAACAAACACTTGCAATCTATTGAAATGATTGAAGTAGCGGAAGTCTTGTAAGGAAGACAGTTCAAGTCTGCCGATGAAGCACTACCGATAGACTTTGTTGAATACTCAAATTTGCTACTGAAGCGATAAGTAAAGAGATATGAAACAATTTAAAGCAGTAAGCAACAGTAAAGAAAGAACACAAGTATTTTGAGATGGTTTGCACTATAAAGAGTGCTACGTCCACCATCAAGGCAGTCAACCTTGGATTTAAATGTGCACTATGTTTTTCACTAGTTCTATTACAAAGAGGTCTAATGAATCGTGTACAAAATATTTGACTTGTGTTTAGGGGTGGGGTATTGCATATCTGAATAGAATATTCGATGGTGCAGAAGAATATAATCAAGAACAACAATAAGAAGTAAAGGATAAAATGTTGATGCAGATCTTCTTGTTGTTGTTGAGGACTTCGTTTATCAGTTTATGATCTCTTGAATGCACTGAGTATATAAAGCTCGATGTTGTTGAGAAAATTCAGAGCAGTCTGTTTCTTCAGGCTTTAATGGTAATATTTATAGCTGGGGCATTCTTGAGACCGTTTGGAGAAGACGAATAGAGTAACGACTCTATTAGGTTGAATGTATTAAATGCATGGAGCTGTCTTTGGGGATTTCGTCTTCACTGATATTGAGCAGGGAATGATGAAGAGTTGTTGCAAAGAATCGATAGGTGAGCAATCGTAGTTGCGCAGACTGGCAATAGTTGGTACGCCTATAAGTGTCGCCTGCTCACCGCCTGTCACTTTTCAGGAGACGAAAGTCTTCATGATTTTCGGAAAAGCTGGACAGGCGTGTCTGAGAAGTCAAGTGATGATGGAAGATTGGTTTAAATTAAATTCAAACCAATAAAGGCTTAATTTAATTAATCCACTAAAAGCTTGATGACTGAACACGCATGTTTAAACGAGTGCAGACAAGGTCTGTCGCTAGAGGTTGACTGAAGTCTTCCGGTGAAGCCTTCAGCTGAAGTCTTCCGCTGAACCTGTGAAGTCTAAAAATATATTCTAAGGCAAAGTTCTATGCACAGTTGCCACGCTAACTGGTACGCAGCCCAATTAGCCACTAAGCATAGAACCTAATGTAATGAATGAACAAATGCAAATCAAGATACAATGAGAAACAACAAAGAGCATTGGCGACAACTGTTATTAAGGATACTTGCACTTGTGAAAACTCTTGCAAAAAAAGAATTTGGCATTTCGTGGAGATAATGAGAAGGTTTATGAAGAGAACACTGTGAATTTTCTAAGTTTTATTGAAATGATGGCTGAGTATGATCCTCTTATACAAGAATACCTTCGACATATTGAGAGCCGAGAGATTCATTATCATTATCTTGGCCACAAAATTCAAAACGAATTGATACTAATGTTAGGGGGTGAAGTCAAAAGCATGATCATAAAAAAGATCAAAGAGGCTAAATACTATTCGATTATACTTGATTGTACTCTGGATATAAGTCATCAAGAACAAATGTCACTTATAGTAAGATGTGTGGATGTTTCAACACTCCCAACAAAGGTAGATGAGTTTTTTTCTAGAATTCTTGAGGGTGGATGATACAACAGGTCTTGGCCTTTTCATTGAACTTAAAAGAGTCTTGAACAATTTACAACTTGAAATTGATGATATAAGAGGGCAAGGATATGACAATGGGTCTAATATGAGAGGTAAACACAAAGGTGTACAAAATAGACTACTTAAAGTAAACCATAGAGCATTTTATACTCCATGTGGTTGTCATAGTCTTAACCTTGTATTTCATAATATTGCAATATCATGTACTGACGGTGTATCTTTCTTTGGAGTGGTACAACGAATTTACACAATATTTGCGTCTTCGACAAAGAGATAGAAAATTTTGAAAGACAACGTGAAAGGCCTTACACTCAAATCGTTGTCGGAAACTCATTGGGAAAGTCGGGTCAAAAGTGTCAAAGCAATAAGATATCAAGCTTCACAAATAAGAAATACTTTACTTGAGTTGTCAAAAAGTATAGATGATGCAAAAGTGAAGAGTGAAGCTAGGTCTTTAGCAAAACATGAAATGGAGGATTTTGAGTTTCTTTTGGGCATGATTATTTGGCATAACATATTGGCCCAGGTTAATCATGTGAGCAAAATCTTGCAAACGAAAGATATGCATATTTATGTTGCAATAAGACATTTGAAGGTTCTTATGACCTTTTTCAGAACTATAGAGAAACTGGATTTGAAGAAGCCATGATTGAAGCCAAAGAACTTGCAACAACAATGAACATTGAGCCAGGATTTCCTACAAGTCGTGTGATTCATCGAAAGAGACAATTTGATGAGAGTACTAGTGAAGAGGTGAGACATTCTAAAGAAGATTCATTTAAGTTTGATTACTTTTTCTATATAATAGATAAAGGTCTTGTTTCACTTGAGAGTAGGTTTGAACAATTTGCCATATATGAAAAAAAACTTTTGGGTTTTTGTTTGATTTGAAGAGGTTAAATTCAGAAGATGATAATAGTTTGAAGATGAATTGCCTCAACCTTGAAGGTTTTCTAAAACATGAGAGTGTTTCTGATATTGATGGAAGAGATTTATTTGCAGAATTAAAGGTCTTGAAAGAAGTTTTGCCAAAAGAGACAAACAAAGTTGTTGAAATATTGGACTATTTGAAGTTAGTTGAAGGTTGTTTTCCAAATGCATGTATTGCTTACCGAATAATGTTGACAATACCAGTTACAATTGCTACAGCAGAAAGAAGCTTTTCAAAGTTGAAGTTGATCAAATCTTATCTTCGATCAACCATGTCGGAAGAAAGATTGAACGAGTTGGCTATGATATCAATTGAAACAAAGATGGCATCATAACTTGATTATCAAACTTTAATTAGTAATTTTGTAGCTAAACATGCTAGAAGAGTTATGTTTAAGTGACACGTTTTTATTTATTTTTGAATAGTTTCTTTTGATTATTATAGATTTACAAACGAGTTCGATGAAATTTGATAATTTTTAAGTCGTTAATTTTTCTTAGGTTTTTTTTTACATGTATATGTTAGGACCCCATTTTTTATGTTCGCCTAGAGTCCCCAAAATCTCAGGGCCAGCACTGGTAAGAAGTTACCATATTTAATAACTTTCTTGGTCCTAAAGCTATGGTAAGTGTTACCATAATTAAACACTTTCAAAAAGCTTTCAAAGAGTCCTTAATTAAATTGATAAAATCTAGGGTAGATTATTTGACTTAAATTAGGAAACTATATTTGGAAACTAATTTATTTATTTCCTAATCATTTGTTTTCTTGGATTTGTTGTGTTTTCATATTTGTGTAGGACTCTAGTTCAAACACACACACACACACACACACACACACACACACACACACACACATATATATATATATATATATATATATATATATATATATATATATATATATATATATATATATATGAAGACTTCTGACAAACAGGCCGAATACACGTAAATAAAGAGAAGAAACCGAGAGTCGCTCGAACGGATGCGTCGATGCGCATTCATCACGAGCTGCATTGGTTGTTTTTGCTTTCTGGTCAATGCACCTTCGGATGTAGATACAGTACAAGCTACATCACGAGCCGCATTGACAGATTTTTTGAATCATAGCTACTATTGATCTTTCACTTTGTTTTATACTAAACATTTTAATTAACAGGGCATTCGAAATTGAAACACTTTGTTTTATTACATTAATATATAATGACAAACGTGATTAGCACATCCAATATAGCAAGATCCATTCAAAATGCACTTGTCAAAAATAGGAAAATATATTTAATGACAAATGTAATCTGTTTATCTCAATATTGCTAGATAACCACCATAACTACTTACAAAATAAAGATTATATTTACATATGAACACATATACAAGTATTGATAAATAAATAAAAAAAACATAAGAGTCTATTAAGAAATTAAATATCATCAATCCAAAATGGAATGTCTTTTCTCTCTTTACCAATATGCAAGGGAAACAAGAATAACAATCTAAAAACTCATTATACTATAAGATCTTCATATATTGATATTAATTTACTTGTGAGTTTTGTTAAGACAAATTTTATCAATAGGAGCTAAAGAACAAGTACATAGTGAAATAAAATTTGATGAACAACTATGGATTCTTAAAGTCTGACATGTCTAATTTGATACTTAGCAACCATTGCTTACTTAGCCATAAATGTGCTTCCTCTTTGAATATAAATGCTCTGTGACCACTTTTGTTGCTTATAACCAAGTAATTTCACTGGTAAAAGTAGTAGCATCAGTTATGACATGCTGGATGAGTGAACTTTTAAATATCAGCATGGTCCTAGTGAGAGGTGACAACATCATCATTACCAGATTCTATTTTTACTCATTGACATTGTTGACCTTCATAGGTTCTAAATTTGGTTGAGTCATCTTCTGATTTTATTGTACAGTGGTTAAAAGGTCTGCGTACCGATTAGTGTGGCAGCTGTCTTAGAATCAAGGGTGTAAAATAATAGTTTAATGTTAGTCTCTCCAAGGCGCGGATCAGTAGGCTTCAACATCAGACTTGAAAACACGGTTCACCAGCAGACTTTGAAGTTTGCTCAAGCTAAAAAGCGAAGCTCAGCTAAACACGTGGAATTAGGTCACATCTTATTTGAACTAGATATTTAAATTATCTAAGTCAAATAATATTCAAAATTATCTTTATTAGTTTTCCCTCTCAAAAGAAGTCAACTATGCAATTATCCGACTTTAGACATACGGCACAGACAAATGTCCAGCCTGTCGAGTGAATCATGAAAAAATGAAGACATTCCTCTTTTAGCTAAGAAGACTTTCGAGTCAGAACGCCTCTGCAAGCTGAAAACTTACTCTGTTTGGGAATGTCTGCCTCTGCATCACTACATCACTGCATCTATGATATTTGTTACTTCAAGCATTCTACAAAGCGACGAAATGCATTTAATGCATTTTAACGTTGGACTCAATCCATCAACTCTCAGTCCAACGGTCCTAAAGATTTCTCCTGTTATAAATTCAAGTTTTGAAGATCTGAAGAACAACAATCTCTTGCACATTCAATACTCAAACTTCATCTTCAAAACTCAAGCTTTCAAGAGATCAAAAGGACAAGAACTAACACTTCACCAAACTTCCTGAAGCTGCAGATCTGCTATTCATTTCTATCTTTCAGCTTCTTATAGTTTGTCATTAACTGTTATTTACTTTAGCACTTGAGAGAACAATTATTCATTGATTGTTTCTCTCATCATCAAACACTTGGTTGAAAATAATTTTTGTACACGATCCATTAGAGATCTAACATTCTCACCTAGTGGATAAACAAGTGCATCTTTCAAAATCCAAAGCTAACCACTTTGGTAATGGACGTAGTACTATTCACAGTACGAACCACTTCTAAATTCTGCGTATTGCTCAAACTGTTTCTACTTATCTCCTAACTGCTCTTATGTGTTAACCTTTTAAAAGAAGAAGAACACTTTGAAAAGTTTTAAAAAGGAATTTTAAAAACACAACTAGGCTCTTCAACCCCCCCCCTTCTAGCCTAGATTGAGCCTATTGGGACCAACAATTGGTATCAGAGCCTGATTCTTTGAAAAACTTATTTTTCCGAGACTAACCTCTTGAGAATGGATCCTATGGCTCACTATATGATGCCTACCTCGAATACAAGCCACGTCCCAATATTGGACGAAGGTCACTTCGAAGTATGGAAAGACAAAGTTATGAGATATATGAACTCTATTGACAATCGCTTATGGCAATGTGTTCAAACAGGTCCTCACATTCCAATGAAGCCAAATCTACTTGCAGATGTAGCAGGAGGACCACCTGAGGTGCCTAAATCCATGAATGAATGGACTGAAGATGAAAGAAAACCTGTTGAACTAGACAGCAAAGCAATGCACATAATATCAAGCTCTGTAGACACCAGCACCTATCAGCAGATAATTAGATGCAAGACTGCTAAAGAGATGTGTGAAGCTCTTGTAGAATACCTGGAAGGAGACCTGCCAACCAGAGACAATAGGAAGTACAACTACATCCAAAAATTTGACTCCTACAGAAAAGATCCAAAGGAGACACTACGTCAAGCCTACGACAGATTCTGTGAGGTAGTAAATAGTTGTTATTCTTTAGGCAAAGAATATAGCGCTAAAGAAGTAAACATGAGATTCTTAGCTTCCTTAGGAAATATGTGGTATGTTAAGACCACAGCCATTAAAGAGTCCAAAGACTTAAACTCCATACATCTTCGGAGTTTGTATGTGAGTTTAACTGTCTATAAGCAAGAACTTCTTCAAGCTTAAGAACATGACAAAAATTTTAAACTTCCTTCTTTTTCTACTATCTCTCAGGAACCTCCTGCCCAGGAAAATAAACCATCCACTTCCTCTTCTTCTAATGATAATGAAATTCTTACTGATGAACAATTTGCTATGTTTGTTAAAAAATTTCAAAAATTCTCAAAGTTTAAAAAGAAGAAAGATGCAAACCAGCAGACTTTCAGAAAGACTGTTGAAAACTCACAATATGATGAGCTAGTTTACTTCAACTGTAGGAAGCCTGGTCATTTTGCTTCTAAATGTCCTAAGCCCAAATATGGAGCTTATAAAAGGCGACCCTCTAAATCATTTTCAAAACATAGGGGTCTGCAGACTGAGGACTTAGAAGAAAACCAAGTGTCCACTTGGTTTGAAACAGATTCTAATGAGGATAAGAGTGATGACTCACCTAAGCAGGCACACATATTTGTCTTGTTGCTCAAGAGTCACCTCCCACCTATGATTCAGGAAGTGAAGTTAAATATTCTCATTTTCAAGCTAATATAGAACAACTTACTGATGAGCCCTCTAAATAAGAAATCCTCAAGGATGCTCAGAATATGCTAAAGGAATTCAATGAATTTAGAAAGGCTTGTGTAAAGTTAGCTAAAAATCATGAGAGGCTAAGAACTGAGAAATCCTCGCTGGAAACCGAGCTAAAAACTCTTAATGGAGTTCAGTAGGAAAGTATCAAGTTGAAAGAAGAGAACAAGTTTCTGAATAAAAAGGTTGCTTGCCTCATTGGTCATGCTAAAGAGTTATCTGCTGAGAAAGATGAGTTACAAAAAACTATCGACTTTTGGAATAACTCAAAGGTTGTTTTTGACCAAATCCTTGGAGACCAAAAGCCCACTGCGGACAAAACCGGGCTAGGTTTCTCTGAGAACTCTTCTGGTACAACCTCCGAGCAAACAATAGAAAACCCGTCTGTACGAACTGGTGATGATCCTTCATATCATCAGCAGTTCGACAACAAGGATAGACAAGGAATTGGTTATGCTACCATTTATTATAAATACCCTAAGAATCAGACTACTAGGTTCAGCAATATGTCTAAATCAAAGACTGTTGTTTCTAAGAACACAAAAAGGCTACCCAAGCCTAATAGATTCATCAAAAGCACTACAGACAGGGTTGCTGCTACCAGGACTGCTGACACTAAGCTTAAAGGCAAAATATATGAGGTGTCTAAGTTAGTTAACAATAGATCTACTAAGGCAAGAACTACTTCTTACCAACCTAAGAAAGCTCATACAAAACCCTTTAGATTTGATGTCAACAAGTCTGCTGATTCTCAGGCTACTGCTAGAAGAAAGCATACATTAACGTCTATTTAAAGCAAAACATCTCAGCATGACATCTGTAATTTTCATCGCTGTACTTTTTGTAAATGTTTAGGCCATTTGGCTCATGAATGTCTGTTAAAATCCATCATAAATCCTACTGGGTCCTCTATCCCAAAAGTCAGGCAAGTATGGGTTCCCAAAAATTGCTAACCTTTTGGACCCAAAAGAAAAATAAGGGGGACCATGATTTTTTATTTCTTAATTACAGATCTGCTTCATGACTACTACAAGCTCAGAAAAGAATGATGTATGGTATCTGGATAGTGGCTGCTCAAGACGCATGATCGGAGATTCTTGTCTTCTTTCAAAAATCACTGAAGCAGAAGGCCCTCCAGTCATCTTTGGTGACAATGCTAAAGAAAGAACCATTGAATACGGATCCATCATTTGTGAAAATCTCTCTATAAAAAGGGTTTCTCTAGTAGAAGGGCTAAAGCACAACCTTTTAAGCATCTCTCAATTATGTGACAAAGGTCTCATATGCCAATTCTCCTATAACAGATGTGAATTAAAGGATCCAGTATCATGCTCAACTCTGGTAACTGGACATAGACAAGGAAATGTTTATGTAATAGATTTGAATGCCTATGGAAAGGCTACTAATCGATGTCTTATGGCAAACTCTTCTCAAGACAAAAACTGGTTGTGGCACAAACGTCTTAGCCATCTGAACTTCAAATACTTATCAAAGCTTTCCAAAGAAGGGTTAGTGAAATGAATGCCAAAGGTTTCTGCTGATCATGATCATGTATGCAAGGCTTGTCAGTTGGGAAAGCTTTCAAAAGCTTCCTTCAAGAGCAAACCAGGACTCGCAACAACAAGACCTCTGCAACTTCTTCGCATGGATCTCTTCGGGCCTGTGACTATTATCAGTTATGGTGGTCACAGATACACTCTAGTCGTAGTAGATGATTATACAAGATATACATGGACGGAGATGATGTCGTCTAAAGATCACACGTATGACATCCTTACAGCCTTGTTCAGAAGACTACAGACACAAAAGCTCGATGAAATCAGTGATGTTCGACCAACAACGGAGTAGCAAAGTATTACGATGATCATGGCATCGGTCACAACTTCTCTACTGTCAAAACTCCACAACAGAACGATGTATCAGAAAGGAAAAACAGAACACTTATCGAAGCTGCTAAGACTATGCTCGTTGTAGCAAAATTGCACAAGCATTTATGGGCAGAAGTTGTCAATACAGCCTGCTTCACTCAGAACAGATCTCTGATCAACAAATTTCACGGTAAAACACATATGAACTTTGGAGTGGTAAAGCCCAAAATATTGTATTTTCAAAAATTTTGGCTGCAAATGCTTTGTAGTTTATAATGGTAATGACTACAGAAGCAAATTTGATAATAAGGCCGACGAAGGTGTTTTTCTGGGCTATGCTTTATACTCCAAAACTTATAGGGTTTTCAATAAAAGATCTTTAAAAATTGTTGAATCTATACATGTTTTATTTGATGAATTTGATTTATTAGAGCCACACGTGGCTCCAAATGTTGCTGATGAATTTGTCAACAATGAGACAGGTACCTCCCAAGCTTCAACCTCTAAAACACCAAATTCCTCTCCAGCAACTCACTCAGATATTCCTGACCATCACTTCTCAAATGAATCACCAGAAGACCTCAACCCTACTCAGGAAAATACTATTCCAGAGCCCATATCCTCTGAACCTCAAAATCCTATCCTTCAACTCACTTATGAACCCAATTCTGAACAACACACTCATCAAGAAACAACTGACTTTCCTCCTAGTCCCCCTCCTGAGCCACTTCATGAAAAACCAATAGTGAATCATATTCCTACTGCTACAAGAACATGTAAAGATCACCCTATTTCTCAGATCATTGGTGACATTCATATGGGAGTACAGACTAGAAGATCCTCCAGAAATGAATGTATGTTCTGTGTTGCATTTGTTTCAGAAGATGAACCAAAAAAATATTGATGAAGCTTTACAAGATCCAAGTTGGCTAGAAGCCATGCAAGATGAACTTCATCAATTTGAAAGATGTCAAGTATGGAAGCTAGTTCCAAGACCAGCTGATCACCCCATCATTGGCACAAAGTGGGTGTTCAGAAACAAGAAGGATGAAGATGTAAACATCATAAGAAACAAGGCCAGACTCGTTGCACAAGGATATAGACAAGAAGAAGGAATCGACTACGATGAAACCTTTGCTCCAGTAGCAAGGTTAGAAGCTATCGGGATCTTCTTAGCCTATGCTACATACAAGGACTTTGTGGTATATCAAATGGATGTCAAAAGTGCTTTCCTCAACGGTGATCTTCAAGAAACCGTCTATGTAACTCAGTCCCCAGGCTTTGTGAAAAAAGGAATAGAGACCTATGTCTACAAACTTAAAAAGGCTTTCTATGGTCTTAAGCAAGCACCCCGTGCCTAGTATGAGACACTATCCAAGTTCTTAACAGAACAAGGATTTGTGCGAGGAAAGATCGACACCACTCTTTTCATTCTCGAGCACAAAGGTCACTCGCTGTTGGTGCAAATATACGTTGATGATATCATCTTCGGTTCTACAAATAAAAAGCTGTGCAAAAGGTTTGAGACTCTTATGACTGGGAAGTTTCAGATGAGCATGATGGGAGAGCTCACGTTCTTCCTGGGTCTTCAAATTCAACAATCCAACAAAGGAATCTTCATAAGCCAATTCAAGTATGCTAAATAACTAGTCAAAAAATTCAGATTGGAAATGGCTAATACCTTTGACACTCCAATGGCTGCTAAATGCAAATTATCGAAAGATCTACAAGGGAAGAAAGTTGATATCACCTTATATAGAGGAATTATTGGATCTCTGCTCTACTTTACCGCCAATAGACCTGATATAGTTATAGACACCCCAATTTCGTACCCCTGATATGTAACTCTGGCATGCGATATCAAGAACTGTTTAAACTTAACGAAATGTCAAGTTATAGGGTTGAAAATGCAAAAGGAAAGAAAGTAGGATGAACAGTGAACTGTAGGGGAGGAAAGTGTCGAAAAATTGAGAAGTTTGAATAGTTGGCGCCGCGCCCAAGATGCTGAATGTCTGCGCCGAGGTCTTCAACAGTGCCCACTTCGTTAACGCATTGTACAAATTGTTGAGCGCGAGGTACAAGCCGATGAAGCACAGATTCAACTATAAATAGAGGTGCTGGCTCCCCATTTTCGACACAATTCTTCGACCCCTTTTTCGACGAAGAGTTACTCTGCGTAATTCTTACGCCGAGAACGATCGTCTGATCCCCTTCCCATAAAGCCTCAAAACCCTGTCCAAATTCCGCCAAAACACAAAACCAACCGATTAAAGTGATCCCTAGCCCTTTAGTTAGGTATCCACCATATTTCCTCGGCCCAAAAATCCCAAAGTAAGCTGTTACTCTGCCCGAGTAATGAGCTGAAATACACAAAATATAAGCCTTTATTCCGCCCAACCCAAAAGGCCAAAACCACCAAAAATAAGCCGTCATTCCGCCCAACCAAATAAGCCAAAAGTACCATATATAAGCCGTCACTCTGCCCAAATCACAGCAATAAAAGTCTCCCTCTCCCGAGAAGGACAGAGCGGCACACCCCGCTCTAAAAGGTAATAGCCTTTAAGGGCGCTTTTTATTTATTTATTTGTCTATTTATTATTTGTCAAGTTGTTATTTAAATCCGGCCCAATGTAGTCAATATAAGTCGTTGTGCTGCCTGGATTAGATTAGGAAATATTATGTAAAAGAGCCGTTATAATAGCCAAATATTTTTAAATACATTTGTAATTATTGTAAGGAAATGGCTGCAGGTCCGTAAATAATGTAGCCATGGATGTATTTGTTTTATTTTCCTGTCTTTTAATGCTTTATTTATTTGCTAAATAAATATAACAATAAGCATACTTTAGCCAAAAACAATTTTGAGACCGAAAGGGCGAGTTGGGTGCCTAGCACCTTCCCAACTCGTAACTTAGCCTCCGAACCCGCTTTTTATCTCTGGTTTTGCTTTATTTCTGCCTTAAAATAAAGATGGCGACTCTAAAACTTTTTGGATCCAGTGGGGCCTCGCAACACTCCTTATTTGCACTTTTCCGTCCTCCCCTAAAAAAGGGAGAATGAGAATGGAAGGGTGATGTATTCCCATATCCTGATATCCCCTAAAAAAAGGATAACTTGATGCGGGAAACCCAAAGCTCCCATAGTGATCCGAAATGGGCCATAAGGCTATTTTTAATAAAATCCATAGTGGGGGCGTCGCAATATCCTTTTTTGCATTTTTCCGTTTTCCCCTAAAAAAAAGAAAATAGGAATGAAAAGGTAATGCATTCCCATATCCTGGTATCCCCTAAAAAAAGGGATAACTTGATGCGGGAAACCATAAGTTTCCATATTGGATAAAAAATCCACTAAAGGCAACCGAGGCGCATTCCAACGCGCTAACATAGACAACACTCCTCTCGCACTTTTGATTTCGTCTTCCCAACAAAGGGAGGGTGGAGCGAGCGGTGGTGTCATCCGCCGCAGCGCACCCATCCAAGGCGCGGGTCGCACCCCGGGAACCTCACAATAGTGTATGCTGTTGGGGTATGTGCTAGATTTCAAGCAGACCCTCGTGAATCACATCTTCTAGGGGCTAAGAGAATCATCAAGTATGTATCAGATACTACCAACTTAGGTATCTAGTATCCAAGAGAGTCCTCTTTCAACTTAGTTGGCTACTCAGATGCAGACTATGATGGCTGTCAAGTAGACATGAAGAGTACAAGTGGAACATGTCAATTCCTAGGCGATAGACTCGTCTCATGGGCTAGCAAGAAACTAGCATCGGTTTCCAACTCCACCACTGAAGCAGAATACATAGCTGCTGAGCTGCTGTTGTCAACTACTTTGGATCAAACAACAGTTGGTGGACTGTGACATCTGTTGATACTCATTGTATTTAGATTTATATCTGCTCATACATATTACATTAGTTTTATACATTAGTGGCTAATTGGGCTGCGTATCGATTAGCGTGGCAACTATGTATAGAACTTTGCCAAGAATAGTTTTTATAGGACTTCACAGGTTCAGCGGAAGACCTCCTTTAAAAGCTTCAGGAAGACACTGACACTGGCCGGACCTTGTGCACTCGGTCAATCATGACGTGTCCAGTCAAACAATTATTAGTGGATCAATTTAAGTTTACCCTTATCAGTTTGAATTTAAATTGAGATATTCCCTGACATCTCGAACGGCGACTTTCAGCGAGGAAGATTTTCGCGAGGCCGAATAGTAAAAGCGGGAGAAAGATCGTCACCATGCGTAACAACTCTCACAGATCTGACATCCAGATTGCCCGGTTTCTAGTCTCTGCACCCTTTCTCTGCTCGATATCTGTGAAGACAAAATCCTCAAGACGGATCCATGCATTTAATGCATTAAAACCTAATAGAGCTGTTAAGTCTTCGTCTTCTCCAACGGATCTCCAGAATGCTCCAGCTATAAATGCCGCCATTAAAGACTGAAGACACAACTTGACGAATTGCTCTGAAAATATACAACAACTCTAAGTCTTTATACTCAGTGCATTCAAGAGATCCTAAACAGATCAAGAAATCCTCGACAACAACAAGAAGCTCTGCATCAACATTTATTATTTTACTTCTTGTTGTTTTCATTCAAAGCTATTCTTCTGCACGAATTAAATATCTTGTTTACACATATATTTAATTCCTTAACTCCCAAACACAAGTCAATATTTTTGTACACGATCCATTGGGAATATTCTTTGTAATAGATCTAGTGGAAAACATAGTGCACTTTTAAATCCAAGATTGACTGTCTTGGTGGTGGACGTAGCACTCCTTGTAGTGTGAACCATCCCAAAATACTTGTGTTATTCCTTTACTGTTTGTTTACTTATTGAACTGTTTATTACTTTCTTTATCTTTATCCATAACAGCAAACTTAAGTAGCCAGTTAAAGTCTACCGGTAGTCCTTATCGGCAGACTTGAACCAGTTTCTTTGCAAGACTTCCGCTACTTCAATCTTCCTAATAGATTGTAAGTGCTTGTCAAAAGAACTTACTTAAAAAGTTTTTTATTGTCTATAATAAGCTATTCAACCCCCCCTTCTAGCTTATTATTGTGCCCTTTGGGACTCACAACATCAAAGTAGCAGATTGCCCAATCATGTGTGGCAACACCTCAGCAATCTCTATCACCTACAATCGTGTGATGCACTCTAAGACAAAACATATCGATGTTTGATATCATTTTCTAAGGGATAATGTAGAAAAGAGAAATATAAGTATAAAGTACATTTTAACCGAACACCAACTAGCAGACATCTTCACAAAAGCACTCGAAGCCGACATGTTTGCTTATCTAAAGGGAGAGCTTGACCCGTGTCTTTGAAAATAAATTAGTAGTTCTGCTAATTACTTGAAGACGGAGCTGGTCTGTCATCTTCTTCGGTCAATACGAAACAGGCTACTGCTCAAACACCGGCTTCGGAATTTGAGATTCCTAAATTGCCAAACACCATGTATCACCCTGGCATATGCATAGATGCGCCCACTGTTCGCGCATACGCTACTGGGTGTCAAAATTGTTGATGACCTGAACCAGTCAGGGCTTTTTACACTATTCATGCTAGATGACACCGACTATAGCAACCTGTTGGTAGAGGAGTTTTACCAGTGAGTGACTGTCAACATCTCCCGGACTTCTATCTCTGGCACCGTATGCAGTGTCCACTTCTCCTTCACCGTTGATCGTATCGCCAAAATTGTTGGCGTAGAATTTGATGGCCCAACCGAGCTCACCACCGAAGAAAAGGCCACTGCTTGGTCATATATGCGAGGTGAAGGAACACCCAAAGAGCCTCAGGGAAAAATGAAGCGGACCTTATTCAACGATGATGTGTACTACATCAGTCACCTCATCGATAAAAGCATGATTTTCAAAAGCGGCACACACGATATCATGACTGCTGACCAGTTGGAATACACAGCAGCCGTCATTCTCAACATTCGCTTCAACTGGGCCACCATCCTATTTTATCTGTTGTGTGATGTCATAGATGGTGTCCAGGTCTCCCTGTCATAGAGAAGGCCCTTTGTGCAGCTCATAAATATGTTGTTTCGCAACAACTGCTCTTTCCTCGACTGCATCCTTCCCTTCGAACTCAAGAAGGTGAAAAAGGCCATTCAATTCACCAACACTTTCATCTCCTCAACCAACAAACTGAGGAATGAGAAACTTGAGAAACAAGGTCTCCCAACTCAGCCCTTGTATGCTGTTGTTAATCTGGCTCCCTTGGTAATTATCAAAATTAACCCAAAGACACTTAAGGATGCCTTCATTGCCAAACAGCTTGATCGAAAGCAGAAGAAGGATGCTGCCAAAGAAGGGTGCTCAAGCCAATCTGCTGCAGAAAACTCTACTGTTCCTCCTCCTAACAGGAAATCCAAGCGACAGCAATCTGCTGTTGAGGAAGAGCCTCCAGTTAAGAAGCAGAATAAATCTTCCAAATCTGCTGTTGCCTCTGCTGCTCCTCCTATTTCAACCTCTACTGCTGCTCCCTCAAAGAAGAAGAAACGTTACGCTTCCGCTCGATGCGGAAGAACGCTCTCCGCCTCGAAACGTAAGGTGAACCTTTGTACCTTTTGATGCCCCTTCATCTTCACATGTCTCTTCAACGTCTCTTCTTCTAAACTTTTCAACAGACCCTGCTGCTGTTGGGGAGGAGCCCACTGAGCCTTCCTCTTCCATTCCTTCAACAATCCCTGCTGTTGTTGAGGATGAGTCTTTTTCTCTCTCTTATAAGAAGAAGAAGCGAAGACTTCGCAAGAAGTATGCGGCTGCTCAACCACCTTCATCTTCCCCACCATCTCCAAAAGTTATCCCTTTTCCATCTTCCTCACCAGGATCCATTACATCCACCCTTCATGCTTCCTCCCTAGCCATCATTCCATCCTTCTCTACCTCTACCTCGTCCACCTACCATATCCCAGACGCCTTCTATTTTCCCTTTCTTGACCTTCACATCTCTTTTCTTCTTTATCAAACCTCCTTTCTTCCATAACTCCATCCTCCTATCACCCAATACCTTAATCCCATCTACATTTCTGCCGATCTCCATCACCTTCTTTTCCCCTCCATCTCTTCTGACACATATAAGTTCCTCTTTGAACTTAACTCTATTTCTGACCTACTTCACCCCTCTCATCCGAACTTTATTCTTCTCCCAGAATTCCCTTTTCCCTCTTCCTTCCTTGCATCTATCTCTCCTCCTTCCACTCCCTCTGTTAGTGATTCAGACACTGACATAGAACTTGACCCCAAACCTTCTACTCCTCCTTCACAACCTAACCCTACTGTCCCCTCTTCTTCAAACACTTCTGCACCCCTCTCTTCCAACTCTGCTTCTCCCTCAACCTTCAACCTTTCTCATCCTCCACCTCTCAACCCTGTTGCCAACTTCATCCCCATCAACCTTAACCCACAGTCTCTTCCAACTTGAGCATCTAAATCGCACGGTCTCTTCCATGGCTTAGCAGATTGAGGTGATGAACTACGGCTTAAACGCCACTCATGCCACCATTTTTGACCTTGGGAAGATCGTTGAATAGCTTGTCAATGACACTGCTCAAGCCTTCACCACCCACTGCTTCCTAGTTCAAGACCAGCAGGAGTCATTAATGAGTATGCTCCACTCCCAACAAGTCAGCATTCGTCATCTCTTCGACGAGCTTAGAACCTCTCTCGCTCGCGCTATCATTGCTGAGCGTGTCGTTCCCGACTTCACTTCTGTTCGTCATGTTGAGCGCGCCAACCAGAGGGCTGCTGAGGCTGATCAACGAAGGGTTGCTGCCATTAGAGAGGAGAGAGATACTCATTACTTGAACTAAGCACTGATAGAAGAACAGAACAGACTTCGAGAGCGTCTCAATGACCGTATCAGGATTTAGGTTGGTGACTACTTAGAACGACGCCGAACCCAACCCAACCTATTCTGACCTGGTATAACTATTCTGTTCTAAACTTTTTATGGTTCAAACGCTGCTTTTGCAAAACTCTGCTGTTAAACAGCCTGTTTAACTTACATATATAATATATTTTGGATTATGATTACATGCTTTATTTTCTTATCATGTCCATTTAAACTTCGCGTTTAAATCTTTAAACTGCTTATATCCTTCTCTTTGTTAAGATTTAAACTCTGCTTAACTTTGTACTTGATCCATTTCATTTACTTTGTAAAGTACTTAGTCTAGCTATCTCTCTACTAAGACTTCTGTTGTGACGACCCGACCCGGATCCCAAGACGAAATCCCAAGGTCGTACCGCCGGAAAGCAAATAACAACAATCAAGTAACAAATAATGGGTAGGGCCATAACGGCGATACACCGACAACTCAAAACACATGCGGAAGCGAAATAAAATAAAACAGGGCGCCCGAGCTAACAAGCTCAAACTAAAACAACCAAAGAGATAATTAATCTCTCGGTCCAAAAATTCGATTCGCGTGCCGCAACATTGGGCACGTAGGACAAACTCCCTGTTATGCAATTCAATAATAAGCATAATATAAACCAAGTCATCGGCGAAATTACGGCCGGAACCCAACATTACACTAAGTCTAAGACTCTAGTCTAACAACTCAACGGCTAAAAACACGCCGGAGAACAAACATAATACTTTAACTAGCAATGTAGCATGCTAAACATGATCACCAATTAACCAAGCACGACTAAAACCCGTCGGCTACCAACAACATAAGTACCAATAATTAGTACTAACAATAACAAAACATATGGGAGTATAACTACCAATATACATATAGCACGACTTCTACTGGTCGGCTACCAAAAGAATAAGCTAACAACATAATTACAACATTACAAACACATACAGGTTTGCTACCCAATTCATGAAGTTTATATAACTTCATCTTCCCAACGACCTCACCAAAAACAAAACAAACAACTAAGTAGCAACCTTCCCAAAAGAATCTTTGTCAACGCAATCTTCTGATTTACTTGGATCCGCACGCTCGGCTCGGATCTAGGGAAAACAACCAACAAATAAAAGTAAGCCACAAAGACTTAG
The DNA here is from genome assembly GCA_013146195.2 of Codonopsis lanceolata. Lineage (NCBI taxonomy): Eukaryota > Viridiplantae > Streptophyta > Magnoliopsida > Asterales > Campanulaceae > Codonopsis > Codonopsis lanceolata. The sequence continues at coordinate 151,248,165 of CM028377.1, read as the reverse complement.
TAAGTTACTAACCATAACTTCCTATCATGGCATAATGCTCAATCATAAATCACATCATGCTATCGTCATGAAATAACCTTATATAAAGTCATGCTATGGCATCCATGCTCAACATTAAATAACCATGTTATCATTATAGTATAACATCTCCCTAAAATCCATATCAAGGCATTTTATGCTCAACGATCATAACTCATGTTATCGGTATAACATAACCTTCCAATGACTTACATGTCAAGGTATATAAACTTAACAACAATAATTCCTGCTTTTAACATAGTGCCATATCCGAATGATATTCATGATAAAGCATATTAGCTTAACAACAGTAATTTATGTTATTATTATAACATAGTCTTCCCATAATATTCATGTCAAGGCATACAAACTTTAACAGTAATGATTTATACCTTTGGCATAAAACCACATTCCAATAATATTCATGTGATAGCATATATGCTTAACAACATTAATCAATATGTTATCTATTAAGTATAACATGTAAGAAACCAAAACAAACATCATATCATATCCAATTCATCAAGCATGTTATTCACTTAAGCACTTGTGAAACAATTCATGTATAAGGGATATGATACCATTACCCAAATTCCTCCGCGCGTGTCGCTCCTGCAAAAACACGTGCAAAACCTTTATGTGCCCTCGATATCCCTCTCGTAGATATCGGCGTCCCCGAGACGTCTCCGCTCGAGTTCCATAGTTATCAAAGTCATGTGTATTACTACAACTAAGATAAACTACTTCCCCACCGTGGCCATCGATGGAGGGGTGTGTGCAAACCCGGCACGGCGATCCATCGCGATCACGAATCTCACAATTCGTGAAGACGATGTATCGTCCCACCAAAAACTCAACCAAACCGACTCCAGCTGGACTCAAAACCCAAGCACAAGTAATATATACTCATATGCTCAAAACAAGTAGGTAAACACTCTACTATCAAACTAGTCATGCAATTCATCCACAACTAGCATAAACATCACAACCGAGAATCATATAAGCTCTCATAATCAAGTGTGCTTCACACACTTCAAAACTTCTTGGAGGCTCGACCTCCATGAATTCTACCCAAAATTCCGTAGGACTTAAGATTATAGTTCCTAGGATTCATACTAACCCAAAGGTTAACTCCGTTGAGTTCAATCTAAGTTTTCGAAAATTCAAGGAATAGAAGCTTAGGCTTCATCATCCCCTATATTCATAACTATCGCCAGAAACCATAATCCCAATGTTCAATATACTCAAATAAACCCAACAAATTACTTAACAAAGCAACTTAGAACAAATTAATCATCTTGTGCATAATTTCATCTAAGTCATCATACCAATCATAACCTTCAAGTCATGATTAAAATTTACAACATGGTTTAATATAATCTCTTAAACATGTGTAATTCAATAACTAGGCTTACAATCATGTTTAACAAGCCGAAACACAATTTGGGGAAAATCCCCTTCCAAGCATCTTTGTCATTCAAGCTCAATACACATAATCAATTCATATAGCAAAGTTTAATATACTCTATTAAGCATATAAAACATATTAATCAAGCTCACATCATCCATTTGCAAGCTAAAACAAAATTAGGGCAAGACACCCTCCAAGTATCTCAACCAAACCAACATCAATACCCATGGAAAATCAACATAACCAACTTCAATAAACTAGTTAGAACATGAATTTCACATAATCATGGTCTCACATAGGCCAATCAAGTTCTATCATGAATTTGAAATCCTAGGGTTCATACATCTTCTATAAACCCTAACAATGGCTTCCATTGACCTCAAATAGCACAATTGGTTGTTTCCCTAGGGTCAATGGAGCCAAAAAAGAAAAAGAAGAGAGGTAGAAACTTACAAGAACTCAGCCCTAGCAAGATGAAAATTCGTGCCCTAACAATGAAGTCTTCTCTTCAACTCTTCTTCAAACTTGTAGGTAGAATGGGGGAAGAAGAAGACCCTAGCAATGGACACCAAGCTTAAGCCTTTCCAAAACCCTAGAAATCACCTTCTCAAGCTTCCTCTTTGGTTGGGTTGAAGTGCTTGCAGAAGAACAAAAGGGGGAAGTCGAATTTGTCTTGGCCGAACAATGTGAGAGTGCGGCTGAATTTCACTTATAAATGGGGGGATTAATTCACTAATTACCCCACTAATTAACCCCTAAATCTCCTAATAGATGTTAGGACTAGTTTAGGTTAAGTAATTGGGTCAAGGTGTGGTTTAAAATGGGTTAAATGGGCCAAAAATTCGAACAGTGCACAAAAGGGATCAAAATCCCGTAATATGAGTTCAGGGACCAATGCGGTCGCATGGTCTTCATACCATCGCGCCAGCCTTGCTTCCTTCAAAGATTCCAAAGTTTTCGCTTCCTCGGTCCGGCCTCTCCTGCATTCTCGAGTCCTTCCAAGCCAAAAATGGTCTACAATTCAACCTTAATGTCCTCCAATCTATAACCTAAAGGAATCAAGTCTCAAACCTCATCAAAACATGGCCCGTAACTCAAAGTAACTTGCCCGACGACCAAAAAAGTCAACCGAGAAGGGTTTTCGCTAGAATCAAACTAGCAACCAAACCGACGATGCAACCATCATCTAACCAACATCCAAGGTATGTTAATGATGTTTTAAATGCCCTCTAACAATTATCCATGAAGTTACAACATAAATCTTAAACCCGAGATTCAAAGCATCTCGCTAAAGAAAAGTGCATACGTGCATCTCAAACAACGTCAACGATCATGCTATTGACTTTAAACATATACGGGAGCTAAATGAACATATTATGATGATTATAAATATATGAATCCATGCATAACACATGCGAGCAACATTTTAGGGTTTTACATCTGTTCTGAGAGGCATGTCTGCTCTTCTTGAATAAAATTTCTTTTAAGACATGTTATTATCTCAGTGCATGATTCAAAGTCTGCTAGTAACTGAGATGACGACATCAACCAAATAGGAGGAGATTGTTTACCCTCACAGGTTCTAAATTTGGTTGAGTCATCTTCTGATTCTATTGTACAGTGGCTAAAAGGCCTGCGTACGGATTAGTGTAGCAACTGTCTTAGCATCAAGGGTGTAAAACAATAGTTTAATGTTAGTCTCTCAAAGGCGCAGACTAGCAGGCTTCAACAGAAAACTTGAAAGCACGGTTCACCAGCAGACTTTGAAGTCTGCTCAAGCTAAAAAGCAAAGCTCAGCTAAACACGTGGAATTAGGTCACATATTATTTGAACTAGATATTTAAATTATCTAAGTCAAATAATATTCAAAATTATCTTTATCAGTTTTCCCTCTAAAAGGAAGTCAACTATGCAATTATCCGGCTTTAGACATACGACACAGACAAATGTCCAGCCTGTCGAGTGAATCATGAAAAACTGAAGACATTCCTCTTTTAGCTAAGAAGACTTTTGAGCTGTAACGCCTGTAAGCTAAAAACTTACTCTGTTTGGGAATGTCTGCCTTTGCATCACTGCATCTCTGATATCTGTTGCTGCACGCATTCTATAAAACGTCGAAATGTATTTAATGCATTTTAACGTTGGACTTAATCCATCAACTCTCAGTCCAACGGTCCTGAAGATTTCTCCTGTTATAAATTAAAGTTTTGAAGATCTGAAGAACAATAATCTCTTGCACATTCAATACTCAAGCTTCATATTCAAAACTCAAGCTTTCAAGAGATCAAAAGGACAAGAACTAACACTTCACCAAACTTCCTGAAGTTGCAGATCTGCTATTTATTTCTATCTTCCAGCTTCTTCTAGTTTGTCATTAACTATTCTTTACTTTAACACTTGAGAGAACAATTATTCATTGATTGTTTCTCTCATCATCAAACACTTGGTTGAAAATAATTTTTGTACACGATCCATTAGAGATCTAATCTTCTCATCTAGTGGATAAACAAGTGCACCTTTCAAAATCCAAAGCTAACCACTTTGGTAGTGGACGTAGTACTATTCACAGTACGAACCACTTCTAAATTATGCGTATTGCTTGAACTGTTTCTACTTATCTCCTAACTGCTCTTATGTGTTAGCCTTTTAAAAGAAGAAGAACACTTTGAAAAGTTTTAAAAAAGAATTTTAAAAACATAACTAGGCTATTCAACCCCCCTCCCTTTAAGTCTAGATTGAGCCTATTGGGACCAACAGATATCGTAGAAAAACGAGGATGAACATGATCAAGTAAATCGTAGTCTAATTGCTATATGAACATGTACACTGACTCTAGAGGGGTGTGATTATGGGCCTGTTTGATTTAGCTTATTGATATGTGCTGATGACTTATTACTTATGGCTGATAACTTATTACTTATGACTTATGACTGATGACTAATAACTGGTGCTGTTTGATTTAACTTTTTAAAAGTGCTGATTAGCTTCTATAAGTTAGTGTGTGTATTTGATTAATAAGTTGAAATAGTGCTGAAATCAAATATAATATTAATATTAATATTAATTTTATTATTATTATTATTATTATTATTATTATTATTATTACTATTATTATTATTATTATTATTATTATTATTATTATTATTATTATCACTTTTTATTATTTTATTAATATTAATACAAATTTTATCACTATTATTATTATCACTATTATTCCCTTTATTATTATTATTATTGTATTAACATTAATATTAATTTTATTATTATTACTTGTTAATTTTAGTATTTTTTTTATTATATTAATAATATTATTAATGTTATTTATATTATCATTATTATTATTGATTTTATTATTATTAATATTATATTTTATCATTATAATATTGATATTAATATTAATTTTATTATTATTATTACTACAATTATTTTACTATATTATTATTAATATTACTTTTTAGTATTATTATTATTATTATTGTTATTATTATTATTATTAGTAATAATAATAATAATTATTATTATTATATTTATCATTATTAATACTATATTTATTATTTTTATTATTATTATAACAATTATCATTATTCATATTATTATTTATTAATATTATTATAATTCCTTTTATTATTATTATTATTTATTGTAATAATAGTAATAATAATAATTATTTTTTGTTTTTATTATTATTATTCAGAAGGATAATCTTGGAATATATAAAATTTCAATTAAGAAGATGACTCACATGTTTTTAAAAAGTAGAATTAAGCACTAGGCTTAGTGCTTACAACTTATGACCTTACATGTGCTTTAAGTGGCTAGTACATGACTTATGACTTATCTTACCATAAGTGAAATCAAACGCTTCAAAAACAACTTATGGTAAGTAATAAGTTATAAGCATTTTCAGATAAGTCAAATCAAACATGCCCTATGTATATGAGTGAGTAGCCGAGTATATCATACTCAGTGAGATGTACAATGAATTGCGAGCAATCATAGTCTAAATGTCTATTTTATTGTTTATTGAATTGGACTTAAATATTTGTATATATAGTTGTAATAATTAAGCACACGTATTATCAGTATCACCTCATTTTGGTGACACTATTAATGAAAGTGTTTTTAAGTCAAGGGCATTTTGGTCATTTAGGAGAATGATGATTGTAGGAAGTATGTAATTTGAGTCGTTTTTCTTTGGTTTATCGTCATTTGATTTTGTTGTGCAATTTTTATTGTCTAACAAATATATATTCGTTTAAAGATGTATTCTAAAATATTTATGAATTTTTCATTCATGTAATAAGCACTAATTAAATTCACTTATATTTTTATTCTTACATTTTAACTATGTGTTTAATTTTCATAACACACTAACTAAAAGATAAAAAAATATATATTAATATTGATTAATATAGATTACGTGCATTTTGTTATATGATAGTGATAGTAGTAGTAAGCGTACATATTTAATGACAAATGTTGTATTTAAAAAAATATTCTAAAATTTATAAAATATTTTATTTATTTATTGTATTATCTATTAATAATTTTACTTTTTCTTAATTGCTGCGTTATAATAATTTCAGTTTATGTACATCGAACTCACAATCGTTATATTATATTTATTTATTTATTTTATTTATTATCGTTAAAGTTTTTTAATCATGATATTTGTTTTACAATTACATATATATATATATATATATATAATTTATTATGTTAATTTTATTTTTTCACTTCATGTTGATTATATATAACTAGTTTTTTAACTAGTGCGTTAAAGGCACGTCAACTAAATAGTATATAAATAATGGGGATTGGTTTATTAACAATTACACATAAGTATATCACTAATCATTATAGATTCTAAAAAAATTCCTTATGCACAACATTTGTTGTTTATTAGTTGGTTTTTCATCTTCGCCGCATATCAATATTTTCAAACCAAAATAATTTGTTATTTTAGAAACTACGACATATAATTGTTCATGACTAAATACTGGTTTAAAAAAAAAAAGACATGCGTGCAATTATTGCATTTGACACTTGTTAATTGTCATTGCATATAATACAAGTAATGTAAATTGTCTTATCTGGAATGGGAAAGACAGTTTTATATCAGATAGAGTTAATGACAATCTTGAGATAAAAACATTTTCTCCAACATTGCTTCCTTTCAAAAAAATTGTTTCAACAATGTAATCCCCAGGATTTATGATGATTAGTCTTGTTCCATTGCACAACCTTGCAGCATGGTCAATGTTTCTCAATAATATTACTGGAACACTAATTTTAAGTGTTAGTTCATGATCCGACAACCCCGAACACTTTATGTTATTCAAAAACTTTGTACAATGAATATTTTCGAACAACTTTGATTTTTTCTACCCTGGAAATAGAATTTGAACTCAAATAAGTTATTCCTTTTGAATAATTACTTTTATTAAATTATATTTGTATTTTATGAAGAAAAAAAATTCTGAGAAGAAAATAAGCTAAAATCAAAATAACGAAATTATTTTTACCGTTAACTATTATATATTTTTGTTTTGTAAATTATTTTCATTTTAATAACTTCCATTATATATTTATTGTTTTATTGACTTCGTAACTATTATGTTGTTTATTTTTAAGAATTAGTTTTAAGAAATAAATTTGCTTCGTAATTTATTATTATTTTGCTAACCTCATTTTGAATTGTTTTGTTTTATTGACTCTGTAACTATTATTTTTGTTCCATCAAATATTTTTATTTTACTAATGTATTTTTGTTTTACATAATTATTTTAAAGAATTTGTTTTAAACTTTTATTCCGTAAATATTTTTATAATTTTACTAACCTCAGTTTAAATTATTTTTGTTCTATTGACTCCGTAACTATTATTTTTGTTCCATCAAATATTTTTATTTAATCAATGTATTTTTGTTTTACATAACTATTTTTAAGAATTTGTTTAAAAAAAATTCTATAATTTTTTATTATTATTTAGTAACCTCAGTTTAATTTTGTTTTTGTTTTTATTGACTTGTAACTATTATTTTTGTTTTATAAAATATTTTTATTTTACTAACGTATTTTTGTTTTACATATATATTTTTAAGAATTTGTTTTAAACTTTTGTTCCGTAAATTATTTTATTTTATTAACCTTCGTATTAAATTATTTTTATTTTGTTAATTCTGTAACTTTTATTTTTATAGTAACTTATTCTAAAAATTATTTTTATTTTAATAAGCACTTATATTTTTGTTTTCTTGACTCTGAAACTATTATTTTTATTTTAGTTACTATTTTTATGTTTAAAGAGAGAAAACTGTTTAAACTTAATTAAAAGGGAGGAGATGATGGTGATGAGAAAGTGATTTTGGAAGGAGAAATCTAAAATTTTCATTATATAGATATATATTTGATTGAAAAAAATATATTTGGAAGGAATGGAGAGAGAGCGGGGTTTATCCGCCACATTTGTCGCTCTACGAAACGGATAAACAAACATACGTCTTCCCCAAAGCGACTTTTAAGGAAAACTCCGGCGACCCCTCCTCCCTCTCTCTCTAGAATTCCACAATTCACAGTATGTACTCCTCACTTTCTCTATCTACAGTCAACCTTCACTCCACCTCACTCATTCCCCAATCAAACCACATAATCCAGTTCAACTCACTCGCCATTCCTTTCTCCAAGCCTTTAAATCTCCAATTATGTGGCGTGAGGCGAGGTTTTTTGGAATTCTCCGAGCTCAAACGGAGATCAATCGTGTCGAGTCGTCGGAGACAGTTGAAGAAGGTATTATCTTCGTTGGCGAACAATGGAAGTCCTCAATCGACGGCGTTTGATTACGATCTTGTTATTATTGGTGCCGGCGTTGGTGGTCATGGAGCTGCATTACATGCCGTCGAAAAGGTAAAATGATTGATAACTTGATTGCTCTTTGTTAAAACTGATGTGATGCTTGTTTCTAGCAGTAGAAACAAGCAGCAATAAGCAGTATTTACACAAATGCCAAGTCAAATATGACTCGATCATATTCATATATGGCCTAACTTAAAACAAAAGCTCTCGTCTAGTCGATCACATCCGTAGTCTAGTCGCCCACGTCGGTCGTCTGGTCGACCATGCCTATATCGCACGGGCCTTTTAGCCGGTTTCATTATTTTCGGTTTAATAACTGGTCAAAGCCAAATATTTATATTGACAGAGTCAATTGGCCATATTTGACTGTGTGTTTGTTGTTGTAATAATGTATACACTGTATGACCTTTTAAAGTGAGATTGAAACCCGTATACGAGTTGTTATCCTGACAAAAAATTACTTACCACTACCTCCGGTACTAAATATAAATAATCGGCTTCTCTTTTTTTTTTTTTTTGATTTTTTTTTTGTTGGTTCAAATAAATTGTTTTGTTTTTAAACTTAAAAAAAATATTTTTAACATTTTACCCATGCTTTTCGTTCCTTTTTCATTTATGGTCAATGGTCACATGCACGGGAGCCTTTAAAATAAACTATATACTATATAAATATGGCAAAGATTATAGATCGCCTTATTTGATCCTAAATCCAGATCCATTTACAAATCGGGGTTAATAATAAAATATGTTAATAATAATCACAAAAACAAGCTAGCTAAGTTGGTGATAGGTGGAACTTAGAGGTTCAGCCGAAGGAGGTCTGCGGTTCGACACCGCCCAACTTCAACATTATGTTTTAATGCTCATTTCCTTTATTTACGGGTTAATAATTAAATCTGTTAATAAAAAACATAATAAGTTGTTAGTAAAGTTGGGTGGAAGTGCCACCTCAAGGGTTTAGGGACTGATGGTTAGTGGTTCGAAACTCCATAGTTACAATGTTTTGTTTTAATTCTCATTATTGAAAAGTTCTTTTATTTGTTTCAGTGCCCCTCCACTTTCAATGCTGTTAGCAAGTAGCCATCCGTTAGCATCAATTGCCTTGGGATACTTGACAAATCCTAACGAACTTTGACGAAATGCTAAATGACACATTTAAAACCAAAAGTGACACATTAAAAACACAAAAAGTGACACATTTTAATGTTAAAAGTGACACTATAAATGAAAATTTATTATAATTTTTATTAAAATACAAAGTGACACTATTAATACTAAAAAGTGACACTCTTAATACTAAAAAGTGACACTCTTAATACAAAAAGTGACACATTTAATACAAAAAGTGACACATTTAATACTAAAAAGTGACACTCTTAATACTAAAAAGTGACACATTTAATACTAAAAAATGACACTCTTCCTTAAGTAATTTACCGGACCAAAATGAATCATCTCGTGTTTCAAGTTCATCTTCTACATGCCTAGATCTTGCTCCCTCTGTTACGAAGGGAAAGAGCAAAAAGAATTAAGGGAAGTATTGAAAAGGGCAAGAAAAAGACTACTGATTTTTCTGATTCCCATCAAGCCAAGTAATTTGGTTCCAAGACTCCTAATGCTCGATTATTTTAGATATATTTTTAGTAAATTTTGTAAGTTTGAGTAAGAAACATATACTTTACCTTGAAAAAGTTATGGTTTTATGTTTTTAACGATTGACACTTGGGATTATGTACATTTCTATGAATGGGAAGATATATTTCAGTAGTGTTCAATTGATTATTGCTGTTAAAATCACTAGCTTAAAAGTGACACACTTTAGTCCTAAAAGTAACACACTTCAAGCCTAAAAGTGACACTCTTATTGATACAAATTGTATGATTATAAAAATAAGTTGTTTTACCAAAAGTGACACACCTAATGCCTAAAAGTGGCACAATTAATACATAAAAGTGACATACTAAACGTGACACTTATGAATAAAAATTTTAAGATGAAAAGTGATTTTTTTACCAAAAGTGACACACGTAAAACTTAAAAGCGACACATTCTATGTTTAAAAGTGACACTCTGATTTAAAGTAACTAAGTAAAACTTAATCAGAGCTAAGACAACAATTATCAAAAAGTGACACACTTTTGTTCTCAAAGTGACACACGCCAAGCCTAAAAGTAACACTCTGATTGATCGTAAATATAAACAATGTCAAAATGACACATCCCTTCTAATAAAACTTAAAAACAATAAAAACAATTCTAAGAGGTTTCAAACCTTAGACCAAACATGCTCATTTCAACAACTTATAAGATTCTTGTGAACCATCTCACCATATTGATTTTTATGAGTTTTTATAACATATTATTAATTTATTATGACCCGCAAATTTATAATTCTCATTAAAAAGAAATAAAACCAAAATATGTTGATTAAGGGGTTTTGAACCCGCGACCTCTGGTCAACCAAATCCTTAAAAATTACTTCCGTCCATCACACCAAACTAATGATTGTGAATTTTATTAACATATTTGATATTTAACCAGCGAATTCCTAAATGGGGCTCCGTCTTACGGATCCTTATCCGTAAGACGGTCTTACAGGAGACCACCTCTACAAATATTTATAATAAATGTTTTATATACAACCTCCCTTTTTCCATAAGTACTACTCTCGTAGTTCTGTTTTTCTTGAAAGGTTTGTTTTTATGACAACATTTTTATTATTTTACTCTTATTTTTTCTTCCTACTCACATGCACATGAGTTGTAAAAGAATCTACGCCCTATATCAAGATTATTAATCAAGTTAATTGTTTTTTCTTAATCCATGTGTTGGGTCAAACAACACAATAATTTTGAGACGGAGGGAGTATATTATTCACACTACTTACTGCATTTGTAACGTGTTATTACCACTTGAAACTTTGAGATCGACGAGTAATTACAAAGGTGTGGTTTCCATTACTAATGACAAATTAGAATGACATTAGACCCAATGCACTAGTTGCTTTTTATCATATTCAATATGGACATTAATATTAGAATATATTTTTTGTATTTATTCATATATTGTTTTTCGTAACATTTTCCGTGCGTTAGCCAAACACCCGAAAATGTTTTTCGGTATATTTTCAAAAGATTTACCAATAGAAAAAAATAGCATACATAACCTTTGTTTCTTTAATTTTTCCAAAATTGGAAAAAAAAAATAATGCGACAAAGGAAGGGGCCCATTCGACTTAATTGGCCTTGGGCCCCCGATTTTACAGGACCTGATCATACCTAATTGCTTTTTATCATAGCTCTTGAGAGTCCCTTTGTTAATGGGTGATTCAAATTTTTATGGCAAATGATATTACGAGCTAGAGCTTGTAATATTATTATGAGCTTTAGTGTAGATCCGTTAGATGATTAAGTTGGTGATGATTTGGAAAGTCCGTGTAATTATTTAACAAAGAGCATATTTGATCTAACAATGTAGAGATCTAAGTAGATTAGATCCAACGGCGCTAATACTAAAACTTGTAATAATACCACAAGTTGTAGCTTGTAATATCATACCTCAATTTTTATTAGTTAATTAGTTTTTTTTTTCTTTCAAAGTAATTGTGACCTCTTGTTGGTGCAAGGATTGAAATCAAAGACCTTAAAGTCTTTGCCCGAGTGCCCTTACCATCTCTCCCAACCTTTGTGGTCAATCAATTAGTTTTTCTTAATCTGTGTCTCCAATCAAATAAGACAATTATTTAGGAACAGATGGAGTACTATATAATTTCTGCTAAAAACTCCCACACTATCCTTCAAGTTTTTGTTAAAATGAAAGAGTACAACTTTTTGGGGCCGTTTGGTAGCCGGATAAATAGATAACACTATTTCATCCGTTTTCGATGTGTGATATTATTTTTGTGTGTTGGATAAAATTATCATTATACTCCACCTCCCCAGTCATTTTTATATCGGATTAGAAAAAATGAGGCTACTTTTCTAGTTCCCATATTGCCCTCCCTACTATGTAACAATGAATGAAATGTAGGCTTGAAAAATAATTAATTGATGCACATTTGCTGCTTGCTAAAAACTCCCACATTCTCTTTCAAGTTTCTGTTTAAATGAAGGTGTACAACTTTTACTCTTTAATAATCATAGATTAATAAACACCAATTTTATCATGTACTTTTATATTTGTAAATGTTGCCATTGTCTAATTGTACTTAAAGTTAAACCTAAATCGTTAAGTTCAATTAAATATATTAACTGTTACTATTTAAACATGCTGGCGTGGACCCATATGAGTCCCACAAAGTTCACATCAACATGTTTAGGAAGCTATAGTTATTAGTTTTAAACAAAAGTTATGGGTCCCATGAAATCCAGATTAGCATGTTTAAGTAGCCACTGCTAAAATAGTTAAGGAAAGTTAATAACTTAAGTTTATTTTAAGCGCATTGATATGTACAAATTTATGATGGTCAAATTTGTAAATCTAAAAGTACAGAGTCAAATTAATATTCCTCAAATGATACCATGGTTAAAAACATAGTTTTTCCTAAATTATACTTATTTAAACTTTTCAAATCTAATCCGATTCCCTCTCTAAAAAAAGTGCTCATGACTTTTTAAAGTCTTAACAACTTTTGGATTAAAGCATTATTTTATTTTGTCTTTTTAAAGTTAATTCAATTATTTATATACTTATTTACACTCGAAATTTGATATTTCAAAGTAGAACTATGAGACTCTATATTGGAAATAGGTAGTACTTGATGGTATTTCATAATGTTATGTATTGACTTCGAGTCGATTCTACCAGTTTATATCAGCTATTGTTTTCGTACTTCTGGCCAATTTTATGGTGTTTGAATGTTGAGCCACCAGTACTATTTCGGAAGGTTCTCTTTGCAAAATGATTTTGCGAATGACAGTATTTTAGCAATGTTCATGCCGATGGAATTTAGTGGTGATTGATGTTACTTTAACTTGTTCTGAATTTCTATCAAAGAAGAAGAAGAAATATGTTTTTTGCAACCATTTCATCACCATAAGCTATATTTCTAACAACCATGAGAGAGTCTTCCGGAAAAAAAACTTCTACTGTGTCTCAACATGTCCATGGTGTCCACGAATTTCGTTTACCATGTTATGAAGCGTGAAAGTTCAAAAGATGGTGGAACTTACAAGCTTTCCTTCATGCGTGGGTTTTCGTTTTGGGATGCTTTTTAGAAAAAAGGAGGAAATCTCAAAGAGGGGATTAGAGAATACTGAGTTATGCCACAAGTTAAATTCTGTAAACGTAATGCCATATTTTTGGGGTGTGCATTGATGGGTGTTGACTGATCGCATATTGTTGTGCACAGCGGAAGACTTTGCAAACAAATTAACAGAGTATAACAAGATCAATCACAAAGAAGAGAGAGAGATTGGGGCGAACGGACTATCAAAATTTTATTAAAGCTAACCTTGAAAACGTTCTAGGGTTATAATTATATATAGGGATATAATATAAAACCCTAAAAGCCCATTTAAGAAAACTGGACAAAACAGCCTGACGGGACAAGGCGATCGCCTAACATCAACATTAGGCAACCGCCCATTTGACAGAAGCTTGGTTCGTAATTTCTCCTTGAAGGCGGTCGGTCGCCTTGCACCATGATGATGCGATCGCCTTGTCCAAAACCCGACAATCCGTACTTGGCCTATTTGCCTGGGTAATCGAGCCATCCCATTCTCAACACACATAGATTTATAAGCTAACTCCACGACTTCACTAATTTCTTTTTTGATAAGTAAATATGGTATATAAATGAAAGCGTCAAAACAGGTGACGCGTCATATGTACATACACAATATACAACCAACCCTCGCTAGCCAACAAAAATGTTATCCACAAACTCTACAAAAGGATTAGATCCCGTCAAAACCGCCTCATCGCACCAGAAATACATATCTGAATGATCTGATTTTTGATCCCCTTCAAATTCCTTTCCTCATTCTTGAAAGCCCTAAGGTTTCTTTTTTTCCAAATAGACCAACAAACCACCAGCACACCAACATCCCCAAAACAGTTTTTTCTTTTGTGCTTGTTGTACAAAGTCCAGCACAAAAGCAGCTCCTTGATCGAGTTTGGCATCACCCAAGTAACTTGAAACAGATTCAATATAAAACTCCACAAGTCACTTGCAACCGGGCAATGAATCAGCAGATGATTCACACTTTCTCCGTCTCTCTTGCACATGAAACACCAAACTATCAAATATAATGATTATTCTCAATATAAAATTTATATTACTGAGTTGTATGCAATTTTTTCATCTACGCAGAATGGATTATTCCTAGTCATATGATGTAGAAATTCAAAATAATAGGAGGATGCTGTATGCAGCATAACAGATTATTGCATATATAGATCTTGGTAAGATTCTTGTTCCAATTTCCCGTTTGGGTTAAGTCCTTTCTTCATACTAAATGCATTTATCACAGTGTAATGGAAGAAGAGTCTAGTCTCATGTCAGTGCTGGTGAGGGCTGAAGCTGCCATTGCACGGCGGTCATCTGCAGCCTTGCACTCACGGAGAGGAATGGGATAAGGAGTTAAAACCTTCTTGCTAACAAGAAAAAATTCTTTGTGTATGATAGAAGAGTATCTTTGTTGGGATTAAACTCAGTCTCATCAAAGTGATAATGAAGATTCAGTATACAGTTCTGATGAGTTGTTGGAAAAGAGTTCTTACCCATTGGCGCAACCCTTTTATTCTATTCATTTGTCATCTCACCGGTATGTGAAAGTTTTGCAGTGATTTATTTGATTGGAATGCATATATTATATTTTATTTATTTATTTTTTTTTCTCACGCCGCCCCTATCTTTCTAGAAAGGATTTCCCACATGCATCGTGGATTCTTTGATTACTTAATTTTTCTTGTGTTTTTATCATTTGTACTCAATTTTTGCCTGCTTAAACATGACATATTACTTCCCTGCGCTAGTTGGCACTAGTATGGCAAACTACTTATCATGCATCTGTTGGCCGTTGCTTACTTTTAAGATGATTGAAGTAGTATGCATCTTTCTCGCTAAGGTTCATTAATAACTGTCACTTCTGGTTGTTTGTCCTTGCTACTTGAGATGTAAGAGTTGTAATGAATTATTTTCGACAATATATTCGCAGGGTCTTAAAACAGCAATCATAGAAGGAGATGTAATAGGTGGAACATGTGTAAACAGAGGCTGTGTTCCTTCCAAAGCTCTTCTCGCAGCCAGTGGTCGAATGCGAGAACTTCAGAATGAGCATCACTTGAAGGCTTTAGGTTTGCAGGTAAGAGAATTTCCTTGTTCATGCGATTTGAAGTTTAGGCTGCAACTTATCATCAGGTTCTCTCTGTTGTATGAATATGCTACTCCATGGATATTTGTTATGATGACATTGGTTATTTATCATTGATGCTTTCTGAACAATCACATTGCATAAGCATACCTTCTCTGCACTTCATGGTAGGTTGGGGGCTTTGGGTGGTTTATGTATCGAGAGTCAAAATGCAGGTGTCATGCCAGAAGTGTTAGTGTACCTAGGTGTATTACACATTAGCATAGATTGTCCCTTGCTTGACCCAGTAATCCCTCTACATCTTTCTGTTAATAAATTTAATGAAGTATTCCTTGCATGTGAAAAGAAGCATCTTTCAGACATTCTGCCTAATGTAAAATTGAACATTGATTGAGAGCCCATTAAACTTATTGTTTTATCTTTTGCAAGTAATTGTAGGTTTCAGGAGCTGGTTATGACAGGCAGGGAGTGGCTGATCATGCTAACAATCTAGCTTCGAAAATCCGTAATAATTTGACCAATTCACTTAAGGCTCTTGGAGTGGACATATTGACAGGTTTTGGTACAATCATGGTGAGATAACCATCTCTTATTGATAGTGTCGACAGAAAAAAAACAAAGTTCTAAAGACAAGCCAAAAATAAAATTACGTTTCAGATCATCCTAAACTCGTGCTTCCTTAATCTTTTGATGTTACCTCAACTTCTTAGGCAAAATCATGGCCTTGAACATCATATCGTTGACAACATTGTTTATGAATACTTTCAGGGCCCTCAGAAGGTGAAATATGGAAAATTTGGTTCTTCTGACAATGTGATAACTGCAAACAATATAATAATTGCTACTGGTTCAGTTCCTTTTGTACCCAGAGGCATTGAAGTTGATGGTAGGTATTTTACTTCTGCCACAAATTTCCTACTGGACCCTGTATGAGAAGTCTGATAAGTAGCAAGTTCTAGTTGCAACTTGCAAGGCAACATCTATATATGCACTATTTATCCATCTTATAATTTTCTTTTTATTCCAGTTTGACTGGAAATGCATTTCCAGGATATGTTTTCACTGCTTGCATCGGGCAATTATTTAGCCCGATTTAGAAAAGATAAACAGATTCTAGTCTCCAAGCTTCACAAGTAAATGTTTCACTCAGTGAACTCCAACAGCAAAGAAGAATTTTTGTACACAAGCTTATGTTTGATTGTTTGGCACGGACATAAGCTTGACTTTACTTTTGTGTAGGTTATCTTTTTGTAGTCTTTTTCTTCTAAGGATGGCATGGTACAAGACTATAAATTTAGAAGATTCATAGTTGGGTCCTCGCTGAAACAAAAGAGGTGCCTTGAAGCCATCCCTGAATCTTTCCTCCAGGCATTGAGTTATTGTATAGGAACCATAAGCGTATTTGGCCAATAATGCAAGCTCACAAGGACCCTCTCCCCTTAATGGAGTTTGGGGGTAGCCGGATACATAATATTGGCTAAGCTCCTCGTGGAAGCCTAAGACATTGCATTCAAATATGCATCCATTCTTTTTCCATGGCCACGTGAATTCTGATTGTAATGTAATTACTTGCAGGGAAGACTGTTATTACTAGTGATCATGCTCTTAAGTTGGAGTTTGTTCCTGACTGGATAGCTATTGTAGGAAGTGGGTATATTGGGCTTGAGTTCAGTGATGTGTACACAGCACTTGGTTGTGAGGTTGTCTCCTGTCTGCTTTCTTCAACTTAATAGTTTCTACATGCCTAATTGCTACATTAAAATTTATTTTTTCTTCAAGATGAACATAGTAGATACAAACTGCCTATGTATTTCTTTTGAAGAACTACCGCGGCATCTTGCTCTTCTCCCCCGTGAACACAAACTTAGAGTGGGGAAAAGAAAGGGAAATAAAATACAGAAATTACAACTAACAATCCCTCATGGATTAAAGAGTTGTACATTTCCAACCAATTTAGTAAACCTGGCTTCCTTTGATTTGATTAGGTCTTTGTCTTGTTACGATCTGTAGATGATGTCATTTGCTGCTAGTACTCCTATTTGATTCTTTAGTTTATACATAGAAATAGAATTCTCAGCTGTCTGCTAGCAATTCTTTTTTTAATTTCTTTTATGGTGCTTTACATGTGATATTATTTTCTCTCTGCATATATAAATACTACTCCCTCCATTTTCAAAATATTGTTTGGGTTGGCCTGGCACACCGTTTAAGAAAAAGTAAATATTGGTGAAATGTGTGGTTTCCTTTAATGCCCTTGAGTATGTGGCCATGATTAAAGTAGGTAGAAAAAGTAATGGTAAAGTGGTAAAAGTGTTTTCCTAAAAGGAAAAGTTTTGAAAGAGGACAATTATTTAAGAACGGACGAAAAAGGAAAGGTAGACAATAATTTGAAAACGAAGGGAGTATTAGAAACTAATAAAGCATGGTTATGCTTAGAAAGCAGGCAATAGGCAAGAAGGAAGAAACTTTGTGAAGTAACTATCATATACCTGTATTTGTGTATATGACATGGGTCATGGTGCTGCCAGAGAAAAAACCAGGCCCTGTCGGTCTTTGGGGGTCCAGAGCGAAAAGAAAAAAAGGGTCCTTAAAAAATTATAAAAATAAGATTTTAGACGAACTATTTTTTGACTTTTCATCATTTAAATTATTGAAAATGTATACTACCTAAAAACATATAAGAAAAAAAGTATTAAATAATTAATGAAAACTGTTAATTTTCATTTATTAAAACAATTTGCAATAAAAAGAATATACTCAATTAATTTTTTTCTTTTATTTATTTTTTGACTTTTGGATAGATATGTTTTTGGTAACATGTGTGCACTATAAATTCAAGTTAAAAAAAAATCAATTGACAAAGTTAAGAATTAAACAAACATAAGCAATAAAAATTATAGTCACATAACAATAAAATTTGATTTTTTCTTGAAATATAGATATTATATACCCAATAATTATTATAATTGCACGTATATTTCAATTTAAGTAATTGTTATTTTTTTGACCCAGATAAAAAATTTGATGGTCAACTAACTTTTTGATAAGTAAATTTAGCGAACACAAAATAAAATTAAGATTGAATAACTCTCCTGGAGCCGAATACAAAATTTTTATCTTTATATACCTCTTTATCTATTAGGTTCCGAAGTAAATTAAAACATATATAAGAAGTATTGAAGTTGGTAATAAAAAAAAACTTAACCACAACCATTATACTTACAATGCAATTGGAGGATAAAGATGAAAGATTATGAAAAATTATAAGCATAATTTTTTAAAATTGATTATTTATGTAAACAAAATAGTATATGAGACTTTTTACCCAAAACAGGGAAGTATATGATATAATATGCATATAAATAAAATTTAATAATTAGCTGTACACCCAAAATAAATCAAAAAATTACTAGTAGGACTTGAACCAAAGACTTCTACTTCATTATCACTACCAATCCATTAGCTGGAGAACAGTTTGTGTACTTTTGATACGTTATTTATTTTATATATAACAAAAACTAGCCTACATCTATAAAATTGGGCCCTCTTACATTGAGGGCCCTGTCCGTCCGGCATGTTGAAACCCCCCAAAACCAGGCCTGTGTATCCACCCCATTATCAAACCCACATGTGCGACAGAGTTTCTCCCCCTTTCCTTCAACAAAGAAATTTGAATGACATAGTTCCTTGTAGTTATTTGATCATCACTTGAAAGTGCTAGTGGCTAGTGTTTTCTTGTTTTTACTCTTTTACCACCTTGACAGGTAACATTTATTGAAGCTCTAGATCAGCTTATGCCTGGATTTGATCCTGAGATTGGCAAGTTAGCTCAGAGGATTCTGATAAATCCACGAAAAATTGACTATCATACTGGAGTATTTGCAAGCAAGGTAATCTATTTATGCTTTTTATTTCTTTTTCAAGTGCAAGGTTTCTAACAGCAGATTCATTTTTTTTCTTATTCCAATAGATCACTCCAGCAAAGAACGGGAACCCAGTCCTCATTGAGCTTATTGATGCCAAGACAAAAGAACCAAAAGATAATCTTGAGGTAACTAAATCTGATGAGAATTTGTTTCTGTCACAAACTCAATCTCTGATTGAGAAGGGGCACATCTTTGTGCACATTTTTTTTTTACAATGTGCAGTTTCTGTTTTAATCTTGCAAATGTCCCATTTCCATATCATAACTCATAAAAAGAATGCCAACTGGTTTTTTTTCTCATCGGGCAGTATGACATGAGAAAGGCTCATCTTAGGGATATAGATTTCTATTTTCTGCCATATTAGAGTCATATCTGCACGTCTCGGACCATGCTATCAGAAGCACTGCATTCAATTATTTCACAAGACATTGCTCGCCTTCTAAGTGTATTAAAGCTAGACGCAGTTCCATCTTAGCTCTAAATAAGTTATGATACTTCTGATATTAAACCTGACATTCAACTCTTAACCTTTTTGCATTAGAAAGTAACCTTTAAACAAATAAAACACATATACCAAATCAGTCTGGCTCTAGACAAGGCTGCATGGTAAGTTTGAACGTCAAAGGCCAATTAGCCTCCCACTTTGGTTATAAGCCGTCAGTCCCGTTTATTTTGCTTCTTAGTGTCTGGCAATGTGGCTCTTTACAGGGGAGTGTGTTGGGGGGAGGGAGGGGGAGTTTTTGGCTGTAATCTATAGGCTGTATTGCCTTCAGAGGTTGTAATTCCATTATATTACTCCCTCTGTTCTAAAATTAGTTTCCATTTTTGTCCATGATCTTTTTTTTTAAATGGACCCTCATCTTGGGACGGAGGGAGCAATTTGCTGATACGG
Source organism: Codonopsis lanceolata (assembly GCA_013146195.2). Taxonomy (NCBI): domain Eukaryota; kingdom Viridiplantae; phylum Streptophyta; class Magnoliopsida; order Asterales; family Campanulaceae; genus Codonopsis; species Codonopsis lanceolata. The sequence goes on along the minus strand of CM028377.1, from coordinate 151,227,748 downwards.
AAAAAAGAAAAGAAAAGAAAAGAAAAAGTAATGTGAATTCACCCGGTTGATTGAGGTGAATTCCTTCGACAATTGGATCGAAGAATTTGCACCCATGAACAATTGACAACAAACGCGGAAATGGATAATCAAGAAAAATAAAAGGTTAATTTGAGTCTCCCTTGACCTGCTAATTGTAATGATTAGGAACCTTGGGGTGCGATTGAGAACCGTGGAGGCGTTTGCCAATGACCCACAATCTCCCGACTCTTGTAGATTGACAAGTTCAAGGGAGAATTTCTAGTCCAAGAAACCCGAGAGATTCTCACAAACTGTTGTGGAACAGAGAAACTCTCAAATGCTATATTGCATAATTGATCAAAGATAATGTTTACAAGTGTTTGAGAATGCCTTTATATGCCTCCAAGACTGAAAATAACAAAAGGAAAAAAGTAACCCACGAAATTACACCAAGGTATCAAGAAAAAACATCTAACTTCCACCAAAATGGGCTTAGTGTAGTTCTATCTTGTGGGATTGCAGAAGACCAAGTGAAATTAGGCGTGATTGCGTCTAAAATGAGTAGTTTTCTGAATTTGTTAATCGCAAATGTCTAAGTTAAATTAAGTGTGATTGCGTCTAAAATGGAGTAGTTTTCTGAATATGTTTAGCGCGCCCACCCTACCCAAGACCTCCAGAATTGTCGTTTTGGCCCTCCAACATGCAAATGAATCTCCTTTGATGGCCTTGGTCATTCTCGACTTCAATTTGGGTTCTAATCCATTCCACAAGTGATGTTAAAGCTGCTTGAATCTTCTTCGCACATGCACTAGTCATTGCTCCTCCGCTTATGCTTAATGGATCATGAACATGATTGACTTGACCCAAACCCTCCTTGCCTTGGTCCCCATCATTCCCCTCCTCTTGGGAAGGATTCAACCTCGAATTGTCACCTGCGTCAAAAGGAGACAAATGAGCAACCTTGAAAGTAGCTGACACATTATACTCACCGGAAGGTCAAGTCGGTAAGCGTTGTCATTTGGTCTTTCAAGAACTTGGAACGGATCGTCGCCTTGAGAATGTAACTTAGACCGACGTTTCATTGGAAACCATTCTTTCCTCAAGTGCAACCACACCCAATCACCATGGTCAAATACAATCTTTTTCTACCTTTGTTTGTTTGTTTGACATATTATGCTGTCCTCTTTTGAATATTCAATCGAACCTGTTCATGTAACTTTTGGATTAGCACCGCCTTGCGTTTCCCATCCATGCTAGCACGTTCCTTCACTAGAATAGGAACAAGATCTAAAGGACTTCAAGGGTTAAATCCATAAACAATCTCAAATGGAGAATAATTAGTAGCAGAATCAACAGAACGATTGTATGCAAATTCAACAACTGGCTCTTCCCATGTTTTCAAATTCTTATTTAAAACAGCCCTAAGCAATTGTGACAAGACTCGATTCACAACTTTGTTTTATCCATCCGTTTGAGGATGATACGAAGTAGAAAACAAAAGCTTAGTTCACAACACACGCCCAAAATGACTTACAAACTTAGTGTCTCGATCACTCACAATTGTTTTTGGCATGCCATGCAAAGGCACAATTTCCTTGAAAAACAAGTCCTCTATATAACCAGCGTCATCGGTTTTATGACATGCAATGAAATGTGCCATTTTTGAGAAATTGTCAACTACCACAAACACCGAATCATGTCCACACCTAGACCTAGGCAATCCAAGCATGGAATCCATAGAAGAATGTGGAATAGGCAACAAGTGCCCAAGGGGTTCCACTAGGGACTTGGCGTGCTTACAAGTAATGCAATTAGAACAAACACGTATGACATCCACTTTCATCTTTGGCCAAAAGATTTTAAAGTCTCGAGTGTCTTAAGGACACAAAAATGACCCATAAGGCCTCCACTATGTGCTTCACGCACAAGCACCTCACTGATAGAACTTTTGGGTATACAAAGTTGGTTTTCTTTGAAAAGATACTCTTCATGCGTATAGTACTTACCAAATGCCATTTTATGACATGCTTGAAATATGGATGCAAAATCATCATCATTGCCATACAAGTCTTTAATGAAAGCAAAACCAAGTAATCTAGAATGCAAGGTAGTAATCAAAGCATGCCTGCACGACAAAGCGTCGGCTACTACATTCTCCTTACCCTTCTTATACTTGATTACATATGGGAAAGACTCAATAAACTCAACCCATCTAACATGCCTTTTGTTCAACCTCCCTTGACTTTTTAGGTACTTGATTGACTCATGATCCGTGTGAATCACAAATTCCCTAGATCTAAGGTAATCCTCCCATGTTCTAAGGCATCTCACCTAGGCATACAATTCTTTGTCATAAGTGGAATAGTTCAAGGATGCTCCACTTTAACTTCTCACTAAAATATGCTAGGGGTCTACCTTCTTGGTTCAAAACACCACCAATGCCAACACCTGATGCATTACATTCCAATTCAAACATCTTTTCAAAATTAGGTACAGTATGAATAGGTGCAGAAATTAACCTTTCCTCCAAAAGTTCAAATGCAGCGTGCTGCATTTCTCCCCAATGGAACTTTACCTCTTTTTTCACCAATTCATTCTACGGTGCGGCAATGGTATTGAAATTCTTGGCAAATATTCGGTAGAAGCTTGCTAATCCATGAAAACTCCGAAGTCCTAACTTCACTTGCATTTGTAGGAGTAGGCCACTCCTTGATTGCATTGATCTTTGCTTCATCAACCTCTACACCTGCCACACTTACAACAAAACCAAGAAACACAATTCTATCCATGGAAAAATCACATTTCTTTAAGTTGGCATACAAAGAATGCTCTCTTAAAGTGCTTATAACGGAACGAAGATGAATCATGTGTTCTTCCATGATTTTGCTATAGATCAAAATATCATCGAAATAAACAACTAATTAATCTCATGAATGTACTTGGTGCATTGGTCAACCCGAAAGGCATAACCAACTACTCATGCAACCCAAACTGGGTTTTAAAAATGGTTTTCCATTCATTCCCCTTCTATAATCCTAATTTGATGGTAACCACTTTTAAGATCAATGCAGGTGTAGATTATAATGCCATTCCAATTGTGGGATAGGACAGCGATACTTAATAGTGATTTGGTTAATGGCCCTACAATTGGTACACATCCTCCACTCACCATTTTTTCTTAGGTACCACAATTACCGGTACCACACAAGGACTCTAAGATTCATGGATCTTACAATGTTTGAGCAGTTCCTCAACTTGCCTTTGGATTTCTTTGGTCTCCTCGGGATTGGCTCGGTATGCCCGGTCTGGTAAATTGGCCCCGGGAATGAAGTCTATTTGATGCTCTATCCCTCGGAAAGGTGGCAAACCACTTGGTTCATCTTGAGGAAAGATATCCTCAATTCCTACAATAAAGATGAGACAAAAGAAGGCACAATTTTTGATATATCATTAGTAGAAACCAAATTGTGTTTGAAAACCATGATGAACACCTCTCGTTTATCTCCGAACTCCCTCAATACCTCACTTGGTTTGGCAAAGAAATTTTACTTCACTCTCTGTTGGCCCTCGGCCTTTTGAACTATATTCTTTCCACCATCTTTCTCTCGTGTATCCACCCTCATGTTTTTATCCCTGCACTCTTTTTTCTCCGAACGCTATTGTTTTCACTCTCTTCCATCAACCCACTCTTTTCACTTTTCCTCTCGGCTTCACTAGACTCACTTTTCTTGACCTTTTGAAATTGGAGTTCATACACGTGTTGTGGTTTTAAAGATACAAGTGTGTGGGACCTTCCTCTATGTTTCAAAGGTGAAATGGTTCAAGAAACCATCATGGATCACATGGCGGTCGAATTTCCATCGCCTCCCCAAAAGATCATGCCTTTCTTGCATATGGACCACATCAGACATGATTTCATCCTTATACTTCCCTATCGAAAATGCAATCAAAGCTTGCTTCGTCACCTTCAACACCCCAAAATTGTTAAGCCATTGAAGCTTATATGGTTGGGAATGCCTAATGACTGAAATACTCAACTTATCTATCACCTCCGTGCTAACAATATTAGTGCAACTCTCACTATCTATGAGTAAGTCACACCCCTTCCCCTTAATGCTGCAACGGGTATGCAAAATGTGCTCTCTTTGTTGTCCACTAGACTCCTTCACTTGGGTACTCAACACATTTTGCACAACTAGACGTTCTAGCTCATGTGGGTCTTCCTCCTCACTCTCTTCTACCTCTTCCTCTAATTCCTCCTCCGAATAATACTCATTACCCTCCAAGTAAACTACTCTTTTGTTTGGGCATTGGGATGCAATATGTCCTCTCCCATTACACTTGAAACACACAAAGAAGAAGAAGAAGAAGAAGATCCTCCATCATTCTAACCCTCCTATCATTAACATCTATTGGACCCTCTATACCTAAACCTCCTTCACCCCTATGCAATTGTACTTCTTCATTTCTACCATCTTTGAGACATGTTTTGAAGGAATAATCACACAACCTCTCAAAATATGTCACTTGTGTTTACATTCACCTCATAAACTCACACTCTAGCTTCTTGGATAGTTATCTACCCTTGAAAGTACCAACAATTAGAGTCAAGTGTTATGAACGTTCCTGGGAGTGATTCTGTTGAGAATGAGATGACTCGATTACTCTGGAAAATAGGTAAGGTTGTAGGACTTGGTTGGACCTTAAAGGGGGGTGCGAGGGGCGTAGACGGACTTTTGGGTTTTGGACAAGGCGGCCGCGTCTTCAGTGTACAAGGCAACCATGCCTAAAAGGTGGTCGCGTGCTAGGTGAAGGTGACCGCGTTTCCAAAGATGAAATCCGGGTAATGTTTTTGGAATTTAGGTGGCCTCGTATAACAGGGAAGGCGGCCGCGTCCGTCATCGAAGCGGCCGCGTCTGGTTGTGGAAGGCGACCACGTGTGTGCGGCAAGTTTGTTTTGTCCGTTTTCTTGATTAAGGTTTTAGGGTTTGGTATTATACCCCTATATATAATTGTAACCCTAAAATGTGTTCATCTTGCTATACCATGTTAATTGTTTGCAAAGTCTTCCCTTGTGCACAACAAATTCTTAGGCAAAAACAATGTTCCTTAAGATTCTTTGGGCCATTATGACTCAAAGTGAGAAAACAATTTCACTTGAAGGCAATCAAAGAATGAAGCACAATGGATGATATTTATATGATTGATGATCAACGTGACAACTTGATTCAATATGATGATGGAATGATGACAAAAGATAGCAAACAAGTCCTCTAGCAATCTTACAAACAAGAAATGCACAATTGATAATTTTCCCAAACTCAATTTGAGTCCCAATAAAAAATCGGCCTTTTTTTTTAAAATTCAAGCTATTTTGATTTTGCTCCATTCTCAATTCCCCCCCCCCTTTTGACTTTTTGAGAGGATTTTCAAGGATACCAAGAACACACAATACCATAATTTCCAATTTTATAGAGATTTGCATAGGAGAAGAAGAATAATACGAATTTAATGAAATTTTGATGGAAGTAGAAAGATGAACAAAGAGAAAGAAAGACGATTAGAACGAATTTCAGGTTACCTCTTCGATTGGCTCTGATACCAATTGATGTGAATTCACCCGGTTGATTGAGGTGAATTCCTTCCAAGATCGGATTGAAGAATGGCACCTACGAACAATTGACAATGAACTCGGAAATGGATAATCAACGAAAAGAAAAGGTTAATTTGAGTCTCCCTCGACCCATTAATCGCAATGATTAGGAACCTTGGGGTGCGATTGAGAACCGTCGACGCGTTTGCCAACGACCCACGATCACGAAACGCTACAATCCCCCGGCTTTTGAAGATTGATAAGTTAAAGGGAGGATTTCTAGTCCAAGAAACCCAAGAGATTCTCACAACTCCGTTGTGGAAAAGTGAGATACTCGTAAATGCTATATTGCATAATTGATCAAAGATAATGTTTATAGTGCTTGAGAATGCCTTTTATATGCCTCCAAGGCTGAAAATAACAAAAGGAAAAAGTAACCCACAAAATTATACCAAGGTCTCACGAAAAAACATCTAACTTCCACCAAAAACGGGCTTAGAGTAGTTCTATCTCATGGGACGCGTGATCACATCTAAAATGGAGTAGTTTTCGAATTAGTTTAGCGCGCCCACCCTACCCTAGACCTCCAGAATTGTGGTTTTGGCCCTTCAACCAGAGGCGGACGCATGTTATACACTTAGGGGGGGCAAGTGTCCCGCTGAAGTAATTTTTATTTTATTTTTACACTACAAAATGACACCGTTTTTATTTTTATTTTATTTTTATATAATAGTAAAATTTGTGACACCGCTGAAATTTATTTATAGATCCGCCACTGCCTTCAACATGCAAATGAATCTGCCTTCAATTTGGGTTCTAATCCCTTGCACAAGTGATGTTAAAGCTGCTTGAATCATCTTCGCACGTGCACGAGTCATTGGTCCTCCACTTATGCTTCACGGATAACGAACATGATTGACTTGACCCGAACCCCCCTTGCCTTGGTCTCCATCAAAAAGCCGCCAACAGTTCTTTGTCCGAGGACAAAGATTTGGATCCGTGAATTAGTTTTCTGAGTAGTTTGGATCGGTGCACGAGTAGTTTTCTGAATTAGTTTAGCGCGCCCACTCTACCCCAGACCTCCAGAATTGTGGTTTTGGCCCTTCAACCAGAGGCGGACGCATGTTATACACTTAGGGGGTGCAAGTGTCCCGCTGAAGTAATTTTTATTTTATTTTTACACTACAAAATGACACCGTTTTTTTTTTTAATTTTATTTTTATATAATAGTTAAAATTTGTGACACCGCTTAAATTTATTTCTAGATCCGCCACTGCCTTCAACATGCAAATGAATCTGCCTTCAATTTGGGTTCTAATCCCTTCCACAAGTGATGTTAAAGCTGCTTGAATCATCTTTGCACGTGCACGAGTGATTGGTCCTCCACTTATGCTTCACGGATTATGAACATGATTGACTTGACCCAAACCCTCCTTGCCTTGGTCTCCATCAAAAAGCCGCCAACAGTTCTTTGTCCGAGGACAAAGATTTGGAACTATGATACCTGGACTCGGCCATGAGGATTGTATCCGGGTTTCAGATTCCCCATTGTTAACAATCTTCACCAAATGTAGTGTAAAATTTCCATAACATAATTTAGAAAGAGTAAAGACTATTTTCAAGATCATAATTTCTTCCTGTTGCTTTTTTTAAGTATGGTGTACTCTAGTGTTCATTACTCATGTTGTGGTTCATGCCACTCCTATTTATTGCATTTCTCTCTACTATTTGCTGTTTCTATAGGTTGATGCAGCACTAATAGCAACAGGAAGGGCTCCATTTACAAATGGTCTTGGATTGGAGAATGTATGTATTCTTTAATGGTACTATTTGTTTACAGGGATAACGAAAACAGTCAAGTCAGATGAATGGTTGTAATTAGTGTAATGGTGTTTGTCAGATCAATGTCAAGACACAACGTGGTTTTGTTCCTGTTGATGAGAGAATGCGAGTAATCGATGCAGATGGGAATTTGGTTTGTTGCAAATGCCAATTCAGTTACACTATATATGCCTGTAGCCACTTGTTTCTGACATGAAACTTCCATGATCAGGTTCCTCACTTATATTGCATTGGTGATGCGAATGGTAAATTAATGCTTGCTCATGCGGCAAGTGCACAAGGAATTTCAGGCAAGGGCTATTACCCCATTTATTTAGGCTCCTTTTTGTTTTCTTCACTGAAGATGGATCTCGAAACCATTATCCCAATTTTTAGGTATCTGGTAGTTTCTTAAAGACAAGTAAACTGTCAAATCTCCTCGTCTTTTGTCTCTTATATACATCCATCGAAAGCTATTCTCATCCGTGTTTTTCAATGATAGTGAAATTTATTGTCTCTTATATACATCCATCGAAAGCTATTCTCATCCGTGTTTTTCAATGATAGTGAAATTTATTTTCCTCCATTTATTTCAATGAAATGGACTTGTGCAAGCAATTTTTGGGCCATTTTCCAGGGATTACCAAACATAAGATATATTTTTAAATGGAGATGATCTCCATGGAAGTGACTTCCGAAATTATTGTTGAGTCTGCAAGTTATTTTTTGTGAGAGAAAACCTTAGTTTAGACTTTAGATTCATTTATCCCTAAAAGTTTCTCACATTAGCTCACTCGAAATAGTTGTCGAACAAGTAAGCGGAAAAGATCATGTGCTCAACCTTTTGAGCATTCCAGCGGCCTGTTTCACCCATCCGGAAATCAGTATGGTTGGATTGACAGAGGTATCCTTGACAACGTCCAATCAAGTTGTGCATATTTTCAAATATTTCATTCTCTTCCTCTTGGCCAATATGTTAGCTTATCTACTAACATAGTACACCTTTTCCATGTCACATACGGCACGAGTGCCTTTACGTAATTGTTTAATTAGATCGTAATATGGGGCTGTGCTGGCTATCAGCAATTTTCATCTCAGTGCCCGTGTTAGGATTTGATTATCAATTCTAAACAATTTTTTCTTGACACCAAGCTTCACTAATTCACCTTTGACTGACATCTTAACTTCTGCAGCCTCAAGCAAGGGAGAAAGCTGAAAAGGAGCAATTTGAGATAAGTATTGCAAAAACAAGTTTTAAAGCCAACACAAAAGCCTTGGCAGAAAATGAAGGCGAGGGACTTGCCAAGGTCATATTTCACAACCTTGTCAGCTAATGTTACCTATGCAACAACTCTTATCAGCCTTCTTCCCCAAGGGCCAACAGTTTAAAGGAAAAACTAATCCCTCTTACCATTTCCTAACTAGAGATTTACTAGCTATCATAGTTGATGCTCTTTCTGATATGCATCCTCGGGTTATGCAGTTAATATATAGACCTGATAACGGGGAGATTCTTGGAGTTCACATTTTTGGTCTGCATGCTGCGGATCTTATCCACGAAGCATCAAATGCCATAGCATTGGGGACTCGCATCCAGGTACTTTCTGCTTCATGTAGTAAGGCTATCGAAGATGAACCACTGTTTGTGTGCTTTAAGTTACTGCACTTTGTATTCCTTCTCTTCAGACTACAATTTCTTTGCTTTCATTCACTCAGTTTTTCATATACGTATTTGATAAAACACAACAATTTTATTTTTTTTGCACCTCATCCTCAAAAGGAAGGTTAAATCGACCCCACGAAACCACAAAGCAGATTCAACAGTGTCTTTAACGAACGTTATTAAAACTGGCTGAAATGAGATCCAACCAAATAGTGTATTGGCACAATTACACCATAAATTTTTTTCAAAACATTTCTCGTCTGCAGGATATAAATTTTGCAGTTCATGCAACCTTGCATTCAAAACATTTCTTGTCTGCAGGATATGAAGTTTGCAGTTCATGCACATCCAACATTGTCCGAAGTGCTCGATGAACTTTTCAAATCAGCTAAGGTAATTCTCATTACCCATTGTTAAAAAGCAGGGACCATGAAAAGCTTCATCTATCCTGTAGACACTGACTGAGCAGGCACAAACAGATTTCATTCCCTCGCTAATGACTATCGTTTAAATTTTTGGATCAGGTAAATATTCAAGATACTACTCCTGTTAGCAAGCCAGTAGCTGTTTAACGCTTTCAATCTGAAGTGTAAAGCTTTTTGAAGAAATTTTGATTGTGTTAGGGAGTTCAACAAACTAATTCCTCCGCCAAGACAAGGAATGAGGGACTCCATCACCTATCAAGAAGGAAGAGTACCTTAAGAGAAATCTGTTTATTCTTAGGGACGAGCGGCATTCAGATTGCACTGGAGCTGTTTTTAGAAGGGCTGTCCCGAATTTTTGTGGAGATAGTGAGTTATATACTTCTTTATATTTGCGAGCTTTTTGGCACATTCGGTATTCCTGGTTAGGAACTTTGCACTATTACAACCACTGCTGTCGTCCCTGTTTGTTGCTTGCAATTTGCCAAATGCTTTGGTGCTTGCAGTTTGCCTCTACTCTCTAGATAAAAGGAAGAGTGCTAATGTCATTTGAGAAATACATATATAACTACCAAATGGTTAAACTAACAAATCAAGGAATTGTTTGGTGGTTTTCCAGTTTAATTTCCCCCAGTCTTGTTTTGGTTCGTCTTTTGAGGGGGATTTGGCTCGAGGAGATACAGAAAGGTTCCCTAAATGCTCAAGACAACGCCTTTAGGTAACATTATGGAACTAGGGGTGTCAATTGGGTTAGGTTGGGTTGAAGTGGGTAATAGGTCGAAATGATGCCACAGCCCAAATATTAAATGGGTCAGATGGGTTGGGTCATAAATAGGTTGGGTTAAAGCGGGTTGACCCACTTTAACATGGTTTTTATATTTTTTATATTTTATTTTTTATAGATAAATAAAATATATCTCCAATACATTAAACAACGAAGCATCGTCCATAAGAATTTAATTAAAGTGTATAAAATGTTCATGTTGAAAATAAATAAAATGTATTTCAGACATTTCTCATCAGGATCGCGATGCGACACGGTACAACCCAAAAATAATAAACGGGTCAAATAGGTCGGGTTAAGACAGGTGAACTCATTTGAACTTTATGTGTAAAAAGAAAATGTCGTTCATAAGAATTGAAACAAAGTCATGTCGAAGATAATCAAAAACATATATCTATTTGAACATTTCTCAACAGGATTGTCGCATAGAACATTACAAATTACATCACAGAACTAGTACTACAAATGAACATTTCCACACCGATTGTTACTACTATGTACCTAAAATCTAAAATCTAAAATGTAAATCATGCAAGTCCACATGACTTTTAAATGTTAGCGAAGGGTGTTACACTGCAAGAAACTTTCTGAAATTCAAACCCATTCTTCACATATCTTATAATCTGAATTGTCATAGGAACGAATCTGTGATAACATTTCTCATAATCTAAATTTTTAAACATGAGAGCGAATATTAAATCATCGAAATACAATGAGAAATAACAATGACCACCACTTCTATGTCGACACAAATCATCAAAATACATTTTTTGCCAAGTCAAGTTTAGCTTAATAGTTTACCCAATATGTAAAATCTGACACTCAAATTTGCAAGGAGGAATAAGGCAACAGCTAAACCTGACCACCCATACCGATAAATTCTAAGGTTTACCTCCATCTCCACTTCTCATTTGAATTAAAAAAGGGGAAGAAAACAGGATAATAGTTTTCCCTGGTGCACAACATAATTTACAAATACTGTAGTCCCTATCAAAAACAAAGCTGATAAAATTAAAGATAAGAAATATTTCTTCTCTTACGTAGTTAGATAAGGAAACAAAAAGTGAAGAGTTTTATGTATAAAAAGAAAATATTAGAGGTAAGCCGATAAAGTTAGAGATAAGTGAATATGTCTATTATTATGTTATTAAAGTTTATCATATCAAGTGTAGATACTAAATAGCACTGGGTCAAATATCCATAATCCATTAATATAAATGTTGCATTAATTTGAGCTCAGAAACATATATCCTCATCAAGAATCAAGAATGGAGATGGTCAGATTTCTGCTTCTTACTGTTACATTATTAGTAGTATTATTATCACATTTATATAATGGGAATGGGGAGGAAGTGAAGGTAAATGTTGAAACTTAACAGAATTAAGAACCTCATGATGGATAAAACAAAGAATATTTAAAATTTTGTCACTTTCGATTAGGGTTGGTAAAAATCCCGTTTTTCTCGACCCGTCTCGACGCCCGACCCGATCCCGTCCCGACATTTCCCGATCCCGACAAATCCGATCCGATTTTGTCCGACATACGGTATTCGATAATAATCAATCTCGTGATTCCCGAGACTATCAATTATTCCCGAATCTCGACCCGTCCCAACTAATTATTATTATTATTATTATTATTATTATTATTATTTTTATATTTTTTTATATATTTTTATATATTTTATATATTTTATATATTTTTATATATTTTTATATATTTTTATATATTTTATATTTTATATTTTATTTATTTTATTTTATAAATATTGTGAGTGTTAGACAATGTTTATTTTTTGTTTGCTAAAATTACTTAATGATGTTTGTTAAATTTATTTTCATAATTAATATTGTGGTTTTTTTTTTGTCTATCACTTTTCTGTACTTAGTGTAGCTCTTCTCCTATGAGTGAGGAGTGCATTTTGTTCATAATGACATATTCAGCAATATTCACCATTAAGTAAATATTCAAGCATACTTTGTAAATATACAATTTGAAATCTTAATTATTATGAAGACATTTTAAAAATATTTTAGTGTCAAAAAATATTGTTCATAAATATTATAGTCGGGATTACGAGATTTTTATATCCCGAAAAGACTTATCAAAAGGATTGAAATAAATCTATGGGGGATGATGAAGGGTATCGGGACGGGTTCCGTCCCGATTCCACCCCTACTTTCGATTGACATAAATTTGAACAAGGCAAATATAATCAAGCCCAACCTCTCTCATCTCCTTTCCAACTCTCTTTCATTTTTGGGCCAGTAGTCAGTAGATATGTTGCGAAAAGAACACACTAGATAACTCCCCATTGAAGTTGCTAATCCTTAGTGTTACATGTTCCTCCAGAAATAGACTTAACATATAAATATGCCCCAGCATCTTGTAAATTCCCTTTCTTGACACTATCTTTGGCTGCACCATCAACTGTCAGGTCTAGCCATTGGGCAAAGTACCTAAAGCTGTAATATCCCATTTAGGTGGGGAGATTGCAATTGTGTTCGATTTATGGGCAGAGTTAAAGCAATATCCAGTCGGATCAGTTACAAAGCAATATCGTCTCAGTAGAAAAAGAAATGAATAACACATGCTAATGAACTATAACAAACTCTCCATTAAATCATTTAGGTTGTAACCAAGTACATAAGCACATATGATCTCCATTAGCCAGGTTCTACTCGTTTGTTTCATAATTCATTTTTACAAACAAATTATTATTTGAAATATGTAGACAATTTTTCACTGTGCATACAATCCACCAAGCAGCATGCAGGATGGAGTCATTTTTTCCCTTTTCCAGCAATAAGCCAACTACACTACAGATATCAAAAGGAAAGTATAAAAAAGAGCAGCCAAAGACAGAGACACAAAATTCTGAAAATACGCAACCCCGTAAGTCACAAATTCACACAACATACCAATAAAAATACTGGATACAAATCAGCACAAATAACACACAACAAACAAATAAATCAAATTTGCCTCCAGGATTATGACACGAAACAAATTATGATTATCCTCGAGATACACAAACAAAGTATAAAAGCACTTACATAATACTGAGTTAGGCAATTTTAGTAGCTGCTGATGCCATGCCATTTAGTTGCTGTTGATGGTGTTCTCCAGAAGGCCCAAGAGTTAGTGGACAGTATGCCAAAAGAGGTTTGATGAATTGGAATAACCTGCTTCGTTCTTCTTTCCTTTTATTCAACAGTTTTCTAGGGATCATTCTTAATAATGCAAATTGCAAAGGAGTAGTGTTGTTAGATATGGCCTTTGCCAATTCTGCATTCTTTTAATTGGTTTTGTTAGTGAATATCATCCAAGGCTTAGGCAGCAAAGCCAATGGTGAAGTTTGAATGATTGTTTTAAATGAGACAACAATTTTCTGACCAACGCAAGTCTTTCTACTCTTTCCTTGTTTTTGTTTAGTTTCTCAATTCTACTTGGCTGCCTAGGTTGTCACTTGTAACCTTCATTGCACTGTTGAAACATATTAACATAGTATTGTTTTCAGACCACATACTTCTTTCACATCTAAGTGTTTGATATTTGGAGCTGGAATCTTTCGATAGAAAGTTTCATAAGCAGAGGACAACTAGATATGAATGATGTTTCCAAATTCTCTATATATCTAATGAGATTACAGAATATCAAGAGCAAGCAGGTCAACCTCTTCACTCGCATTCTCAGCCTCAGCCTCAGCCTCACGAAAGGGATTCCTAATTTCCTATTTCCTAGAGATACCTTCTCATCCCTTGCCATTCTTTCTAATGTTCTACTTTATTCCCTTCTGCCTTCCACCCATATTCAACTAAGTTTAGGTGGGGAAAAACTATTCATGCAGATGGTGCAACACTGTCGACATGACATTCATCAACAAATTGTCCATTTAACACGACAAAATAACCAGGGTTTCCTTCTTTATTTAGAGATTCAGTAGTAACAGGAAATAAATTCTCAAAACCATACAAAAACGTAACTTGCACAAGATGATGATTGATGAGCAGTAGAGAAACAGATTCTTGGCCAACTACACAAATTAGAAGGGAACATTAAGAACATCTCCAAGTGTTAATAGAATGAAAAATACAAATTAACGAATATTATGAAAAATGAATCACAAGGCAAGTTTTATTTTTCCTAACTGTTTCACCGGTCAAATTAATACATAAAAGAACAAATCAAAAACCGGGTGGAGAATTATGGGAGGCATCCTACAATGTAGTGCAACTGAAGGAGTAGATATCACAAACGATGACGGACACACACAATAAGCCCAACTGATGATGATAACTTCACAGAGATCACGAGAACCCTCCAACTTCCTTCCAGAGAAGGGAAGGAAGAGGACAGAAAGGGGAAGGAAATGAAGACCTATTGAGCTTGACGAGGCCATCTTCTGGAAGAGACAAATTAAATGGCAAAACTGTGATACAGGTTCCTAGAAATTGAGGAGATACAGAGTGGAAGGTTGACGTTATCTAAAGTCCAATGTCTTAAAAACACCAGGGGGAGAAAAACATTTGACAAGTGATTAATATCCATAACTCTGAAAAACATTTGACAAGTGATTAATATCCATAACTATGATAGAACAATTTGAGGAAAGATTCACAATTTCCTACTAATTCACATAGGCAATGACAACAAAGGAGATACCAGCAGAGGCAAATGAGATTTTGTGGCCCGGCTCCGATCAAGTGCAAGGTCCATAAGAACAACCCCTAGGCCGCCGAGCACGAACATGAATCCAGATGAGAGGCCTTCAATAATGTACTGTCCGTTGAAGCGGCCGGGGAGGAAGACAACAGGACGGACGGCACAAAGGAGGAGGCCGGAGTGGGAAAGGAAATTTCCTGCCGCCTTGATGGAGAGAGAGAGAGAGAGACCTAGGTTTAGAGTTTTCACGTTTAGCTTCACTTTCAAATTCAATTGCTGGGTTTATTCAAGTTAGTGGGTTCAACCCAACTTATCCCGTGAAATTAAATGGGTTAAGCTGGGTAACCCATTTAAATTTATTTTATTAATGGGTTGGGTTGGATTGGGTAATTAGTGGGTTGAGTTGGGTGAATTCATGGGTAATGGGAAGAACCAATCCAGTAAACTCTTTTCCTCTCCTTTTCTTTTCCCCATGAAGTTCATGATTCATGAACAAAACAACACAAAAATCATTGCAGGTTTTGGGAAGACTGGCAAATAACCTATCTTGACAGACATAAAACTAAGCTGTAAACCAATAGCAAACTCACCTCTTCCAACAAAATTAGTCCAACAACTATACACATTAACAGTGATTTGGGATCACCAAAGGTTCTAACATTTTGAAAACCCATTCACCATAATCACGGCCACTATTGTTAAGACCAACTAGAGGGCAAACCATGATCCAACAACTATACACAAATATACTCGTGACATGGAAATAATGATGAATATTATATCACCTAGACAATTATTGTTAAGACCAATTAGAGGACAAACCATAAACCAAGGCATACAGAATCATTAAGGACCAAGTCGACTGGTAGGGGGTCACAATTGGGTGTTAATGGATAGCTTTGAGTTAAGCTATTATCCATTGATATACTGAATAATAACCTAACCCAAATCTATCCATTATCACCCAATTGCCATCCCTAACTACGGTATAAACACCAGCCAGATCAGATGACTACCAAACCAACCTAAAACAGTGAAGAAATAAAAAAAATTCAAAAATTCAAAATTCAAAAAAGTAAAAAAGAAAAAGAAATGCCTGACATCAAGTGTACAGTCCATACACACTTGAAATCTTACTACAAGCATCAAGTAGACAAGAGACTCGTAGGTGCCACAAGCAAACAACATAAATAGCACACAACATAAATTGCCACAAGCACCGAGTAGACAGACAAGAGACTCTTACGTACTACAACCACAATTATTTTTTTTGATAGGTAAGTTTGACCCATGTAGGTATAAAGATTGGAACCAAGGAACTCAAGGTCTTTGCCTTAGTGCCCTTGCCATGTCTCCCACGCCTTGGGTTATAACCACACAATTATTCCAACATCCTAATACCAAACTAGGGCATATATATGGCATTAAGTGTTGTAACTTCTCTCAACAGTACTCCGGACTACATTCAAACAATGTAATCATAGACCACAAAGAACGGATCCAACATTGAGTGACCACTACATGTTACTGGTAAAATCATCCAATCCCTAGGTTCATTCATACAGTAAAATCTTCAACAAAATTAGAAGGTATATATGAAAATAATCACCACATTAGAACTAAATCACACAATCTACCTGAAAACAAATATGATCACTGCACTAACAAATCGAAGACATAAAAACTTGATCTATTTTACCTTGAAACTAAATCATCAAGAAACACAATGCTAGAAACTAGCAATACATCAACATATACAGAGGGAGTCTAATACAAAATGAAGGCTATAATTCAATGACCTAAAATCAAAATAATAGCAAGATGGAGAAAACCAATTAGAAAGAATAATAGAAACTGATTTCAGAAAGACATCTTCTCATTAAGATTAAAAATGATACTTTAATTCATACCCAAAGTTGAAAAGGGGAAGGGGAGGACAAAGTCAAGTAAAATAAAACTAGACTCGTAAGTTCACATAACTAGGAGTAACAACAGAGTATTAAATCTTCATCAAAAGAAGAAAACCCTAGCAGCAGCATCACATCTATTCTTCATCGGCTGATTCACCGACCTTCTTGTTGTGCTTCTTTGCATACCTCTGGTTCCTCAAGAACTTTGGGTCCATCTGTAATAACAAATGTTTTCAACAAATCAAAAACAAACACAAATAATAAGCAAATCATATAAACAACAATGCTGGCATAAAAAGATTAAATAATACAACCAAATAATAATAGCTTTAGAGTCGAATATAATCAAAATCAAAAAAACAAAAAAAAAAGACAGCAAATTATATTTGCTAAAACATATTCACAAATGATAGGAAATAAATCACAGATAAAAAATAAACCAACAACTAAATCTCCCAAAATAAAAAAATACGATTGCTAATCAACAGATAAGCGCATCGGATCCATCTATCACATAGAGCCATATAATTGATGGAACCTTTTCAACAATTAATAATAAATCTGGAGGAGAGAAAGAAATTATACCCCTTTGGTGGAACTGTTGCGGTGCTTCCTAGGCTTCTTGATTCCATTACGGTGAGCCTTGTGGGACTGGTTGTGAGCCGTGTGATTCTTTGACTTCGCCATTGCTCTATTCAATAAAATTCCCAGTTAGTATTACAGTCACTGTGAGTGTAAGACGGGGAGAGTTTGAGGGAGAAGGAGAAATACCTTTAGCTGCGCTCTGAGAAGTGGGCGGGGCGTTAGGGTTTACAACAGAGGAGGCGAATTGGAAGGGTTATATTTGTTGAGAAACCCCTAGAATGTATGCTCTGTTGACAATTTTGCCCTTGGAGATGTGACCTGATTGGGCCTAAAAAGTTGACACCGAAAGAATTATTGGATTGGGCTTTTATGAACTTACAAGTAAATACAAGTGTATGTAGATCCAATCTATATGCATATTTTATTTTAAGGGAAAAAAAGGGTAATAACTGGATATGTCCCCTCACGTCAATTTATATCATGTAAAAGCCACAATACTTTTTTTAATAGTTAAAAGCTAATTTTCGGGTAAAGAATAAGTATATCATTAATGAACCGAATATGTGTGCATAAAAACTTCAGTTTATGCATCGTGATGAACAAAATTAAATTGCGATGTATGATTTTGAATTGAGATACATGATTTTGATATATGGTTATATGCATAACGTCCAAAGCAGGTCAAAAGTCAAGGAGGGAAGAAAGTGCAAAAATAACAAAATTGAAGGACTGGTGTTGCACTTGTTATTTTGGTGCCGTAACAAAGATACTACTTTTCTATAAATTCTCTTCTTTGATTCTGGTCTCGCACCAGGCAGTACAATTTCAACATTTTGTCGATTTTGGATGTTTTTCTTGCTTTGTTGGCTCATTTTGATCCACCCAAGTGTCTCACTACGTGGCCAACTAAAAAAAGACATATATTGAGCCCCTTGCATGCCTTTGAACTATAAATAGAGCCTTTCATCCTCCATTTGAAGCCCTAGAATCCCCTTGCCAAGCTTAATTTCCATTGTTACCCCAAAAAATAGAGAGAGAAAGGGAGGAAGCTAAGAGACACTTTGGAGCTTCTTTTGCTGCAAGTTTCTCCCTTCAAACTCTTATTTCTGCTTCAATCTTAAGTCTCCTTTGAGCAAAAAAAAAAAAAAGACAGTACCAAAATCCTACACAAGAAACCATTGTCAACTAGCTTTGTTATTTATTGTTTTCAAGAAGGTATTTGTTTGACTACGTAAACAACTTAATTGACTTTATAATATCTTGAACTTTTCTTCATCTTGCAACAATGTAGATTCTTAATGTATATATGTTGTGATTTAATTAGTTTACTCTCGTGCTTCTTCAAAATGTAAATTCTTGTACATAATTCTTCTCCTTTTTCGGTTTTTCTTTTTGTTTGATTTTGACTTCCATGCAAGTCTTCTAAGTTGACTAGCTTGAAAGAGTTGTTTGCCTCTTAAGAAGGCCATCTATAAAGCTCATTTTGGATCCCCATTCCCCTTTAAATAATAGTAGCTTACCTTCCCATTTGTGAATGAAGGATTTTTCCTTCTCACTTATGGTTGAATGGCTTCTCCAATTTCCTTATTTTTCGTCCTTTTTATCCCTTCCATGTATGAGCTAAAATGATGACATTTTGAGTTTTAAATAATTTCATATTCCAAGTCTAATCCATCTTCTGTGTCAAAGTGGAAGACTTGTTAAGTCTTAGTCATTTTTGGGCCATTGGAAATTCATTTGTATATTCTTTGTAACTCATTCCTTGGTCCAAAATAATATGGCTTTCTTGATATATGTTTAAGTCAAGTTGAATCTTTCTTTTAAAATAATATGGCTTTCATATGATAAAGTCTTTTAAATCAAAATTTGGAAATGATATCTTTATTATAAAAGACTTCAAAAATTAAACATTTTCATGACTTAAAAATCACACATTTGTGTTGTTGCACTTCCATGCCAACTTTTGAGTCATCCTTTCAAATATTATTTCTTTTGTGGTTATAAAAGAAGTACAATGCCAAGACTTTGAATTGTCATGTTTCAAATCAAAACATTAAATGTTATTTTTGTAAAATGTCTTGACTGGTCTTTTCATGTTAATTCTCACATCAAGGTTATGCTCAATTTCATTTCAAGTGTTAATCAAACAATAACATGTTTTGGGTATTTTAATAATCACTTGTTTAAAGTTAAACTTTCAAGTTGACTCTATTTTTTAAAATTAAGGTCTAGGATGCTAGGTTGACCTCCCATCATCGCATGACATTTGGGATAGTTTTTGTGACTTAATTTGTATTCAAACAAATATGGCAATTTGTATTTTAGTTCTTTGGCAAACAACATGAAATCAAGAACCATGAATCAAGAGACTTCACATTAGGAGGCAAACATGTCTAGCAATCTTTGAGACCAAAAAGGCGAGTTGAGTGCCTAACACCTTCTCAATTCGTAACTTAGCCTATGAACCTTAGAATCTAGGTTTGCTTTTGTTCTTTCATAAATTGAAGTGGCGATTCTTGTTTTAATCGTTTCGAGAGTTCCATTTGAGGCTCAAGTGTATTTAATGCGCTTAAGTTAGAATCATCACGTCTTTCATGTTACAATGATGTTCAAAACGGGGTTCTCACAATATGCAAATGGGTACATGCCATTGCTGACATCTATACCAATTGATGTGATGATTTTCCATGAGTGAGGTCCCTTTTAAAAAAACATCCATCTAATCCCATCACATTCCTACATCCGGTAGCAAAGCATGTCTTCAAAGGCCCCAAATAACAATATATCCTCTTAAACTTTATCTCATCTAGTGCATTCACATCAACCTCATCATTGACAATAATCTCATAACAAACCATATTGTTTTGTATGGTTCCTAATCTTGAACAGATTTGCCATCCTTTTGGCCCGGTAAGCTTGGCCCCTTGTGATATCTAAATGGTGTTTTTTTTTAGCTATGACCACTATACCCTCCCAACTCCAATTGGGAGTTGACCTAAACCTTTCAATGTATTTCCTAGCAATCCACTTAGATGTGAGGTACTTACTTATATAGCACTGACTACTTGTGTGCACATTGACCAATGTTTTCACTTCCCAAGTGCTTTGGTACTGCATAGGAGAAAACAACATTACCAAATGACGTGTTTTAATGCCTTTACACTTAGCTCCAACCCTTGTTTTGTCATTTTTCACCAAATGAATATCTTTCCTATTTTTAATTCCATACTCTTTTAAAGATTTTTAAATTTTCCCATAATTTGCAAATCTTAACCCAATCTTGAATTATGGATTTTTCATGTCGGTTTTAGCATAGAATTCTAAACCTTTTTTCCTAAGTCTAGTTTCATCATCATCAGAGCTGGCATGCTTTTCAAATCATCTGAAGATGTATAATCTGACTCAACATTATCTATTTCTTCAGCAATGGATATTTTTTTCTTACCCTTATCTCTAACATAATCTGATTCAACTTCACTTTTAATGTTGGCTTCAAATTCTGCATCATCCCTATCATTTTCAGACCAATCATATTCAGGGTCAGCAAATTGTCATGATCAGATTCTTCCTCGTCATCATTCACAAACTCATTCTTATTATCGCTATAAGTCTCACATTCATTCTCAACATTCACATTCACAAACTCTTCTCATCATTATCATTCACAAACTCATCTTCATTTTCAACATTATTATTCACAAGCTCATCTTGTTGAACATGCCCATCATCATGTGGTCTTTGGTTTTGCCCATGAACATTCTCATTCATAAATTCAGCTTCAAACTAATTTACAGTTCTCATTCATTGTATGTTTGTAGCAAGTTATTCAATATGTCCATATTCTTTGTTGCACTATCTATTTGCTAGTATCAACCCCTACTTCATATCCTTTAGCATGAGTTTCATTCAACTCCTCCATAATTATTGAGCTTTTCAAAGCTGATTCCATATTCAAGTGTTGGTCGCATGCCGTACTTCTATGTTCCAAGTAAATTTTAATTAACTTATATTTCATTCCTAGTTTACAAACAATCAACATGTCTTCATCACTTCCTATTACTCTCAGCCCAAACTCAAGGTCTAATGTTGGCATCTTAAAATGATAAAACATCATTCCATCAAGCCATTTAATCATTTTGTTTAACTCTTGTATAGACATATAATCAACATGACAATAGTCAAAATAATTAACTTTGCCCCTAATATAAACCCTATGTGAACTATAATCAAATTTTCCACCATGGTGTAACTAAATGTTAAACCATTCTAAACCTTTATCGGGAGTAAACACAAAAAAAAAAAAAAAAAAAAAGTGAGTTGGACATATATGATATAGGTCATATATCCCATCTTTTTCACACACAAAATGTATAAAGTAAACACAATAGAGGAAAAAAGCTAATGTACACAATAGAGATAAAAGCAAGATTCCAAATAAATCAAACCAAAATAAACAACTATATTGCACAAACCAATAAATGCATTTTAGGGTTAATTACAAAAAAAAAAAAAAACTCTGACCTATTTTAGTTTTTTTCGTTTTGAACCTTGTGTTTTTTTTTTGCATGAAAAACCTCAACCAAAGTTTTTTTCCAAAACAAACCTTCCGTCCACAACTCGTTAGTTTTGGGACGGGAAGGGTGTCTGGACGTTCGACGTGGCCGCCTACGTGGACTGGACGGGAGTCTTCACGTCCACGTCATTTTCCTGCCAAAAAATAATTTTATTTTAAACCCTGTTCTATTTTTAAATTTCAAAAACCATTTTTTTTTCAAATTTGATTGCAAAACAAACACCTCGTACAATTTTTAAGACTTCGTAATGAACCCTAACAGTTATTTATTTATATATATATATATATATATATATATATATATATATATATATATATATATATATATATATATACTAATTCATCCAACAAATTTCGTTTCATTATCTTTTATTTCTTACTTTTAACATAATGAATAGAAGAGTTCGTTATCATTGTGGAAGGATGACTGTCATGCGAATATCATGGATAGATAAAAATCAAGGAAGAATGTTCTTAGATTGTGAAAGATATAAAGTAAGTTATTTATTTTATGTGATTAATTAACCAATTAATTTTGCTAGAAATAAAATATGTTTTAATCAATGTATTTTTTTTGTTATTGCAGAATGAAAGGGGTGCAAATTTTTTCCTTTGGTATGATCCTCCTCACAAAGCAGTCGGCAAAGTAACAAATGTCTTTTGTTTTGTTTGATTATATCATATTTGTTCAACTTACTCTTCATCTTAGTTAAATTTGGGCAAGACTAAACTAATGTAGTATGGAAGTATAATGAATTGGGGTTATTTTTGTGGTTTTAACTTTATTATTGGATATTGTAGACACTCCAATTTCGTACCCCTGGTATGTGACTGACATAAAATATCAAGAACTGTTAAAACTTAACGAATGTCAAGTTGCATGAGTCAAAAATGCGAAAGGAAAAGCAGGATGCGCGAAACAGTGAACTGCAGGGGGGAAAGTGACAAATTTTGAAACTCCAAAAGGAGCTTGGTGCCGCCAATAGCACCCATGGTGCCGCACCAAGCATTGCCTTGGCCGCACCATGGGTGTTGCTGTTCATCTCTCTCAGATCAAATAAGTACAAGTCCCTGAAGCGCAACGCATAAGCGGCCGATGCACTAAAGAAATCAAGGAATTCCCACTACGTCCTCAGTCTCTACTATAAATAGAGACCCCCGGCCTCGCATTTCAGTTGCTCATTTTACGCGATAGAAAAATCGCAGCGAAGCTCTGCTTCTGCGATTCCTTCGATACAGTTAGTACGAGAGGTGCGAGATAGGTGAGTGGAAGCCCCTATTGTCTCCAAACCCCGTCCAAACTCTGTCAAATCAAAAACCCATAGGTTATAAGTGATCCCTAGCCTAGTTGTTAGGTATCCACCTTAAATCCCTAGACCAAAAATCCCAAAGTAAGTCGTTACTCTGCCCGAGTAACGAGCTGAAAAGTCAAAAACTAAGTCTAGGTTCCGCCCAACCAAAAAGGCCAAAACCTACCCAAATAAAGCTGTCACTCTGCCCGAGTTGATAAGCCCAAACCTCAAAAAATCAATCAAATCAAGCGGTCATCCGCGGTTCAATTCAAAACAAAAAGACTCCCTCTCCCGGGACAGCGAAGACACCGCTCTAAAAGGTAATACCTTTAAGAGCATGTTTTATTTTATTTGTAGTTTCTGTCTTTTATTTATTTTTCAAAAATTGTTATTTAAATCCAGCGCAATGTAGTCAATATAAGCCGTTGTGCTGCCCGGATTAGATTAGGAAATATTATGTAAAAGAGCCGTTATAATGGCCAAATATTCTTAAATGTGTTTGTAATTATTGGAAGGAGACGGCTGCGAGTTTGTAAATAATGTAGCCACGAATGTATCTGTTTAAATTTCTCTTGTCAAAATAAGACCTTATTTATTTGCTAGATTAATATAACAATGAGCATACTTCAGCCAAAAACGTTTTGAGACCGAAAGGGCGAGTTGGGTGCCTAGCACCTTCCCAACTCGTAACTTAGCCTCCGAACCCGCTTTCTAAAATCTCGGTTTTCTTTTCGGTTTTCCTTTATTTTTGCCTTAAAATAAAGGTGGCGACTATAAAACTTTCAGATCGGTGGGGCCTCGCAACATTCCCTATTTGCACTTTCTCGTTTCTCCCCTAAAAAGGGAGATAATGGGGAATGGAGGGGTGATGTATTCCCATATCCCAGTATCCCTAAACAAGGGATAACTTGATGCGGGAAACTCATAGCTCCCATAGCGATCTGATTGGGCCATAAGGCTATTTTAATAAATCCATAAGTGGGGGCGTCGCAATATCTTTTCTTGCACTTCTCTATTTTCCCCGAAAATAAAGGGGATAACGAGAATGGAAAGGTAATGCATTCCCATATCTGTTATCCCGAAATAAGGGATAACGACATGAGAAACCTTTAATTCTCATTTTGGATACAAAATCCACTAAAAGGCAACCAGAGACACATTCCAACGTGCTAACATAGACGGCACTCCTCTCCGCACTTTGGTTCGTCTTCCCTAAACAAGGGAGGGTGGAGCGAGAGCGGTGGTGTCCCGCGCATCCGCACGCGCACCCCTATCCAGGGCGCGGGCGCGGTCGCACCAGGAACCTCACGGTGGCGACTCTTTGGGGAGTTGTTTTATTTTAAATAAAATGGAGGGCTAGACTCATAAAATAAAACCTTTTTTTGTTTTTATTTGTTTTGCCGAGTATGCTCGTTATATTAATTTACGCATTTCAATAAAGTGTTCCCATTACGGCCGTGGCTATATTTGTGGATATGATCCTCCATCTGGCAGCAGTCTCGTTCCGATACCTGTTACAGACATGTTCGAGAGTAAAAAAAAAATTGAAAAATCAAAAAAATAATAATAATATATATATATATATTATATCTATATTACAATAAAATTCCGGGCAGCACAACAAAAGAGCTGGGGCTTTACTTCCGGCTCTATTTTTCATTTATTTCAGTTCTATTTCTTTTTTCACTTTATTCTGTATATTTGTACATTTCTGCATTCATGCTGTCATTTTATTTTTGGGACATAGGACCAAAAATTGTAATTAATAGGAATAGATAGTTTCCCCACTTTTCTTTCTATTTCTTAATGTGATGTGCTTGCTTGCTTGCGCTCAAACTAAGAAAGCCGAGAAAATCCACACAAACAGCAAGACAGGCCATAACTGTTTTATTTTCTATATCTGTAAAATAAATAAAGACTTTACTGCTTTCTAGATACCACACACACACATGCATATAGCTATATTCCGAACTGTTACCCTACACCATGGCCAGCCTACCCCCTGCATGAGCCAACGTTAGAATGCATATAGTCTTTCAGGACACTTCACGAGGCCAGGCCGGTTTTGCATCTTTGAATTATGGGTCAGCCCTGTCAAAAAAAAAATCAAAAAAATATATATGTCAAAAAAAAAATGCGCAAGTCCGAAAAAATAAAAAATATAATATATAAATATAATAATTGCGCACAAAAATATATATATATATATATATCAATATATATACAATAAACAGGGGCTGACTTATAATTCTCAGATGCTCAACCTAGACCATTTCGGATGGTGGATCCTGGAAAGAGTATAGGCCCTTCGCTTTGGGACGATCCGATCCTGGGGAGTCGAAAGGCAGGTGGAATACGTTGGTCCTATACTCTGGAGAAAGAATCCACTGTTCTAGGAAAAGTCCTTAAACTGTCAAAATAAAGCAGGTGCTTATCCGGTCAATTGTAGGGAACATGAAAATAATAATAATAAAATACTAATAAAAAGGCACGCTGTACTCCAAGCCCAGATAGCCTCCATCCAGCTTTCTGATACCTACCAAACCCCATTTTCCTCAAAGACCTGGCCCGAATTTGGAAAGGCAGAGACAGTACTAGCCGGTTGATTCGGGAAGATAGTCTGAAATCGATCGAGGGTATCGGTTCGATCGGATCGGGGCAAGACTTATTTCAGCGGACACGAATCCAAGCGGCATGGCGGTAGAAAGTGAAACGATCGGCTATGGGTATAGATTCAGGGGCTCCAGGGTATTTTCCGCCTCTGGCAATACAAAAATGGCTAGACCAAAATTTGGAAGCATTTATTGATCATATAAAGAGTCAACTGGTTGATGTAATAGAAAATTTTAAATCTAGTGGTGAGAAAATCCCTTCCTGCGGTCCCCAAGCATCAACCTTCTATGTTCCTCCAAATCCAACCTCCCAACCAAACACCAACCCGGAATCCCTATATTACCCAAATTCCACCAACTCGGAACCCTTATAATGCCCAAATTCCACCAACTCATGATCCTATACTATCCAAAATCCTTATCCAATCCAAAATCCTTATCCAATCCAATATCCTATCCCCAATATCCATATCAATCCAATATCCATATCCAATCCAATATCCATATCCTGTCCAAAATCCTTATCCAATCCAAAATCCTTATCCAAACCAAAATCTCTATATTATCCAAACCCGATAACCCAAGACCTTTATCCAACCCAATACCCATATCCGACCCGAATCCTTATAATGCCCAAATTCCATTAACCCGAACCCATATCGTCCAAAATCCACCGGCCCGAATCTCACCTTCAAGAAAATAACCCGGCTTTCTAAATCCGATAACATATACCAAAACCCAACTTTCGTGCACGCCAAATTGGAGGCTGACATCGAAGATGTGAAAACCATGTTGCTTAAAGCTCTAAACCAGGGAGTTTCTAATGAAAATTTGGGGGGACGGCTTCACGGGTATGATAGGCGAGGACACGATTATGAAAGGCTCTGGCGAGTTCGAGTCTATTTCTAATAAGCCTCTCGAATTGGTACATCCGCACCGGTCGCTCGACACCCGCGGACTTGGTAGGCGCGGATACACTATCCCCGATCCTTTCCTAGCTGGTTGGTCATCTACCAATCCGCTCACTGATTGAGGATCTCAAACCCCGGGTCCTCAATAATGTAATAAACCACATGCGATGTGCTTTTAATAATAATCTAAACGTCTTTGCTTATTTCTTGAGTTGCACTGCATTAAAGACACATTAAATAATTATAATAATGAGTCATTTAATAGGACCCAAAAGAAAAAAATGTTTACTTGAGCTTGTAAAGTCGGTAGAGCTAGAGACATCATCAACGACAAGCGAAGGCGATCCACCATCAATCGGGGGTGGACAATGGAATCAAAGAAGTCGAGAATCAACAACTACTGCAAGGATAACACTCATGGATCTCATCGAAGAGTTCGTGGACATGCTTACAAGTCCTATAAAGAGGTGTCAAGGGTAGACCCGACCATAGCCAAACAGGACCCTCGCATGTCCGGATGCTCGATAATCGGACAAAAGCTCCCTGCATTAAGCGAGAATGGTCACTACAAGTTGAAAAAAAAAAAGAAAGCATGAAGCGATTCGCGCGTCAACTTCATTCGGGTAAAAAAAAAAAGAGTAAAAAGAATAAAAAAAAAAAAATTCGAAAAAGAATAGAAAAATAAAATACCCGATCTGTTGTCCAATATAGTGATCATTCCCAAGCCAACAGTTTTTTTTATCAACGGCATCTTTGCATCTTTGGTTATAGTCAAATCAAAGGCGCAGGAGACCAAGAAAAGACCTCATTCATCTCCCTTTGGGGACCTCTGCTATCATGTCATGCCGTCGGGCTAAAAAATCTTTGGGGCTACTTATCAAAGCTACCCTCTCTTCCACGATGTGTCATATATGGTCAAATGATCGGTCGTCGGGGAGATGTCGTACTCCTCACAAGCCAGGAAAGAAGACCTTGTTCGACCGCCCGATCTTAACGAGCTCAAAGGTATTATGCTCGAACCACCTATCCGACAAGTGCTTCCCTCTCCGGCCCGCTAAG
The DNA here is from genome assembly GCA_013146195.2 of Codonopsis lanceolata. NCBI lineage: Eukaryota > Viridiplantae > Streptophyta > Magnoliopsida > Asterales > Campanulaceae > Codonopsis > Codonopsis lanceolata. Next base: position 151,199,857 of record CM028377.1, on the reverse strand, counting down.
GTTGAAAACACGAAAGAGGCGGCTAGGCAAAAGTTAGGGCATTCAAAAAAAAAAAAAATAACAAAAAAAAAAAAAAAAAGAAGAAATAAGGGCTCGCTAATTTGAAAACTCGAAAGGGCGGTCTAGCCAAAAATTAGAGCAAACAAAAAATAATAATAATAAAAATAAGGGCTTGCTAGGTTGAAAACCGAAAGAGCGGCCTAGGCAAAAGTTAGAGCCAAACAAATAAAAAAATATATCGAGGAGAATAAGGAGAGGGAAGACACTCTTTGAAACCTCGGCATCGGCTATCTCTCGTCTTCGGCAGCAAAGGAGGCTCGACTAACGAGAAGAAAAAGAAAAACCCGACATAAGCTCACAATAAAATACTAAAATATAATATTACGGATCTAAGGTGCAACTTAGGAATAATTGCAAAAAGAAATTTAGATTATGCATTAATGGCATGTACATATCTATTATTGCTGTACCCCACTTTGTTTTCCCGAAACAATCCTTTTCTTGCGACCATAGCCAGAGTGGTCCATCGATTACTGCGGCGTCCACGGCGGGCCCATATACTCCTCTGCGAGGCGAAGAAGAAACCCTAGACTCATCGGCATGAGAGCCCCGAAGTGTCCTCATCCTCATCATCAATGTCCCCGTTATCCGGGATTAGAGGTCTTTGCTGGTACCATGATATTCGGCTCGACCATCGTCTCTGGCGTCGATCGCGAAAAAAAACCTACAAAAGGAGGCTACGACCCGCGGACTCAACGACCACAATGCATAGAAAGAATAAGAGATTCGGCCATTTTCCCATTCCGATATCACCCGAAAAGCCGCTCTTATCCAAAGGTGTATTTTCAAAAATCCCTTTCTTCAAAATGCAGCGTGCCATTACATTTTAGATGTTTGGTATAGTTTTATTTTAAATTTATTTTTGCATGTGTAACATATTGCATCATATACATCATATTGCATTATTCCATAATGTTTGTACATATTTCTTTTACAGAAAAAAATATATATACAAAAGAATAAAAATAAAAAAAATGCAAAAGAAAAAAAAAAGAAAGAGATACTAATGTTCGCAGGAACTCAAAGCTAATGTGCTCGGGGACGCCACGGCTTACGGAAGGCCACCACCCACGACTACGGGACCCGCTCCTCGACCTGCCTACCGGCGCGACTTGACCGTCGTCATCATCATCGTCATCATCATCAGCATCATCTCGGCGTCTGGCGCCCGCCGCTCCCTTACAAGAAAATTCATCGATCAACTTACGATATAATTTCGCGATCTTGAAGAATCCCATAGTTTCTTGTAAGTAGACACGTTCACTGAAAAAAAAAAAGTGAAAATAAAAAAAAATGAAGATGAAGAAAAAATGTCAGTCTCAAAAAAAAATCTTGTTCATAAAAAAAAAAAAATTCTTTGAATAGTCACACACTATTTTCATACATGTGCATAAATTTACATGTACATAAAAATCATTCTTTTTCAAAATCCACAAAATCCATAAAAAAAATTCATTCATAAAAAAAAAAAACAATTTATATATGTAATTAATTTTGCATCTTAATGTACATATTATAACTGCATTTGTCATGTATGATAAAATGTGAAAAATTCATGCATCATCTCATCGTATTCTACATTGCATCGTATCAATATCAAGTAGGATAATTCATGCATTCATATTTTGCATTTCATTTGTCCAATAAAATTGCCATAGAATGCGACAAAAAGGAGGTAAAGTACCACCAATCATCAAAATAAATATCTTTGTGGTATTTACTATACCCTGCGACATTTGCATGCTTGGAAAATAAATCTAAGGGCATGAAAATATACATTTTGTCCCATTTTATCCGAAAATATGCAGAAAAGTGTTTCGAAAAAATTAAATTTATACTCCGAATATTCCGTTTCGCCATTCTATTGCATGCAAAAATGTGATTTAATGTAAAACATGCATCATATAGCCTCATTTGCATTTAGAACATAAATCATGCATAGTAGGGTCAAATAGTGATCACTATTTCGAATCATGCATTGCAAAAATAAATCATAGAAATTGCATACATTATCACTCAATTACATCATTTAGGCATAAATAGGACATGCATATACATCACTAACAAAGTCAAGAGTGCTCCAAAAGTCCCAAACAGTGCAGGAATTTAGCAGATCTGAAAAATAGCCAGGAAAATTGCTAGAAAGAGAAATCTTACGGTGGTTAAGGGAAGATTGGACACGTGGGTGTCGATCTCAAAAAGGTTGCCCCGATCATCCTTGGAGTATGTATAATTGAGCCTATTCTGAATCAAGCTAGGAGGTTCCCTCCTCCTACCACCAGATTCTGGGTGCATCGGTGCTTTTCCCTTCCTGGATCGTGAAGAAGAAGCCATCTGCTAAGTAAAACACTGAAGTTGGCGGAAGAAAATCGAGAAAAGGAGCAAAAATGGAGAAAATGAAAAGAAAGAAGCAAGAAGACAGTGGCTATGGCGACGAGCAGCAGAAGAATGAAAGAAGAAAGAAAGGAAAAGAAGGAGCAGTTCTTTCTCCCTTCATTTCCCCGTCCACTTAAGGGAGAAATAGGGAAATTTCCCTTTTTCCCCTCCAAAGTTTGCAGCTGCAGCACTTTAGTCCTCAGATTTCAAAGTTTCCAAAATGGTCCCTGAGCCTAACAGAAAGTTAACAAAGTTAGTTTTGTTAACCGAGATTTGCGACCATTCACCAAAGGACAAAGGAAATAACATCCCCAGCAGAAAAAAAAAAAGAAAAGAAAAGAAAAGAAAAGAAAAAAGAAAGAAAGCAAGCAAGAATAAAATCTCCAGCATCAGGCCGAACTACGTTTGGTCTGATTCCTTGAAAAAGGATACGTAGGCAGCCTACATCAGTAGGTCCGACCATCACAATAAAAAAAAGAATAAATAAATTCCCCAAAGAAAGAGTGGCAAAATGTCGAATCGGTAGAATCAGCGACCTAAGCAAAAAAGGTAAGTGCAGATATTCTACCCTGACTTTAGAATAATTCCCTTTTTAGGAAAGTTTGTTAAAAAAAAAAAACTTTGTTTTGTTTTTTCAAAATAAAAAAAAACTCTTTTTCAAAATGAGTTTTGATTTCAAAAAAAAAAAAAAGAGGAATATTTCAAAAAAAAAAAAAAAAAAAAGAGGAATATTTCAAAAACACAAAAAAAGAGGAATATTTGAAAAAACAAAAAACAGGGGGAAGAAGAAAGAGGAAGGAAAAAGAATATTTTCCACTTCACAATTTTCGAAAATACTTGAAGAATGATCAATTCGCCGTGCTCGGCGATGGATCTTTAGTCAAGCACAATTTTCTGGATATCTGAAAATTTTCGGGCTATGTCTGGAAACAAGACAGCGATCAAGGCCCAGACATACTTAGAAAATTCTTCTTAACACATTTCAACGACAAGGTATTGACCGGTTGAAATTGTGGTAACAGAAAAGCAATTCGCAGTGCTAGGCGATGGATCTTTAGTCAAGCACAATTTTCTGGATATTTGAAAGTTTTCGGGTTATGTCTGGAAACAAGACAGCGATCAAGGCCCAGACATAATTAGAAAATTCTTCTTAACACGTTTCAACTACAAGGTATTTACCGGTTGAAAGGTGGTAACAGAAAAACATTCAAATCTTCATACCGTATTTGACAACGGTTTCGGACCGGAAGAATACGGCTTTTTCGAAAAAACAAAAATCTTTTTCCGTTGTAGTTTAGGATTTTGGCCTGAACTACACTTGGTCTGATTTCCTTTAATAAGGAATACGTAGGCAGCCTACATTAGTAGGTTCGACCATTAGAGCACATTAAATTCACATCTGCTTAAAACTTCGATAATTTTTTATAACCGACTAAAAATGTCTAGGTTATAGAATTTGGATAGCATGTTCACTGTGCATTATAACTGCTACCAATTGCATTCTCCCGTTCTTAATTGAACGAAATTGGAGAGTCTCTTGTTTATCAACGATGTTCGTCTACTCAGTAAGCCTTAAAGTTACCCGTAGACTCCATCGTTGAGGGGCTCTGTAGACACCCCAATTTCGTACCCCTGGTATGTGACTGACATAAAATATCAAGAACTGTTAAAACTTAACGAATGTCAAGTTGCAGGAGTCAAAAATGCGAAAGGAAAAGCAGGATGCGCGAAACAGTGAACTGCAGGGGGGAAAGTGACAAATTTTGAAACTCCAAAAGGAGCTTGGTGCCGCCAATAGCACCCATGGTGCCGCACCAAGCATTGCCTTGGCCGCGCATGGGTGTTGGCATTCATCTCTCTCGATCAAATAAGTACAAGTCACGAAGCGCAGTACGCGGTGATGCACGGAAAGATATCAAGGAATTCCCACTGCGTCCTCAGTCTCTACTATAAATAGAGACCCCCGGCCTCGCATTTCAGTTGTTCATTTTACGCGATAGAAAAATCGCAGCGAAGCTCTGCTTCTGCGATTCCTTCGATACAGTTAGTACGAGAGGTGCGAGATAGGTGAGTGGAAGCCCCTATTGTCTCCAAACCCCGTCCAAACTCTGCCAAATCAAAAACCCATAGGTTATAAGTGATCCCTAGCCTAGTTGTTAGGTATCCACCTTAAATCCCGTCAAAAATCCCAAAGTAAGCCATTACTCGCCGCCTCCGAGTAACGAAATAAAAGTCAAAAACTAAGTCTAGGTTCCGCCCAACCAAAAGGCCAAAACCTACCCAAATAAAGTCGCCACTCGAGTTGATAAGCCCAAACCTCAAAAATCAATCAAATCAAGCGGTCATCCGGTTCAATTCAAAACAAAAGACTCCCTCTCCTCGAAGGACGTAGGCAGAGCGCTCTAAAAGGTAATACCTTTAAGAGCGTGTTTTATTTTATTTGTAGTTTTCGTCTTTTATTTATTTTCAAAAATGTTATTTAAATCCGCGCAATGTAGTCAATATAAGCCGTTGTGCTGCCCGGATTAGATTAGGAAATATTATGTAAAAGAGCCGTTATAATGACCAAATATTCTTAAATGTGTTTGTAATTATTGGAAGGAGAGGCATGCGAGTCTCAGAATAATGTAGCTGTGAATGTATCTGTTTAAATTTCCCTTGTCAAAATAAGACCTTATTTATTTGCTAGATTAATATAACAATAAGCATACTTCACCAAAAACGTTTGAGATCGAAGGGCGAGTTGGGTGCCTAGCACCTTCCCAACTCGTAACTTAGCCTCCGAACCCGCTTTCTAAAATCTCGGTTTTCTTTTACGGTTTTCCTTTATTTTTGCCTTAAAATAAAGGTGGCGACTCTAAAACTTTCAGATCCAGTGGGGCCTCGCAACATTCCCTATTTGCACTTTCCTGTTCTCCCCTAAAAAAGGGAGATACGAGAATGGAGGGGTGATGTATTCCCATATCCTGGTATCCCCTAAACAAGAGATAACTTGATGCGGGAAACTCATAGCTCCCATAGCGATCTGATTGGGCCATAAGGCTATTTTAATAAATCCATAAGTGGGGGCGCCGCAATATCTTTTCTTGCACTTCTCTATTTTCCCCTGAAAAATAAAAGGGGAGAACGAGAATGGAAAGGTAATGCATTCTCATATCCTGTTATCCCCGAAATAAGAGATAACCTGACATGAGGAAACCTTTAGTTCCCATTTTGGATACAAAATCCACTAAAGGCAACCGAGGCACATTCCAACGTGCTAACATAGACAGCACTCCTCTCGCACTTTGGATTTCGTCTTCCCCTAAACAAGGGAGGGTGGAACGAGAGCGGTGGTGTCCATCATCGCCGCGTGGCGCACCCTATCCATGCGGCGGGCGGGTCGCACCCCGGGAACCTCACAGATATGTATTTAAATAGATGACAACCACCAACGAGGTCTAACTAAACTGGTATTGCTCACTTCTTCTAACGAAGAGGTCGGGTGTTCAAGTCCCACTAGAGACATCCTGGACTTTAAAACTTTCAATAGAAATATCGGGTGTTCAAGTCTCTTTAGAGGCATCGTTGTTATTTAAGTCTTACCCCAAAGGCCACATTTAGCTCCTCGCTAATCTTAACGGAGAGGTCGAGTATTCAAATCCTACCAAAGACATCCTGATGCATTACTACTCTCAATCGAGAGGTCGGGTGTTCAAAGCCTCACTAGAGGCACCATTTGTTCTAGCCACACCAAAGACATCATATATCTATAATTGTAATCTTTCAAGGCATTAAAATAATAATAAAAAAATATGACTACCAGGGTTTTTCATGATTTTTATTTATTATTTTTTGTAAAAAAATTTAAATACATATCCAATAATAAACATGAAAAAAAAAACACAAGTAGCCGTCCATTTAAATACATATCCAATAATAAAGTTTAAATCACAAAAGTTACCCCAATTCACTATACTTCCATACTACAATAGCTTAGTCTTACCCAAATCTCACTTTTTCTAAGCCAAAAAAAAAAAAAACATAATCCATCATATCTTAGTTTAGAACCGATCAATTCGTATTTTACGTCAAAATTTCGTCACTTACCCCTTGAAGGTTAAAAAAATTAGTTACATCATTTTCACACTAGCACTTTGGGGGTAAACATTTTTAATTATCAACACAATATTTAATAAGAGAGTATTTAATTTATAAGGAAAATTTTAGCACAAGGTTTAAAACGAAAAAACAAAAATAGGTCAAGGTTTTTTTTTTTTTTGTGCAATTAACCCAACATTTTAATACAAGCAAAGAAATAAAGAAGAGTAAAGTAAACAAAATGAAACACACTTTTGCGAAAATGTTTCATTTTGAAGTGACAATGACTCTACTTTACTCTAACAGAGGCAACAAAACTCTTATTACAACATAAATCATATTCAATACAAGAAATTATACTTACTATATATATCATTAACATCCAATATGTCACTTCTTTTACTCTGGATCCATGCCACTTTGAACTTGAACTTCGATGACGAACTAAAAATAAAACCCTAACCCTAACTTTCGCTTGCACTGAGAGTGAATTGCAGCCTTAATGATCAAGTAAGCCCTCAAACATCGTTTTAGAATGTATAATAATCAAAGGGGTAAAATGACATTTTTGTTATGTATGCCTCCAAAAAGATCCCCCTACTTTTTCCTAGGAAATAATGTTTTTACCTTGAGAAAAGTCATGTGTAAGACACATGTTCAAACTTAACAATTAAAAATAAATGAAATTTAACGGATGACCAATTCCTCCAAATAGATAGCACATGGACCATTTAGATCGATAAATGACTAGTCGTAAAAGGGGCTATAATTACAAACTCACGTCAAGTTTCTTGTTAGAGTATTTATTATTAGTAAAAAATGTTTAGGGTCCTTGAGCTCCATATCATGATATCATCAACTAATTTAAAAAATGGATCAAAATTTTAAAATACTCCCACCGTTTCACCCAATATATAACTATCATGAGAGTAGGTTAAAATTACAATAATGTTTGAGTATAAGTAATTTGTTAATATCAGATATGAAGGGTAATTGAAACGATTTTGGAAATTATAGACATAATTTTTTAAAATAGTCTCTTTAAGGGAAACATTCTAAAATAGTAGAACTGAGGAAGTATGTAACGTAAACTTGTTCCTGTTATTGGTGTTAAAGGACCACTAATATTTTCTTATATATTCACAGAATTTAGCAACAACAAAAAAAAAAAAAAAACACTTTGATATATGATTTGTGAAACAAATAAAGCAGATAAATTGAAACTTAAGTCTAAACTAGAACTTACCCTATAATATACAAAGAACTCAACTCCATCAAACCCCGGCCCTTGCAATTCTCAGTTTCTAAACCAATAGGTTAGAAAATATGGATTACAAAATAGCTAGAAAATAGTTATCAAACCTCCAACTAGTCTACTACAAGCATAATTTGGTGTCATTTTTCACTTTACTCAAACACAGCCAAACCCAATTATGTTCCAACTTCCAACAAATCGCTTAATTACGTCTAAGTAGTTCTAATTTAAAATTGAATGGTTATGTTTGGTTTCAATTTTTAATTTTAGAGAACCAATTCATTAAGTCTGATTTCAAAATTTGCTATAAACGTCAATACCAATCGTTTGGATGTCTTTATATTGCATGATATTTGTTTGTCAACTACGTTATAATTGTAACTTTTACTGCTAAATAAAAAAATCTAGATTAGATTCAAAATAATATTTTTTTAAAAGATTACTCAATAATACAATCAGAGTTACGTAATTCTTATAATTTTTTTTTATTTTCAGTAATAATATAATTCATGAAAGTATAATCTTAAAATATAAGGGTCATTATTGTATACATAACATTATTGTATATAAATATAGTGGACAAATTTTTATAAATTTATAATAGAGAAAATAGACTCTAAAAAATATATAATTTTAAGTTGATTCAAGGAAAAGGAAGGTAAAAGAAATTGTATATAATTCAAGTAAGTGACTATTTAAAGAGTATTTATGTCCTAACATAAACTAAATTGAAGGATTATTAGTGAATATAGTGGAATCAATTAATGTAGTGGAAATAGTCTCTTAAAAAAAATTCCCAATAGTATTTTTCTAAAAACAACATTAAGGAAATTGGGTTTTTTTTAGACAAATTGTTGGCCGGTCCCTTTCCTAAATTTCTAACATATTTAGTAACTTTTTTTTTTACCGCATAAGGCTACTTCATAAAATTGTTCCTATGCCCTCACGCCCATCAAATTGGTGATCGTTGGGTCGAAAGGAATCGGGAAGGGTGAAATCGATGAACTTGGGAGCCTCGACCTGTTCATAAAACTCTCATCATTTTCTCCTCTGATTTCTTCTTCTTTTTTGTTGTCGTTGTCTTCTCAGTGAGTGAGAAGAAGTTATGTTTCATATCATGCCAAAGGTGGAGGACATCCTCCTTATGGATTCCGGACAAAGTATACCTAACAGATTAACTATTTGCTTCAATAGGAGTTATATATGGACTATTAGCTACAGCTGGAGTAAGAGTGGATTTGACCTTTTTCGCTTTTCAAGATCCTCAAAATGAACCCTCTTCCCAATGCTGAACTAAGATGTCATATATAGCATCTCTCATCATGTTGTTGTAGCCTTTGAGGATGTAATCAGTTTGATTAAATGCCCAACTAGAAATTTGTTGGTTTTTGAACCCCTTTTTGAATCGCGATGCATCGATTTTAGACTGCAATGACTCGTTAGGTTACACAATTTGAAATTATGCATCGATGAACAAATTATGCATCGCCTTTTTCACACTTTAGGCCCATGGACGTCTTTCCTTCATATATTTGACCCTCTTGAGACATTCAAGCACATTTTAATTAGTCCATTTTGGCGTACAAAATTTATAAAAATATAAATATAATATGGGGTACGAGATTAGGGTCTCTACAGACAGATATGCTGTTGTTGAGACTGAAAACATAGAGACCTGACAGTGGTTCCTCGAGCTAATGATTGATGATATTGAGGTTGATAGTAAGCATCAATGGGTGTTCATGTCTGACCAACAAAAGGTATGATAATCTAGCTTTAACCTGTTTTGGTTTAGAACAATTAATTGCATATGTTGTTTTGTTCAAGTTTAATTAATTTTATTTTTTTAGGGATTGAATCTGGCTTTGAATGAATTGTTGCCTTTTGTGGAGCATAGATGTTTCTTACCACACATGTACAACAATTACAAGAAATTGTTCAAGGGTAAAGGGATGATAGATATGTTGTACAAAGCTGCATTTTCAAACAATATTCATTAATTTGATGCTGCAATGGATTAGTTGAAGGGATTTTCTCCAAAAGTATTTGAGTGTGCTTTTGTTAAGAGTCATGTTCATTGGTCTAGATCACATTCTACGAACAACATCTATGAAAGCTTCAATTCACACATTGTTACAAGTAGAGACAAACCTAGCATCTCAATGTTAGAGATGATTAAAAACTATTTGATGACAATAATTAGAAAGAAAAAAGGATGAGCTGAAGAAGTGTCAGAATCATGTTTTACCTAGTATTTAGAAGACCATTAATAAGAGAAAATAGGCTGATTATACATGCATTTGGAATGGAGTAACTAAATAGTAATAGGTCTATGGGGTGATCAATGAGTAGTGGATTTGAGTGAGAGAAGATGTAATTGTAGGAGGTGGCAGTTAAGTGAGATTTCATATAAACATGAAATTAGTGCTATATGGTATGATGTCAATAATGGAGAAAGGAATGGGGTAGCAGAGATGTGGGTGCATGATTTTTTCAATTAGATTGCCAAAGAAAGATTTATGAACATACTATCAACCCCATCAATGGAGCAGAGATGTTAGATAGATCATGTTGATAATGTTTTCAAAATTGTTGCTCCCAAAAATCAGAAACAACCTGGGAGGCCAAAGAAGGCCAGAAAGAAAGGTGAAGATGAAGGCAAGAAACAGCCTAAAGATGTAATCATAATTGTAGGGAGAAAGGGGAAAGTCATGACATGCAGTAGATATGGTGGACTTGGTCACAATATAAGGCTTTGTAAGGGGTATGGATGTGAACCAATGAAGAAGATGAGGAAACACCAAACTGTAAGCATTTCTTTATTCAAGGCAGCTTGATAATGTATTATTTTTATTGTATTGCATAACATTTGTATTTTGCAGGGTTCGAGTAACAATGTGGAAGGTAGTAAAGGTAGACTTAAAGTCAGAATAAATACTCAACAGGCCTCCCCACAAGTAAGTTTTTAATGGTACTCTACTGTTTTGGTACTATGTGTTTATTGTTGGTCTGATAGTGTTGGTGTTATGTTACACCGATTTGATATGTTGTTGGTTTGCTTGTACGATTCAAGCAACATTAATCTTAAAATCAACCACTCATCACAAATGCCATTAAGTGGTTCTCGACCAATTCCATACACAACCCAAACAAATGCACAAGGTAGGCCATTAAGTGCTTCTCAACCAACTCTAAAAAGAGCACAATGAAATAAGAAAGATAATGCCACTCCAAGTGTGTCCAACCTTAGGAAATTTCCTCCTCCAAGATTTATTGTCAAGGGAAAACAATGCATAACAAGGGATGCATTGGAAAGTGCAAACTCATGTTGCTGCGAAGAAGAAGAAGCTGATCAAGAAGTGAAGTTACAAGAGTGGTATGGTTATTTTGGGCACAGTGTGAAAACATTGGTGATTATGACCATTTTTTATTTATGTATATTTTTGGCTAGAAAGTGAACCAATTATGGTTGAATGTAATGCTTATGAATGTTTAAATGACCAATTAACTTCCTTTGGTGAAAGATGTAATTCAAAGTTTGTTGATCAAATTATGATTATACAACCACTATGCTAGGTTTATGTGAAACATTATCACCCTTTGTTGAGATTCTTAATTGATAGTTTGTTGATCAAATTATGGTTATACAACCACTGTGGTTGGTTTAAGTGAATTTTTTTGAACGAATTGTTGATCAGTTTCTTAATTGACAGTTTATTGATCAATTGTAGCTAGACAATTTGGTGAGTTTGCTAATGACCGTATATTTGTTGCTTCAACCGTGGGATGAGGGATAGACAACAATTACAACAACAAAGGACAAGAACAATGGATTACAATAGCATGGGAGAACAAAATGGGGGAAAACAATTAGAATAACAGAGGACTAGAACAATTGTTTATCAAATTCATAACATATGAATTACATGAATGTATACAACCTCATCTGTAAGGGTAAAATATGGTCGACATATTTTTCTCTATTGAATTTATTGTTATGTCATTTCTTGGTCCAAAAGCTATGGTAATGAGTTATCATGTTTAAAGACTTCCTAAAAGCTCTCAAGTGTCCTTATTTATCTTTGACCAAATCTCTTGAAAAGATCATTGGTTTAAATAAGGACCTAATTATGGAAACTAAATCTCTTATTTCCTAATTTTTGTTTCATTGGAGATCTTGATTTGTTTATTGTTTCAGGACTCTCTCAGCTCGAGTATATATACAAGTGCAACTCGTGCAGTTGAGACAGACCTCCAAGAGACTCATAGAGAATATCTACAAGAGAGAGAAAATCGAGAGCTTATTGGAAGAGTCGTTATAGTTCTGAATGCAACTGCATTAGAAGTTACATTGACTGTTTGTTTTTCCTAGTTTATAGGAAAACTGATTATTTTTAATCCCACGTTTTCTTCACTTTGTTTTTGTGGGTTTTCTCTCCAGACTTGTTGTCTTGTGAGAAGGTTTTGGTATTTCGGTGATTTTCACTATTTTCGTTGTAAGACTCATAATATTTTTAGTGAAATCATTTTTTGCCATAAGGCTGGATCTACAAGCATTACTTCTAGATTGTTTGGTATATTGTTGTGTCTTATTATTGATTTATTAGAATAAAGTCTTCTGTTATTTATTTGATAAGTTTTCTTGTCAATGCACCTTTGAATGCAACTGCATTAGAAGCTGCATTGATAGTATTCTTAGAACCCTAGCTACTATTGCACTTTCATTTGGTATTAGCACCTTGACGTCACTAAGAGAAGATTCTGGTTGTAGCCATGATGGATTCCCAAGATGAGAATGCTGTTCGTCTTCCTACCTTGACGAATATAAATTACTCAATTTGGAAAGTCAAGATGTGTATCTTCATCAAATCAATTGATGAGGAAGCGTGGCTTGCTGTGTTGAATGGGTGGACTCCACCTAGGACCACTAATGGTGATGGTGATGATAAAATCACTGATAGGAGCACGAAAGTGTGATATAATTAGCCGATTTTATGATTTCTTTTAGAGTAAATATTACACTTTTGGTTGGTTTTGTGCTGGTTTATGTTTGTAGGTGTGAAGGGAGCTACAAAAGTGGGAAGCTAAGAAGAAAATGATGGATTTCAAGCAAATGGAAATCTGGGATGTCACATGGGCATGTGTTGTTCAAATTTTTGGAGTCGTTGTTGCCAGTTCAATTTTCGAAAGAGATGGGCGATTAGGAAAGTCCGCATTTCTTCCGATTTTATTTATTTATTAAAGGAAAAACTGATTTGGAAGTTTTGGGTGGTTTTAGGAAGTTATTGGTAGTTTTAAAACTACCAAGTAGTGGCTTTAGTGGGAGAGTAGAGTGGTATTTTATGCTGTAACTCTTTCAGAACAGAGGGGGGATTCGGGCAGGAGAGTTAGAGGCATCAGACAGTAACTTGGGAGATAGAGAAATCACTAACAATTGCTAGGAGAGAAGTGTAGGGAACTTGTCATCTTCTTTGAAGTTCATAACTTGCTGGGAACAAAAACTCTAGTTATTTTTGTAAGTTGTTTTAATCATGTTTAGTAGCTAACTTCCTTCTTCCAGTCAATGAGCAATTAAGTCTCAAGCATTTTACTTTTGTAAGATCTAATAGAATTAATTCTTGTTTTGTTTACCAATATTTGTTCGTTCTCCGTTTTACACGTTGGAAGATTATTGTGTCTAATTAATGTTTAATGGCCAGAATATTAATTAACATAATATTCTATAGCTAGTTAACGCTGTTGATCCGTAATTGTCATCGGTCTTAACGAAGTGGCATGTAATACACCGTTTAGGCATCACAAGCATAATCGGACCGTATTACGGGAACGGATAATCATTGTTACATGTTATTGCTTCAATATGCATGGCTTTGAATCGGGTCTCTCTCTTCTTAATGCAACCGGGTTATTAAATCTTACGAGCGTCTCGGAGGTTGTAATTCGGTTAGACGATAGTCAACGAGCTTCTCTTGATTATCAACACGGTAAGGAGAGATTGAGTGTTAGGCGTTTGTCGATACTTATAACCGGTTTATTTGTGATTTAACAAGACATTTTTGCATCTATGATCAGAAGTAAAATGCGAGATGAAAATTAGTTCATTGACTGGACTTTATTTTATTGAATTAAATCAAGTTTTTAATTTGTTAGTTTAAATTAAATCTTTAATTCTCAGTTTAATTAGTTGTTTGTCAATTCTTAGTTAATTAAAAATTTCAATTGCATTTTATTTACTTAGTAAAATTCTAAAAAGGAAGAAGTACAACGTTCCCTGTGGATACGATCTCGACTTACCTTATACTCGTTATTAGGAAAGTAGGTGAATTAATTTTGACGATTTGACACACGTCAAATTTTGGCGCCGTTGCCGGGGACGGTTCTGATATTTATTTCTCAGTTAGAATTTTATTATTGTTTTGTTTCTTTTTATGCCTCGATCTTCTCGTACAGGAAAATTGATTTATGATCCGGAGATTGAGAAGACATCAAGAAGGTTAACAAAACAAACTAAGCTCAGTCGGCAGGCAAATATTTCTTCGTCGGGGTTGAAATCAACATTTGAACTGGCTAGTTCAAGTGATTCAAGTGACGAAGAGTTGGAAGAAGTAGAGCAAGTTAAGGAAGAACAAGAGGAAATTGAAGTCGAGGAGGTTGAACCCCAAGCCGAAATGGCAGATCCTCAACGAACCTTGAGGGAAATGGCTACACCTGATGTGAATCAGCCACCACTTTTTATTATTATTATTATTTTTAATGCCTTGAAAGGCTACAATTATATATATATGATGCCTTTGGTGTGGCTCGAACAAATGGTGCCTCTGGTGAGGCTTTGAACACCCGACCTCTCGGTTGAGAGTAGTTAAGTCCCAGGGTGCCTCTGGTAGGGCTTGAATACTCAACCTCTCCGTTAAGATAAGTGAGTAGCTAAATGGGGCCTTTGGATAAGGCTTTAACAACAACGATGCCTCTGAAGAGGCTTGAACACCCGACCTCTCTACTAAGAGTTGTAAAGTCCAGGGTGTCTCTAGTGAGACTCGAACACCCAACCTCTCCGTTAAGAGAAATGAGCAGTACCAATTGAGCTAGAGCTCGTTGGTTGAATCAGCCACCACTTGGCATCACATTTCCTGAAGTAAACGCTCCATTCGAATTGAAACATGTGCTGATCCAATTGCTACCTAAGTTTCATGGGTTAACGGGCGAAGATCCTCATAAGCATCTGATGGCTTTTCATCTAGCATGTTCGAGTCAAAGGCCACAAGGAATGACTGAAGATAACATGAAATTGAAGGCTTTTCCTTTCACATTGGCAAAGGATTGATTGGTTTGATTTACATCCAGGAGCGAGTAAGCACATGGCCCGAAATGAAGAATAAGTTTCTTGAACGATTGTTCCTCGCTTTCAAGAGCGTGAATATTCAGAAGATATTTATGGAATAAGGCAATTTGTAGGAGAAACTTTGTACGAATATTGGGAGCGATTTAAACAATTGTGTGCGAGTTGTCCTCAAGACCAAATTTCACGATAATCGCTTGCTAATCCAATATTTTTATGAAGGTTTATTAATTGCAGATGATAGGAACATGATTGATGCTGTGACTGGGGGAGCTTTCATGAACAATACATTGGAGGAAGCCAAACGATTAATTAATGACATGGCTGAAAATGCTCAGCAATTCGGGACAAGGCAACAGGAAGTTCCAAGCAAGGTAAATGAGGTAAATGTTTCTTCTATATCGAGATTAGATACTTTAACTTCATTGTGTGGAGAAACTAGTTTCGTGGGCAAGTTCAAGAAGTCAAAGCATGCGGCACTGCTCAAACGCTGGTCATCCGACGGATATGTGTCCAACGCTGCAAGAGGATCCTAAGGAATTAGTGAATCAATGCCGCTTTGGGCGGGTTTCAAGGGCAGCAACAAAGGAAGTATGATCCGCACTCTAATAATTATAATCCGGGATGGCGCGATCATCCGAATTTGAGTTATGGCACAAGAAACCCGAACTTTCACAAAGATCAGTCGGCCTCCATTTCCACTGCTCACCGTCTGACTGCCTACTAATAGTCCGTGGACTTCACTTGAGACTTTGATCAAAAGTTTGGCGTATACTGCATGCCAAGATCGACAAAGAAAACTAAGGCTAGCATTAAATCCTTGAAGATCGATCTCGCAACCGGTCAGATCAATGAGCAAAATGGAAGTGAACCAAGGTAGATTACCTCTCAAGTTGAAAAGTATCCACGGAGAATGTTTGTGCGGTAACTCTAGAGTGGTAAAGAGTTATAGGATATTGCAAAGGAGGAAAAAAAAGGTGAAAATAGCAGCCACAATGATGGGAGTGTACAAAAGGAGAATTCGGTGAAGGAAGAAGTTGGAGGATCAGTTCGAAAAATCTAAAATAATTATTCCTCCACCTTTTCCGTGAAGATTGGCACTGGAAAAGAAAGAGCAAGATGACAAAGCAATCTTGGATACTTTTAGCAAGGTAGAAATTAATATTCCTTTTTGGAGGCTATTAAGCAAGTGCCTAGGTATGCCAAGTTTCTTAAAGAGTCAGGCACGAAAAATGAAGTTGCAATGAGATGTTGTAAGTGAGAATGTTTCAACCATGATTCAACGGAAATTACCGTAAATGCAAGGACCTGTGTATGTATACTATTCCTTGTATTATAGGTAATAAAAAGTTGAAAAAGCCATGCTTGATCTAGGAGCGTCCATAAATGTCATGCCTTTATCTCTGTATAAAGAATTGAATTTAGGCCCATTTGCAGATACAAGAGTAATCATACAACTTGCGTGATAGGTCTAATTCTTATCCCGAAGGTGGTAGAGGATGTTTTGGTGAAAGTGAATGACTTAATTTTTCCGTGGATTTATATGTCATAGATATGGATGATTCTGTGTTCTCCTCATCCTTCTTATTCTGTTGGGAGACCATTCATGAAAACAAAGAAAACAAAATTGATGTAGATAAGGAACTTTGACACTTGAATTTGATGGCAATGTGGTAACTTTTAATGTTTTTGATGCCATGAAATATCCAAGTGATTCGAGTCCTTTTCATGTTAGTGTCATTGATTCCGTCTGCGCGAGATGAGTTTGAGTCTAATGTTCTTGATGATAAATTGGAAGTTGTTCTTGTGAAAAGTTTGACCGATAAGGATGTACCTTTTCAAAACAATGTTGAAATGAGAGTATCATGGCTCTTTATTCCATACCCGAGGTTACATCAAAGTTTGATTTTTCGACTCTTCCATTACCAATGTCAAGTGAAAAAATTCTTCCTTCCACAATTCAAGCACCTAAGTTGGAATTAAAGAAGTTACCCGAACATTTGAAATATGTCTACTTAGGTGAAAATGAAACTTTGCCACCATTATTGCTAATAATTTGACCTGAAGTTGCGGAAGAGAAGTTGTTAAGAGTTTTAGAGAGAACAAAGGACCAATTGTTGGACACTTGCAGACATTAAGGAATCACCCTTCAATGTGCATGCATCGTGATTTTGTTAGAAGTCGATTCCAAACCTGCTCGTGATCCGCAATGAAATTAAATCCGCCCATGAAGGAAGTTGTTCTCAGGAGATTTTGAAGCTTTTGGATTTAGGAATTATTTTTCCTATTTCTCGACAAAGACTTGGGTAAGTCCTGCTCATCTTGTTCCTAAGAAACAAGTTTTTACCTTTGGTGGAGAATGAGAAGAATGAGTTGGTACCAATGAGATTGCAAAATGGGTGGAGAATGTGCATAGATTTTCGAAAGTTAAATG
>CM028377.1:151158487-151182216 GCA_013146195.2 Codonopsis lanceolata | reverse complement strand
TTAAAATACTCCCAATTGCTTCACCCAATATATAACTATCATGAGAGTTGGTTAAAATTACAATAATGTTTGAGTATAAATAATTTGTTAATATCATATATGAAGGGTAATTGAAATGATTTTGGAGATTATAGACATAATTTTTTAAAATAGACTCTTTAAGGAAAACATCCTAAAATAGTATAATAGATGGAATATGTAACGTAAACTTGTTCCTCTTATTGGCGTTAAAGGACCACTAATATTTTCTTATATATTCACAGAATTTAGCAAAAAAAAAAAAAAACACTTTGATATATGATTTGTGAAATTGTAATATCCCAATCCCACACGACGTGGACTGTGTTTGATTTATAAGATAAGTCATGCGCTTACACCGGGCACCAACATCATCCATGGACTTTGGGTCGGCTTGTGGTGCGCCTGATGACCCAAGGTGTTGCGTGCTCAAAGGGCGGTGTGTGGGCTAGCACAGAGCTTAGACTCGAGCTCGTTATAGAAATAAATAAAGCAGATAAATTGAAACTTAAGTCTAAACTAGAACTTACCCTATAATATACAAAGAACTCAACTCCATCAAACCCCTTGCAATTCTCAGTTTCTAAACCAATAGGTTAGAAAATATGGGTTACAAAATAGCTAGAAAATAGTTATCAAACCTCCAACTAGTCTACTACAAGCATAATTTGGTGTCATTTTTCACTTTACTCGAACACAGCCAAACCAAATTATGTTCCAACTTCCAACAAATCTGATGCTGCACAATCTAGTCTTGGGTCGTTCCTTGCGTTATGTAGGATATCCGGCTTGTATAAATATATAGATTTCCTAGAACCTGTCAAAAGAAGAACACCTTAGATGGAATGCAGGCAGTGGCCTCGCGAAACCCCTCGTGTGAGAGTAAGTATTGAGCTTAGCTGTTGAAAGCAAAATAACAGGTTTCGGTGTATAAAATAGTGCGCACCTTTCAAATGAGATTTTATGAAGTATATATAGCCTTTCGGGAGTAAGATCCGGTTAGGCTATGATCACGGAGATATTTTAGGACCAGTAATACCATAAATGCGTGGTTGACATCGTAGAACCGAAGGAATCATGGCTAAAATCTCGGGATCGGCGAGATTATTTGAAATGTTAATACCGCAGCTCATTCGGGCAGCCTTTGCTCCTCCCTCGCTGAAAGTGATAGAGAAATTCACCTTTCGCCGGGATAGATGTATGATGATCATCTCGCGGCTATCCCGCTCGGCTAGGGTAATCTCTTTTTTCTTGGTCTCCGTCATACACGTGACTATCACGTGTTGGGGCCTGTGCTTGGCTCGTGACCAAAGTTTGGGCCGAGCTCATCAGTGGCCCCCTGCTCCCTGTTCGGCGAGTATTTATGCTCGGCGCAGGGAGCACTACACTTGTTTTTATTTTGGCCGAAGTGAAGGGAGCTGCTTTATTGGTGACAGTTAGTGTATTCAAGCGCCAGGTTGCTGGTGGAGACTAAAAAGACTTTTCTCAAGTGACACCGCTGAAGTTCACGGTCATGATGAGTCTGCGTGTTTTCGAGGCAGTGCATTAATGGCGGGCTTGATCGGTAAGCTTCGGCCGCCTTTGTTTGAATTCGTGGGCGCGTGATTTGGGCGCCTTTTTCCCAAAATTACGCCTATAAAAGGGGAAAAAACCCTAGTCCTATTTTCTTTTTTACTGCCTTTCAATTCTTCGATTGCTCCGCCTTGCTCTTGCTATTACTTTCCCCAGTGGTGATTCTTTGTGCTAACAAGAAATTCGTTTCCGTCATTCTGGATCATTTCAACATTTCAGCTTCTGGCAAATTGATTCCCGTTCAACGCACAAGTAAGTTTTCTCATGTTTTAATCCTCTTCTGTTTCTTTGAGTTTTCTGGTTCTGGTTTTTTCTGTGTTCTTCATGTTCATGGTTTTCTGGGTAGATTCTTAGGACTTTCAGTTTAGGCTTGGGTAGTTTGCAGGGAGATCAAGGAAAAATCTTCGAAGAATCATAAGTTTTCTGGGGATTAATCCAGATATTGCTCGATCTGTTGTAGGATGTCTTCCCCTCTTCGACTTTTTGATGACAGTTCTGATCATGAGCAAGAAGCTTATGATTATGACCATGGTGCTCAGGAGCACCATTCACCCGTAGATTCTGAGAGAACGGGGTCTGACGTGTTGATTTCAGAGAGGAGGAATACCCAAGAAGCAAGTAGTCACGCTTTCCTTGAAAGGGTTGTGAATGATGTGACCACCGATCAGGATGAGGTGGATGAGGCGAGCTCGAGTGGGATGCCCAGCGACGAGGAAGTGGCTGGTCGACCTCGAGCTGGTAGGAGACATCGTAACGAGGATTATTGTAATTTGAGCTCGCTTGCTCACTGGGAGTCTATTGACTCAGTTGTAGAGGTGGGGAACTGGTTTGACTCGATTGGGATTTCCAGGGAAGATTACCGAGGGGTCCCTTATGAATCCGAGATGACTCCTGCTCAGATGAGGAGCAAGACCAAAAGAGTGGTCTTTTTCTATGATTTCTTTCGTGTCGGGATGCGTTTTCCGCTAGATCCCTTTGTTATCGAGTTCTTAAGGGAGACCAACGCCGTTCCGTGTGATCTCCAGCTTACAACGATGCTGATCCCGACGCGCCGCCGGTTGATCGGATTTGAACCAGAGATGACCATACTCCGAAAACTTTTTCAGTTTACCAAGGACAAGAGATCGGGTAGGATTATTGGCCGATCAAAAGCTGGAGCTTTGAAGTCAAGCATCGAAGTTTCCCTATAAAGTTGATAAGTGGGACAAGAGGATTATTGTTGTGGAATCTCGGGTCGGGTGGCCATTTGCCCCGACCCCTTATGTGATGAAACCTCCAACTTATGATCGGTATGCCACCTTCACCGGAGAGGATAGGTGTATGGACATGTTGCGAGGAGCGTTGGGAGTGACCGAGCAGGGTCAGGAGTGGTTGATTGACTGGAAGTCAATCGTGCAAGATGCGCGGATCTTACGCCCGGCCGGATGTATCCCGCTCGGAGGTGTGGATCCCCTGAATTGCCATAGCACCCGAGCCAGTTCATCCTTTTTGGGGGACTTGTCATGGCCACAAGTTCCCCAGTGAGTGCGAGTTATGCGGTTTAGGGGGAGATTGCACACCTCAATTTGATTTTGAAGATGCTGGTATTCACTCTTTA
Source organism: Codonopsis lanceolata (assembly GCA_013146195.2). Taxonomy (NCBI): domain Eukaryota; kingdom Viridiplantae; phylum Streptophyta; class Magnoliopsida; order Asterales; family Campanulaceae; genus Codonopsis; species Codonopsis lanceolata. Next base: position 151,179,029 of record CM028377.1, on the reverse strand, counting down.
TCGTTTATTATGAGTCTTCATGGAAATATCTTGATGTTTTCTAACCCGTTTTCTTTTTGCTGGCAGTGGTGAAAGATATATTGAGGCAGAGGAAGATCGAGTTCAAGGCGAGGTCCGTTGCTCGCCATGGTGAGTTGATCGGCCGCGAGCAGCCTGCCTCTGCATCTTTACCCAAGGCCCCCTTTTCTGAAAGGAGCAAAAAGTCATCTCGGGCTCCTGGTTCCTCTACTGAGCCGAGATCTCCTCCTAGGACGGCGCCGACCACCGAGCACTCTTCTCGAAAGAGACCAATCGCGTCCGATTCCCGAGCAGGAGGTCGGAGCACCCGACCACGTACAGGGGGGATGAACCCCAAGAAACAATTCAAGTGGTCTCGATCCCGCTTTCTCCCCGCCCTTCCGACGCTGACCGGGCTTCCTCCTCCTCGTCGTGAGGAGCCATCACGGAGTGGTACTCCCAGTTGGCTGAGAGCCAACTTTGTGGCGCCCGTATCCCGAGATGGGGTTAGAGCCTTGAACGAAGCTCGCCGCCCCCCCTCAAGGAATTAACATTCGTGATCGGGGAACCATGAGTGCGGTTTGCGGGCAGGGAATCTTGAAAAGGGTCGTCCAGCCCGATGTTGTCCGCGGTGATGCTGAGACCCCGAACAGCGTGCTGCTGGGTGAGATTGGTCTGCTAGTCAGCGAGGTATGTCATACCCTTTATTTGATAGAGACAACTGCTACTGGTAATGTATATTTTCTGCTCATGTAAGTTTTTGTTTTGCGCTCACTTCAGTTACTTTCTCGCACAAGCGTGCATGAGTATAAAGATAAGGCGGAGCTCGCTTTGAGCGTGAAAGTCCGATGAAGCTGCTCGGTCTTACAAAGAAGACTTGTTGGCTAAGGACAAAGAAGTCCTAACAAAGGTCGCCGAGCTGTCCAAGCTCGAGGAAGAAATTATCCGCCTGAAAGCCCAGGTGGAGTTTGCTCGCTAATGGGGAGGTATCCGCCGTAAAATATTGAGCGAGGAGAGGAAGAAATTCGAGGATGCGCAGATTGCTGCCGAGCGTATGAGAGAGCTTTGGCAGCCAGTTGGCACGGAAGTTACGCCGCCAAAACCGGCCGCTATTATGAATTCAAGTCACCGAGCTTGACCTCAGATGCCAAGCTGGTTCCCTATTATTCTCAAGGGTGTAACCATGTTCTACGTATGTTGGCGAGCAGCGGTCTGCCGGATATAACTCCTGAGATGATGGCAAAATGGGGAGCGGCTTCGCCCTGGTGTGCTGCGGCTCGGAGTAGCCATGCTTTGATCCCTTATACCGTGGATGAGTTGGGGATCATTGCAAATAATGATAGGGAGAGCGGTGAGCCGGAGTGGATTCCTCCGACTCCGTTGGCCAATAACGTGGTTGATCAAATGAACGCCATTTTCGAGAGTGAGGCCAACGACGATGAGGATGAGGATCCTGCTCCCCAGCCTGTTGGCCCGGTGATAATAGATGTCGAGGAGAATCAGGCTACTCCTTCTGTCGGGACAGAAACAAATTTGCCTCTTCCTCCTAATCAGAGTACTGAGCAGCTACCTCCTCCACCACCTCTTCCTCCCAACTTGCAGTCCGAGATGGATAGAATATTTGCCGAGCTGGACACCTCGGGAACAGCCACCGAGCAAGGAGGGAACTAGATAGCTCTTGATCCTTCTTGTACTTATTTCCCTTTCATGTAATTGAAAGCTTTAATGAGAACTTTTATTTTATAATTGTGTATGAATGTCTTCTTGCTACTTGTTTTATCTCCAGTTTTGTACTTAGCTGAAAACAATTTGGATCATCGGGCAGGGCCCCTTCTGCTAATTCGGCAGGCATCTAAATAATTGCCTACTGCCCGAGTTGTCGGGCAGAGTTGTGTGGCCGCGTTAACTGGGCATGGCCCTCGGTTCAACGAACCGTTAACATTATTTAGGCTGGATATTGATTTGAGCGAGATTTATCTCCCTTTGCCGTCAAAGCGAACAAAGCCGTCAAATAATATCAAACACCGGGTTGCTCCCCTTCTCCTGTTGAGGCATTCAAACTTAAAAACATAAACCGGGCAGGGCCCCACTTTGCTCGATTTTTCAAGCGAAGTTTTGTTTATATTTGTTTGAGTATATTTTCCTTTTGACATGCACAATTTCAAAATTTTCAATCCATGTAAGTAGTCACTTTCATTCGAAACAACTCTATTATTGAAGAACCTTTTATCGAAAATACAGTCAATCAAGATAAACTGGAATTAACGCCCATGTTAATGATAATATTTCTTCAAATGATCAGAATGCCAAGGATGCTTCAAATGTTTGCCTTCCTGATTTTGCAGGGTGTAAGTACCTTCCCTAATAATTCCTGTAACCTTAAATGGCCCCTCCCAATTAGGTGACAATTTTCTCTCTCTCGTCGCCCCAGAACCTCGATTTTCCTAAGGACCCAGTCTCCAATTTTGAATGCTCTTCCCCGAACTTTCCTATCGTGATGGGCTTTGGCTTTTCGCTTGTAGTTAACCATCCCGATGCGAAGCTTCCAGCCTGCTCGAGAAGGTCAAGGTCGATTGCCCTAAGCGACCTCATTGTCTTGCTCGTTATAATGGGCCACTCTGTAACTGGGAAAAGCTGTTTCAGTTGGAATTACAGCCTCTGATCCGTACGTGAGAGCAAAAGGTGTTTCACCTGTTGATCCCCTTACAGTCGTTCTAATTGACCATAAAACAGCTGGTAACTCGTCTGCCCATTTTCCTGCTCGATCGTCCAAATTTCGCTTGAGAGCGTACATGATTTGTTTGTTCGCGGCTTCTGCTTGTCCGTTGCCTTGTGGATAGGCAACTGAAGATTGCCAATGCTTAACATACAACCTGTTACATTCTGCCGTAAATTTGTCTGAGAATTGTGTGCCATGATCAGAAACAATGGCTCTAGGTAACCCAAAGCGACACCAGATGTGGTCATGCACGAAGTTGATGATGTTGTTTTCAGTGATGGTCGCCAATGGTTTTGCTTCAATCCATTTGGTGAAGTAGTCAATTGCCACCACTGCATATTTGAACTGAGACCGTGCTAGAGGGAAAGGTCCGATTATGTCAATTCCCCACATGTCGAATGGCCAGGCTGCCACTACGGGGGTCTGCTCGGTGGATGGTAGTCTAGGTATATCTGCAAACCTTTGACATTTGTCACATTTCTGCACATATAAGGCTGCATCTTTCCTTAACGTGATCCAGTAGTATCCTGCAAACAAAATTTTTTGTGCCAAGGTTCGTGCCCCTGGATGACCACCACATTCTCCTTGATGAACCTCGTATAGAAGCTCTTGGGTCATTTCTGGTCGAACACAGCGAAGCATTGGCCTTACCCTTGATCGCTTGTACAGTACTCCTCCGACCACCGAGTAGCGACATACCTGGTTCCGGACAACTCTTGCTCGGTTTTTATCTTCTGGTAATATACCCTGCTCGATGAAATCTTTATATTCGTCGATCCAGCATCTGCTCGCCGGCTCGATATCCATTATTCGGTCTTTTTCAATCGAAGGTGTTTCCAGATGATCGATCATCACTGCTGGTCTTAACACAGATATTTCGTCTTCTGCTATTTTGGAAAGGTAGTCTGCTCGCATGTTGTCTGCCCGATCAATCCTGATGATCTCCCAGAACTTGAAGCTCTTCAAAATTTCTTTGACTAACTCGCAGTACTTGACCAATGTAGGATTATGGACTGCATACTCCCCCTGTACCTGATTCACTACTAACTGTGAATCTGAGTACACCGTAACCGAATCAATATCCATGTCCAGCCTCCAAAGAATCATCGCCTCAGATTCGGCTTGGTTGTTGGAGGTGGAATTTGAATCTAAGTGCCATCTCGAATTCGTCAGCCTGATCAGGTGTGACAAGTAAGATGCCTGCTCCACTACCCGTTTTACTCGCAGCGCCATCCACGAATAATTCCCAACAATGGGCTGGTTTGATCTTAATCGTTTTTTCTTGTTCGGCGGGTAGAGTTGTAATCTGACGACTTCTTCCTCACGGTTAGAAAAGCTTGTTTCTACCAGAAAGTCGGCCAATGCCTGTGCCTTGATTGCTTTTCGTGGTTGATAGTCGATGTGAAACTCTGTGAGTTCGATGGACCAACCAAGCATTCTTCCCGAAAAATCAGGCTTGTGCAAAATCTTTCGTAATGGTGAGTCGGTGTATACAATTATCACGTGTGCAGAAAAGTAAGCTCGTAATTTCCGAGCAGCAATGACAAGAGAGTAGGCCAACTTTTCTATATTAAAATATCGGCTCTCCACAGGTGTGAGAGCTTTTGACACGTAATACACAGGTTTTTGAACATTTGACTCCTCCCTAACCAAAACGGCGGCCACAGCCTGGTCTGTGGCAGCCAAGTACAAGTATAAATTTTCCCCCGTTTTCGGGCTACTCATTAAGGGTGGCTTGCCGAGGTATTTCTTCAGTTGCTTGAACGCTTCTGCACATTCTTCGTTCCATTCGAAATTCTTGTTTCCCCGGAGTACTTTGAAGAATGGTAAACATCGTTCAGCGGAGCGAGAAATGAAACGACCAAGGGCGATGATGGTTCCATTCAAGCGTTGGACGTCTTTAATACATCTGGGCAGCTTCATGTCGAGTAGAGCCTGAATCTTCTCCGGGTTGGCTTCTATTCCCCTCTGGTTGACCATGAACCCCAAGAATTTCCCAGCCCGGACGCCGAAAACGCACTTGCTCGGGTTTAATTTCATGTTGTGCTTTCTCAGATTGGTAAAAGTTTCCTCCAAGTCTTTGCTGTGGTCTCTCCCCTTTGTTTTGATGACCATGTCATCAATGTATGCCTCCATGTTTCGGCCAATTTGTTGGCCAAAAACTTTGTTGACCATACGCTGATAAGTGGCCCCAGCGTTTTTCAACCCGAAGGGCATCATTTTATAACAGTAGAGACCGCCAGCTGCTCGAAATGCGGTCAAAGCCTTGTCCTGCTCGCTCATTTTCACTTGGTGGTATCCTGAATATGCATCCAAGAAGCTGAGCATTTCGAATCCAGCAATGGCATCAACCAGCCTATCAATGCGAGGAAGAGGGTAACTGTCTTTGGGGCAAGCCTTATTAAGATCTGTGAAGTCCACGCACATTCTCCATTTATCATTGCTCTTTTTAACCATCACCACATTGGCAAGCCAGGACGGGTAATGAATTTCTTCAATGATGTCTGCTTTCAGTAGCTTCTCTACTTCCTTCTTTATAGCCTCATTTTTTTCCGTGGAAAATTGGCGAGGTCGCTGTTGAATTGGTCGATATGCTGGGTCCACACTTAGCCGATGAAGAGCTACCTCTTCACTTATGCCCCTCATATCTTCCACCGTCCAGGCAAACACATCAAGGCTTGACTTTAATTGTTCGATCAACCTTGCCCGCTCCTCGGGGGAAAGTGCTGCCCCAATTTTGATTTTCTGCTCTGGAAAAGATGGATTGATGATGATTTCCTCGAGCTCATCTTCAGCCCGGAATTCTGGCTCTTCACGGACCTGCAATGTGTCCATTTCAATTTTTTCGTCGCCTTTTGCCCTCTTTTTACGAGCGGGCTTTGATGTTTCCTCGACGGCCTCTGTCTCCTTGTCCTTGGGGTGATCGACCTCCATATTTTCTGGTCGCGAGCACTCTCCTTCAGAAATTACTGCTATATTGTCCGGAGCTTTGCCTGGAACAACGATTTCTTCATTGGGGATGGAGAGCGCGATTTTCTGCCTTTTTTTCTGCGTTTCCCGAACAAATTCCCACATTGCTCGGGGTTGACTGTGAAGGATCCCAATGCCAGTGTCTGTGTAAAATTTTGCTCGCTGATGAGGTACCGAGGCTACCATCTGGAAGCGAGCCATGGAAGGGATGCCCATGATGGCATTGTATGGAGATTTTAGATCGATCACGAGGAAAGTTATGACTTCTAACCTCGTATGTTCCCCATCGCCTATGTAAACCTCCAGGTCAACTGTGCCTTTAACACCGACTTTATGATTCGTAAAACCTTCTAGAGTTCCCAAGTAAGGTTTTAATCGGGCATCGGTGAGACCAATCTCCTTAAAACAACTGTAGTAAAGCACGTCCCGGCATGCTCCCGTATCTACGAGCACTCGATGCACTTGCCAGTTGTTAATCAAAGCCGATATAACCAAAGGCCGCTTTCTGACGCAGGGTTGTGCTTGCTACCGCCGCGAGTGAACCGGATGGTCTCGCCGCAAATCGAGTTCTTGGTGGCATATTCATCACTTTTGACAGTGAATAAATATGCTTTCCCAGTTGAGTCGAGCTGGGTTCTTCCTCGAGAATAACATTCACCACCCCGTTTATCTGGGGGGCATTGCCTCTGTTTCCGCCGTTTCCCCGAGCAGGAGGATCACGGCGATTGCCACCATTGTTATTCCCTTGCTTGAACCTATCAAGACGTCCTTGATTAATCAAGCGTTGGATTTCTTTTTTGAGGATGAAGCATTCCTCCGTGACATGCCCCACGTCGTTGTGGTAGGCACAAAATTTTGTGCTATCCCGGTATTGTGCAGTATCCGGATTCATGGGATAGGGAGCGGGGAGATCATTATGTATTTGCATCATTATTTCCTCTCTTGAAGTGTTTAAGGGAGTGAAATGCTGCTCTCTGAATCGTTGAGTGGAATCAGAAGTCCTGTTCCGGTCTCGCCGAAAATTATTGTTATTTCCCGAGCTAGGAATTGCAGTTGGTGTCGAACTATTTTCAACCTTCTCCTTTCCCTTTCCCTTCCGATGCGCCTCCGTCCGCCGAAATGAGCAGTTGTGCTCGAGCAAGCATCTCACCCCGAGTGGCCGGTGGATGCATTACCACCTCGCTCAGCCCCCACTTCGCATATTGTTTAAGAAACAAAGCGTAACCTCTCCTTCAGTCATGCCTGTGACTTGTTCGAGCACCTTAGTGAATCTTTCCACGTAGCTATGGGAGGATTCATCAATTCCTTGAATCACTTTGCAGAGGTCGAATCGACTTTTGGGGAGAGCTCCGGCCGGGCCAAATTATGCTAGAAACTTCTCCTTCAAGTCCTTCCACGCTGTAATAGATCCTTTCGGGAAACGCCCTAACCAACTCTGGGCTTTACCCTGTATGGCCCCTGCAAATGCCTTCATTTTCAAGGCTTCATTGCTAGTCACCAAGCCGACCTGAGCTTCAAATGATCGTAGCCAATCTCCTGCTCGGGTTTTTCCCGAGTATTTATCAAAATTCGGAAAAAACGGCTCCTGTCGGAGGTGTGTTTTCGATCCGATGCGAATGGACTACCATCGAAGATCGAGGACCCATCGAGCGGCGACCAGCCTTCCCACCCATCCATTCTAGTGGGGTTACGAGCCGTTGTTGTGCCCGTGCGGCCCAAGTGCCCGTGCCCAATACATAGTCCGGGCTTTAGAGATGTTAGATGCCCGCGGGCTCGGGCACACCCGGGCCTTCAAGTTCTAATGCCCATCTAAGCCCGGCTCGGCCCATCATCACATTATGTTTTTAAATTTTAAATATATTATAATTATACAATTACTCTATTATTGTTTATTAATATTAGATAATAGATATATCATATATAAAATTATATATAAACCAAATCACAAATTATAATATTATATTATTATAAACTACTATAATATAATAATATATTATACACTAAGTTACTAATTACTATAATATAATAACATCTAACATTATAATATAATAGGATTAACATCTAACACTAACGTCTAACAGTAACATAAAAGTTAAAACTAAAGAATCAGATTTTAATTAGTCAATTACTAAACTATTATATTATATTATTATATGCCTATATGGTGATATACCAAAACCAAAAGGCAAACTCTGAAACTAGCAAAGCAAGCAGACAAAGAAAAACCCTAAAATCTAAAAAAGCGATCGCTACTGCTTAGTGCTACCGCCGCCTACTGCCTTCATGAGTTCATGTTCATGCTTGCGCCCTTGCCTACCTTCGTAACCGTTAGTTCTTCACTTCTTTGATTCGTTCCTTCGGCTTTCATGGCAATGAATTGATGAAATTTGAAAGTTGAGACCCAAAGTTTGAATGAGAAAACAATAAAATTATTTAAAAACATAAACAAATGATGCGTGCCCGAAGCCCGCCCACTAATGCCCTGGCCGATCAATAATCTTGGGCTTTTAAATCTAATGCCCGCCGCTGATGGGCTCATACTGGCATTGCCAATGCCCGCGGGCTTAGGGGCCCTACATTCTAGCCTGCACAATTGCCAAAACCTCGGCCATTGTCTGAGGTTGAGCTGGTAATGGTACCGTTGGAATTGCTACGGGCTGAGCTATAGTGGCCAGAGGTGCCTCAATTTGCTGTGCTCGGAGCTGCTGGGGGACCCTTGGAGGTCTTGTTGTCTCGTAGCGGTCTGCTCGCCTGTCGTGTTCGCGACATGGTGAAGTTCGTCGAGAACGATGAGAATAGCGAGATCGAGAATGATATGAACGCTCATGTTCATCATTTCGACTTCGCCTGCTGGCTGGTTGTGACTCATCGACTATACTGTGCTCTCTGGCACGACGTTTATCCCGGCTTCGTCTCTCCTCATGGATTTCCATGGCATTAGCATCCTGGTTGTGGCTGCCACCGCTTTCTGCACGATTCCGGGCTGGAGCCTGATCGATGGCCAAAGGGGGCTTGTGCGGGGCATGGCCGCCAACACTAAGCACCCTTTCAACCACGTGAGGAGCACTAACTGCGGCTGTCGGTGATTAATCGCTCCTCTATGGGAAGCGGTGGTCGACCCAACGCGCTAGGCGTTGATTCGAGAATAAACATCTTACTCGATATCGAGCTTGATTGCGAAGAGCTGCTGGGCTTGTTCATTCAATGGGATAGGCTCTGCCACTGAATTAAGTCGAGCAGCTTCCCTACGTTGGTTCAACTGATCCCGTAACTCAACCGAATTGGCCCTTTGCTGTTGCAACTGATTTCTCAAATCATGTTGAGGTGGATCAGTTGCTGGGATGAAACCAGCTTCGCCAGTTGGTGCATGTTGTGCCGCCACTTGAGATCTGGTCATTACCCCGCTTAGCGGCGGTAGGCCATTTCGTGGAAACTGGTCAGGCTGGGGAATCCCCTCAGGTCTGTTACTAATTGGGGGCCAATCTCCTTGAACAGATACATCACCGCCGACATTTCCGCTTGCTCCAACCTGTCCCTTTCCGTTCTTAGCCATGCTAACAAGAGTTGATGAAAAATGAACTAAAAATTTTTCGTTTCCCGGCAACGGAACCAAACTGATGCTGCACAATCTAGTCTTGGGCCGTTCCTTGCGGTTTGTAGGATATCTGGGCTTGTATAAATATATGATTTCCTAGAACCCTGTCAAAAGAAGAACACCTTAGATGGAATGCAAGGCAGGGCCTCGCGAAACCCCTCAGGTGTGAGAGTAAGTATTGAGCTTAGTTGAAAGCAAAATAACAGGGTTTCGGTGTATAAAATAGTGCGTACCTTTCAAATGAGATTTTATGAAGTATATATAGCCTTTCTGGGAGTAAGATCCGGGTTAGGCTATGATCACGGAGATATTTTAGGACTGTAATACCATAAATGCGGGTTGACCGCGTAACCGAAGGAATCATGGCTAAAATCTCGGGATCAGCGAGATTACTTCGAAATTAATACCGAGCTCATTCGGGCAGCCTTGCTCCCTGCTCGCTGAGTGATAGAGAAATTCCTGCTCGGGATAGATGTATGATGATCATCTCGCGGCTATCCTGCTCGGGTAATCTCTTTCTTGGTCTCTGTCATACACGTGACTATCACGTGTTGGGGCATGTGCTTGGCTCGTGACCAAAGTTTGGGCCGAGCTCATCAGTGGAGCTCATCAAAATCATTTTATTACGTCTTAGTAGTTCTAATTTAAAATTGAATGGTTATGTTTGGTTTCAATTTTTAATTTTAGAGAACCAATTCATTAAGTCTGATTTCAAAATTTGCTATAAACGTCAATACCAATCGTTTGGATGTCTTTATATTGCATGATATTTGTTTGTCTATAAAACCCATAAGAACTACGTTATAATTGTAACTTTTACTGCTAAATAAAAAATCTAGATTAGATTCAAAATAATATATTTTTTAAAAGATTACTCAATAATACAATCAGAGTTACGTAATTCTTATAATTTTTGTGTTTATTTTCAGTAATAATATAATTCATGAAAGTATAATCTTAAAATATAAGGGTCATTATTGTATACATAACATTATTGTAAATAAATATAGTGGACAAATTTTTATAAATTTATAATAGAGAAAATAGACTCTAAAAAATATATAATTTTAAGTTGATTGAAGGAAAAGGAAGGTAAAAGAAATTGTATATAATTCAAGTAAGTGACTATTTAAAGAGTATTTATGTCCTAACATAAACTAAATTGAAGGATTATTAGTGAATATAGTGGAATCAATTAATGTAGTGGAAATAGTTTCTTTAAAAAAATCCCAATAGTATTTTCCTAAAAACAACATTAAGGAAATTGGGTTTTTTTTAGACAAATTGTTGGCCGGTCCCTTTCCTAAATTTCTAACATATTTAGTAACTTTTTTTTTTTTTTACCGCATAAGGCTACTTCATAAAATTGTTCCTATGCCCTCGCGCCCATCAAATTGGTGATCGTTGGGTCGAAAGGAATCGTGAAGGGTGAAATCGATGAACTTGGGAGCCTCGATCTGTTCATAAAACTCCTCATCATTTTCTTCTCTAATTTCTTCTTCTTCTTTGTTGTCGTTGTCTTCTCAGTGAGTGAGAAGAAGTTATTTTTCATATCATGCCAAAGGTGGAAGACATCCTCCTTATGAATTATATATGGACTATTAGCTACATGAGTATTAGCTATAGCTGGAGTAAGAGTGGATTTGACCTTTTTCGCTTTTCAAGATCCTCAAAATGAACCCTCTTCCCAATGTTGAACTAAGATGTCATATATAGCATCTCTCATCATGTTGTTGTAGCATTTGAGGATGTAATCAGTTTCATTAAATGCCCAAATAGAAATTTGTTGGTTTTTGAATCGCGATGCATCGATTTTAGATTGCAATGGCTCGTTAAGTTACACAATTTGAAATTATGCATCGATGAACAAATTATGCATCGCCTTTTTCACACTTTAGGCCCCTGGACGTCTTTCCTTCATATATTTGGCCCTCTTGAGACATTCAAGCACATTTTAATTAGTCCATTTTGGCGTACAAAATTTATAAAAATATAATATAATATGGGGTACGAGATTAGGGTCTCTACAGATATGTTGTTGTTGAAACTGAAATCATAAAGACTTGGCAGTGGTTCCTTGAGCTAATGATTGATGATATTGAGGTTGATAGTAAGCATCAATGGGTGTTCATATCTGACCAACAAAAGGTATGATAATCTAGCTGTAACTTGTTTTGGTTTAGAACAATTAATTACATATGTTGTTTTGTTCAAGTTTAATTAATTTTATTTTTTTAGGGATTGAATCTGGCTTTGAATGAATTGTTGCCTTTTGTGGAGCATAGATGTTTCTTACCACACATGTACAACAATTACAAAAAGTTGTTCAAGGGTAAAGGGATGATAGATATGTTGTACAAAGCTGCATTTTCAAACAATATTCATTAATTTGATGCTGCAATGGATTAGTTGAAGGGATTTTCTCCAAAAGTATTTAAGTGTGCTTCTGTTAAGAGTCATGTTCATTGGTCTAGATCACATTCTACGAACAACATCTATGAAAGCTTCAATTCACACATTGTTACAAGTAGAGACAAACCTAGCATCTCAATGTTAGAGATGATTAAAAACTATTTGATGACAATAATTAGAAAGAAAAAAAGGATGAGCTGAAGAAGTGTCAGAATCATGTTTTACCTAGTATTTAGAAGACCATTAATAAGAGAAAATAGGCTGATTATACATGCACTTGGAATGGAATAACTAAATAGTAATAGGTCTATGGGGTGAGCAATGAGTAGTGGATTTGAGTGAGAGAACATATAATTGTAGGAGGTGGCAGTTAAGTGAGATTTCATATAAACATGAAATTAGTGCTATGTGGTATGATGTCAATAATGGAGAAAGGAATGGGGTAGCTGAGATGTGGGTGCATGATTTTTTCAATTAGATTGCCAAAGAAAGATTTATGAACATACTATCAACCCCATAAATGGAGCAGAGATGTTAGATAGATCATGTTGATAATGTTTTCAAAATTGTTGCTCCCAAAAATCAGAAACAACCTGGGAGGCTAAAGAAGGCCAGAAAGAAAGGTGAAGATGAAGGCAAGAAACAACCTAAAGATGTAATCATAATTGTAGGGAGAAAGGGGAAAGTCATGACATGCAGTAGATATGATGGACTTGGTCACAATTTAAGGCTTTGCAAGGGGTATGGATGTGAACCAATGAAGAAGATGAGGAAACACCAAACTGTAAGCATTTCTTTATTCAAAAAAAAAAAAGAGTAACAATGTGGAAGGTAGTAAAGGTAGACTTAAAGGTAGAATAAATACTCAAAAGGCCTCCCCACAAGTAAGTTTTTAATGGTACTCTACTGTTTTGGTACTATGTGTTTATTGTTGGTCTGATAGTGTTGGTGTTATGTTACACCGATTTGATATGTTGTTGGTTTGCTTGTACGATTCAAGCAACATTAATCTTAAAATCAACCACTCATCACAAATGCCATTAAGTGGTTCTCGACCAATTCCATACACAATCCAAACAAATGCACAAGGTAGGCCATTAAGTGCTTCTCAACCAACTCTAAAAAGAGCACAATGAAATAAGAAAGATAATGCCACTCCAAGTGTGTCACAACCTTAGGAAATTTCCTCCTCCAAGATTTATTGTCAAGGGAAAACAATGCATAACAAGGGATGCATTGGAAAGTGGAAACTCATGTTGATGCGAAGAAGAAGAAGAAGCTGATCAAGAAGTGAAGTTACAAGAGTGGTATGGTTATTTTGGGCACAGTGTGAAAACATTGGTGATTATGACCATTTTTTATTTATGTATATTTTTGGCTAGAAAGTGAACCAACTATGGTTGAATGTAATGCTTATGAATGTTTAAATGACCAATTAACTTCCTTTGGTGAAAGATGTAATTCAAAGTTTGTTGATCAAATTGTGATTATACAACCACTATGCTAGGTTTAAGTGAAACATTATCACCCTTTGTTGAGTTTCTTAATTGATAGTTTGTTGATCAAATTATGGTTATACAACCACTATGGTTGGTTTAAGTGAATTTTTTTGAACGAATTGTTGATCAGTTTCTTAATTGACAGTTTGTTGATCAATTGTAGCTAGACAATTTGGTGAGTTTGCTAATGACCGTATATTTGTTGCTTCAACCGTGGGATGAGGGACAAGCAACAATTACAACAACAAAGGACATGAACAATGGATTACAATAGCATGGGAGAACAAAATGGGGGAAAACAATTAGAATAACAAAGGACTAGAACAATTGTTTATCAAATTCATAACATATGAATTACATGAATGTATACAACCTCATATGTAAGGTAAAATATGGTTGACATATTTTTCTCTATTGAATTTATTGTTATGTCATTTCTTAGTCCAAAAGCTATGGTAATGAGTTATCATGTTTAAAGACTTCCTAAAAGCTCTCAAGTGTCCGTATTTATCTTTGACCAAATCTCTTGAAAAGATCATTGGTTTAAATAAGGACCTAATTATGGAAACTAAATATCTTATTTCCTAATTTTTGTTTCATTGGAGATCTTGATTTGTTTATTTTTTCAAGACTCTCTCAGCTCGAGTATATATACAAGTGCAGCTCGTACAGTTGAGACAGACCTCCAAGAGACTCAGAGAAAATATCTGCAAGAGAGAGAAAATCGAGAGCTTACTGGAAGAGTCGTTATAGTTCTGAATGCAACTGCATTAGAAGTTACATTGACTGTTTGTTTTTCCTAGTTAATAGGAAAACTGATTTTTTTTTAATCCGACGTTTTCTTCACTTTGTTTTTGTGGGGTTTCTCTCCAGACTTGTTGTCTTGTGAGAAAGGTTTTGGTATTTCGGTGATTTTCACTATTTTCGTTGTAAGACTCATAATATTTTTAGTGAAATCATTTTTTGCCGTAAGGCTAGATCTACAAGCATTACTTGTAGATTGTTTGGTATATTGATGTGTCTTATTATTGATTTATTAGAATAAAGTCTTCTATTATTTATTTGATAAGTTATCTTGTCAATGCACATTTGAATGCAACTGCATTAGAAGCTGCATTGATAGTATTCTTGGAATCCTAGCTACTTTTGCACTTTCATTTGGTATTAGAGCCTTCTCTTGACGTCACTAAGAGAAGATTCTGGTTGTAGCCATGATAGATTCCCAAGATGAGAATGTTGTTCGTCTTCCTACCTTGACGAATGTAAATTACTCAATTTGGAAAGTCAAGATGTGTATTTTCATCAAATCAATTGATGAGGAAGCGTGGCTTGCTGTGTTGAATAGGTGGACTCCACCTAGGACCACTGATGGTGATGGTGATGATAAAATCACCAATGAGGCAAATTGGACTACTGAAGAAAAAACTACTGCCTCGTTTAACTCTAAGACTTTTTCAGCAATATACAAAGCCTTAGATGTCAACACCTTCAGAGTTATTGCAAATTATAACTCAGCTAAGGATGTTTGGGAGGCTCTTCAAACCTTATGTGAAGGTCCTGCTAATGTACGAACTTCAAAACTTAGAATACTCCTTCACATTTGAGAATCTAGAGCAGAAGTTTGAAGACATTATGTTATGACACTATGATAGATTACTTGATATCAATCTTTGTTCTTGCCCTATGTGATCCTATCACCGGTGAACGTCTTGTTAGCAAGATGATGTACACTTTGCCTGAAATATTTAATGCCAAAATTTGTGTCATTGAGAAAGCACATGACACTGACAAAACGAGTTTTGAAAAACTAGCTGACATTTTTTAAAAATTTGAGTTAAATCTCAATGAGCAAATTAAGTAAAAATGTAAAGGTGCATCATCTTCTACTCCTTCTATGAATAGTATTGTTTTTCCTTCTATTGTTGATGTGTCTTATGAGTTGATTGAGTAAACCGAAAAATTGAAGAATCTGATTTTGGTGAAGACTTTATGGATCTTTTAACAACAAAATTTAAAAATATTTTGAATGCAAAATGACAAAATAGATCTCTATCTTCAAACTCCAAAACTATTTTCAAACCTGAGCCTAACAAGTTTGTTCCTAAAGAAAACTCAATCCAAACCTCTAAAAAACCTTTTACCAACCTTTTTGCTAAACAGACTACTTCTAGTGGTAAATATATTAATTCTATTAAATGTAGGGCTTATCAAGGGTTTGGTCATTATGTTAATCAATGTACTAATACTTTGCGTAAGAAGTGTTTGAATTTCTCTGCTACTTTGAGTGATGGTAATGATGAAGATTCAGATGATCATATCACTCTCACGGCAGTGCAACTTTTACAGATTGATCATGCAGGTGTTTTGCGTGGTGAAGCTCGCAATGCAGCTGCATCAAACGAAAGTTTGGATGATTCTCTATACTTTAATTCTTCCATAGCTGAGATACTTCAGGTACTCCAGAGTCAGAATGCAAAGAATAATCTGAACTAATGAAAACTTATAAGGAACTATACAATGATTGGGAGAAAAGAGCTTCCCAAGTCAAGGTTTTTGTAGGAACAAATGAAGCTCTCAAGAATGAGAATGAAAATCAAAAGGAGTGCATTGCAAGGTTAGAATGTCTACTCAGAAAGAAAGATGCTGACTTAGAATCCTTGAAAGGTGAGCTTGACAAAGTCAATGAAACTGTGGCTAAGTGAAATTCAGGTAAACTCAAACTTGATAAGATGTTGAAGCTTGGACATAATGGCAAATCTGGACTTGAGTTCAAACCAAAAACTTTTGTCAAGGAAGGTGAAGGAACTTCAGCATCCTATATTGAAACAAAACATGCCTCTCATACCTTCCAAAACACCAATTTTTTTTTGAAAAACCTAGACTTAGGAAGAGAAATTTTGTGTGCCGTTAATTCACCTTCCTAAAATCACATATTACTGGATCTTGGTATTTTAATAGTGGTTGTTCACGTCAAATATCATATTTAATTAACAATTTGGAAGATTATGTGAACATTAATGGAAGATCTGTAACCAATGGAGGTGATGCAAAAGGTTCTATAGTAATGACACCTTAAATGTGGATGATTTACCTAAACTAAAAACTATCTATCATGTTAGAGGACTTAAAACCAATTTCATAAGTATAAACCAATTTTACAGTTACCCTCCACATTTGCTATTAACATATTGATCATACTCAAACCATTTTTTTAATTAAATTTTTTAAACATGAACCTTTTGAGAGGAATCGAGGAAATGTTATCTATTATTTCGATCAAGTGCCACGCAAAACATGGTCTGTCCTACCACTAAACTCAACTCGATTCAGCTTAGCGTGGTCTACTCCCACTTACATACCAAGTCTTTTATCTTGGTTTCTTTTTCACCACATCTTGCTCGCAAAGGGAGAATACAATATTTTCTTTCATAATAATGCCTTACAACAAAAGGCGACATAAAACCACCAACTTAATGAAGGAGATGGGCCAAACATCGCCCAAGTACATTATAAATCAATCCACCCAAACAACACAAGATACTAAACACACAAAACTATCAATGATAACGTTCATCCTTGAACCTAGAGACTTCCAGCGCAAGACTAATATACCTTAAAATCGAATCCTTTATGCCCTCTTTCTCATAAAAGGGCCAAAATTTCTCTAACCTTAATCTACACATTTACAGATGTACATCCTGTCTGATCACGGATCGGTTCGGCTGTCAGAATTCCAAGTAAAGATACTGGAGCACTAGTCTTCTATTTTTCCATGTCAACGGAGGGATTATTTAGTCCTTCATATTCTAGCTGCAGAAGGGACAAAAGGTAAAAAGGTTAAGAGTGATATGGGAAGAAACATTGATTGTGATCCTAGGCATGCAAACAAGATGTCTACCATTGCTTCATAATGTGCTATTTTCATCATTTGATAGTCTTGTTGTGCTTTCTTTGAGCGAAACATGGCTTGGACCCGAACAACAGATCTCTCCACACGCTCTTCAGCTTGTTTCCTGCTCGCGTGGAAGAAATTTTCCTCGACTTCATTTTCTGGTTTAGAGCTTTCAGCAGTCTCATCAGCATTAACCTGGAGACCTCGGAATCCTTTTCTCTTCAAACGCCAGCGTAAAATGGCTTTTTCTAGCACTCCAACCGACCATATAATTTTTTGGTACTGCCTGCGGACTTGGTAGCCTCGGAAGATAGCCTGCAGAAAAAAATGGTTAACTTGAGTGCATGGTCGGATCTAAGAGGGAGATGCATAGGGCTCCAGCCCACGTCAATATTTCGCCAAAAAAATTTTTTTGGTTAAAGGCCATCATTAATCTTTAAGCTCTTTTATAATTATGTATGTAATGGGTAAGAGCACCTCCATTGTATGATTCTTAATGGATTCTTCCATTAAGAATCCAAATTTGTTCCCCAATGTACAATTCTTATAGGATTCTAAAGATGAGAGAATTGGTTTCTTAATTAAGAAAACCAATTTTTGCTGAAGAATTGAAGTCACAAGGCTGGAGAGTGGGCTGCACACACGCATTGTAGAGGGCGCGTGTCATACACGCGCGGAGAAGGCGCGTCCAAGGCAGCGGAGGTGGGCCCGGCGGCTGCTGCAACTCTCAAAGCAAAAAAAAAAAACGTTTTTTTCTTTTTTTTTTTTAAAAACAATGTGACCGTTGTACAAAGAAAAGATTAAAAAAATTCTTTTAAATATATTAACGTTTTATGTATTCTTTTAAATATGTTTTAAATTCTTTTAAATATATTTAACGTTTTATGTATTCTTTTAGATTAAAAAAACTCTTTAAATTCTTTTTAAATTCTTTTAAATATGTTTTATGTAATTTGAATATTTTATGTATTTAACGTTTTTTATGTAATTTTAATTTTATGTTATTATGCGAGTTATGTATAATATGTTTATAGATAATTTATTAAATAAATTATAAATTATAAAATTTAAAAATAATAATGTAATTTATTATTTTTAAATTAATTTTGTCTTAATTTATAAATTTATTTATGTATTTAAATATGAAATATATAAAATATTGTGAAATAAATTTATTTGTTGAGAAGTATAAAAATAAGAATGAAATGTAAAGTTAATGAGGTGGCAGTGGGACCTAGTTAAGAATATGTTAAGAATCGTATACAATGGGAAGATGAATTCTTAAGTAAAGAAAAAGAGAAAAATGTGTATGTGGCAGTGGGACCCAGTTAAGAATTTGTGGGAAGAATTTGTACATTGGAGATGCTCTAAGACTCATGTTGTCACCAACTATATGCAACTTCTTTTTGCTATTAATGAAGTTATTGCATTGGTTATTACTGTTTACAATATTTTTTAAATACTTAGCCCCCCGTGATAATCATGGATCCACTCCTGCTTGAGTGATTCGTTACTGAATCAGCCAAATAAAAGGGATTAAGGTATCATTTTAATTAATTTTTGGAAAGAAACAACAAGGTGTGCCCAACTGTTTGGAACCTTGAGCTGTTGCCTCATAGTAAATAATGGTAGTATGCATCAGATATCATCTATTCATCTGTAGCAAAAATGAGCTTTTTAAAGATCATTTAACATTTCAAAAGTATCGAACCACATGGGTCCCACATTTGGGGTTCAAATGAGCAAGCCTGGTGAACTTTAGTGTTAAGCTTCATTGTTACTCCCTCCGTCCCAAAATAAATGACATTTTAGGAGGAAAAAAAATTGTGTCAAAATAAATGACGTTATAGGATTTCAAGAAAAAATTACACATTTTGCCAAAATTACCCTTATTAATTACTCTTTAATTAAATGTTGTAGTGGAAATGAAAAGCAATCGTCTTCAAAATCCAAGGAATTAGAGAGAAAGTGAAATGAGTAAAGATGTATTGTTCAACTTTGAGAAAAGTAGGATGATTTAAAGAGGGATGTTAAGAGGAAATAGAAAAATAATCATGCAACTTATCAACAATAATTAACGTAAATAAGGGTAGATTAGTCTTTTGTAAGCTTTCTTAGTTTGTGTGCAAATTTCTAAAACGCCGCTTCTTTGGGATGGAGCAGGGTACAATTTATTGCAAAGGTTGAGCAATCTAAATAGAACTCAACTAACCATGTTTGCTCAGCTCGATAATAGTTTCCTAGCTAGAGCTCAACTGAGCCCTTATAGGTATTATTCCTAGTTAGAACCAAGCCAAGCTTATTATTTATTTAACAACTGAAAGCCATGTTAGTGAGCCTACTCAAGCTGACAGACACTTGTTTGACTGGTTTACAAGCCCATTCAAGAGCACCTCATGAAACCCAAGATCAAATGAGCCAAGCTTGAGCTATTCATGTATAGCTCTGTTGATTGCAGTCCTATGGTTCTCAAGTAACAAGTTGACCAAGCTGAATTTAGAAACTTAAAGAAGCTGAATTAGAAAAGAGTAAATCCCAAGGACCCTTCAAGATAGCTATGTGAATTTAACTAGGCAGAAACCATTTCAATTTTGATTTTAAATACACAGGATTAAGGATTCAAATGTTTAGGTCAAATAATCATGGCAAAATGATTGCAGAAACAGGCTTACTTGAATTTTGATAGTATATGGCGACGATATTGAGAAAATCTTTCCGTATTTTCCAAGAACAAAACCTATACTGGATACCAGCAGCAGCTGCCATCTTTTTTCGCCTCATGATTACGAAAAGGCATGTTGAATCTTCATTGCCGCAATTATACCACGAGCTTCATCCTCTGATTGGAACCCTGAACTGCTTTTTGTCTGCAACTTGAAAGACTGTGCCCTGAATGCTGCCTAGAGCGTGCAGCTGCATCAGCAGCTGTTCGATATGCAGCCAGGGTATCCTTTAGATAGAGGTCCTCTTCACTATCAATGGGCACCAAGGGGGTCACAAAAGATTCTTCAGTTGATGAAGAAGTAGTCTGTAACGCCCACTGACATTTCCTGCTATTGTCATATCCTTAAAATGTGACACCAGTCCTTTTCTGCAAGATAAGCAGCCAAACCATCATAACCATTCTTGAAGCCAGATCTCAGAAGCGGTACATCCGCCGGGTATTCTGAAGTGGGTCTGTAACCAAACTTGGTTTTGCCCTGCAGAAAGAAGAGTTGCAACCACTTCTCCTGAAAGGAAGTTCACAAATGTGGATTAATATATGGAAAGCAACAAGACAAAGCCAACAAAAATTTTGGTATATTTATTACCAGATAAAACCTTTGAAGTCAATAACCATAAAAGTAGAATGGCTGGAGGATGTCTTTTTTTTTTTTTTAGGAAAACAGAGTACCCTCCTAAATAGTACTAATAAACATAGAGTGTGGGAAATAAACATAGAGTGTGGCCCATGAAGA